>JAUMJK010000768.1:0-377520 GCA_033558105.1 Coccyzus lansbergi | reverse complement strand
CCCCCCGCCCCCCCCCCCTCCGCGCTCTCTCCCTTCCCCGGCGCAAGGGGGAATTAGAAACGGTTCTAGAAGGATTTTAAACAACCGGCTGTTCCCAGCGCCCACCACCCCTCCCGCCGCCGCTGCCGGCCGGGGAGAGCGCGCCGGCGACGCGCAAACTCTGGACCGGATTCGCTCGGCGAACCGGCTCCGCGCGACCCGGGGGGTGGCGGTACCGGGGGGACGACCCCCGCGCCCCCACGGCGAGGCTCCGATCCGCAGCGCGGAATCCGGCGGCGGGGAGCGGGGCAGCGCGCGCGGGAAAGACTGGGGTGGGGGGTGAGGAGCGCGTCCCGAGCCAAAGCGAGGCTGGGGGCGCTCCCAGCAACCGGCTCACAAGTCAAGGGAATGTTGTGCTCTCTTATTTTATTGATATTTAAAGGTGCAATATGATTGCAGGAGCGGTGGGGGGTGGAGCGGCCACCGCTAATGGCCCCATTCATAGAATCGCAGAATGGTTTGGGTTGGAAGGGACCCCAAAGCCCATCCAGTCCCACTCCCTGCCATCTCCCCGCTGGATCAGGGGCTGAAGGCCCGTCCAACCTGGCCATCCAGCCTCCAGGGATGGGGCAACCACAACTTCCCTGAGCAGCCTTGTGCCACGGCCTCATAGGGAAGAAATTCCTCTTTAGTCTAAATCTGCTCCTCTCCAGTTTATACCCATTGCCCCTTGTCCTATCACCACAAGCCTTTGTGAACAGTCCCTCCCCAGCTTTCCTGCAGCCCCTTCAGGTGCTGGAAGGTCTCTCTAAGGTCTCCTCAGAGCCTTCTCCAGGCTGAACAACCCCAACTCTCTCAGCCTGTCGTTTCTTGGCTGTTTGAAATGCCCTGCTCTCTGCATTTCTGCTCTGCCCTCGTTACCAGAGCATCATCCCAAATCCTGCAGATACTGATACATTCTTATCTTTGCAAACATACGACTGTCCTCGTAAACCAACTCACTTTTGTAACCCAAGGGGGCTATTTGTGCTTGATGTCAAGCCCTCGGAAAGCTTTTTCGGTTGGGTCAGGTTGTAAATGCACCCATCTCCCGTTTTTTTTTGGTTGGGGCAGGTTGTAAATGCACACATCTCCCCTTTTTCGTTTGGGGCAGGTTGTAAATGCACCAACCTCTCTGTCGTGTTGGCAAGCAAAGGTCATGGGCAATGAGCACCATACAAAATTCGAGGAGGGAAGTTGTATGAGGCATCGACCGCCATCATCTGTTTATCATTGTTGGAGCTGCAGGGGGAAAAAAAAACATCCTCTGGATTCTGAGCTGCTAGAGTGAAGGAAAGGGTTGGCGAGGTGGAATTGCTAGGGGGGGATTAAGAGAGCATTAATGAGCAACTGGAACAAATTAGTGACGGAATAGCAGAGAGCAAGAGGCTGAGGAGTCCGAGGTGCTTGTGGCTGCACATGGGCAATTCCCCCTCACTGGCGCAGGTTTTGTGGGATGTGTGCTTTTGCAATGTGCCACTATAATTCATCAGATTAAAGCCTACTGCAACAAAAGCCATTTTGTGCCAAAGTTGTTTGTGTGTCTTGGGCTCTTGCCCTGCTATATTTTTTGTATTATCGGGTCGGTGGGAGAAAGCGGTTGGAGTGGGTCTAGGGAAAGAAGTAAATTAGGCTTTGCCTGCAGCCCGCTGGCAGCCGTCACCTTAGCTTGTATGTAGTGGCAAGAGCAAGGCTCTTGCTTGCTTCCAGGTTACACCAACAAAACTAGAGGAAGAATTATGATTGAAGTGGTAACAGTGGGCCATGATGGGAAAAGAAAGTGGGAAACAGCAGGAGAAAACCTGCCAGGAAGGAGGAAATGAAGGGTAGGAAATGAAGGAGACAAAATTGACCATGGGTGAGAACAGAAAAAAAAAAAAAAAAAAAAAAAAAAGGAAAAGAAGTCCAAGAACAGTGTACTGTGAATTCGGGTGGTAAAAGGGGGAAAAGACTGTAGGGAGAGAATCTGAGATGGGCGTGTCAATGAAGTGTGAACCAAAGGACAGTATTTTCTCCTTATTCCTAGGGAATAATGCTTAACATACCTTGTACCATGGAGTTCAGGTGGAGGCTAGCCATGTGACTGATTGCATTCAGTGTGAATAGCAGAAAATGGTACAAAGTAAAAAAAGGCAGAGAAAGAATCAGGAGAGAACAAAGACAGACTTGGTTTGTGGGTAAAACAAAAGAAATAAGAGTTGCAGAGGGAGGGGAAAGACTGAACATGGATATCTTTGGACAAACACACAAAGGATAGTTGGCACTTACTTTGGTACATGATCATCCTAATCTAGAGTACAATTTTCATCTAAGTATTTGCATGCCCTTGTGTGGAACAGCCACTAACATCCCATCAGTTGACTACCTCCCGCCCAAGGTGTTATGCTGCGGCCCATCAGCCACAGTATCAGCAAGGCTTTCACATGAAACCGATAACAATGGTGAAACCATTCCTGGGCTAGGCAGTCATCTTAACATTTTTTTCCACTTCTTCCCTGCCCCCCCACCCCCTTGCGAAATCTCTTGTTTTGTCTGCCTCAATAGTTTTGATTGATTTGTTTGTGGTTTGAAGGGTGGGGGGTTATTTTGAGAAAATGGCTGTGTCAGTGTTGTGTCAGCCTTGTAAGGGGAGAAGTTTTGTTCTGGAAAAGGACAATGTTGAGGTATTTCCTAAAAATGCAGTGATGAGATTGTTGTAATGTCCTTGGATATGCATTCCATGACAAGACTTATACAGCTGAAAATGCTTTGTTCCTGGTTTTCATGTAATTTATTTGCATACTTGTGATTTATTTTGGTCTAAAAGACTGCAGATGCCTTGCATGTTCACACATCAAGTTGTGATTTAGGGCAGAGTGGAATGAACTTTAGAGGGGCAGGGATGAACACCAGGACATGAGTAGGATGGCTCTGTCCCCAGCAGCAATGTTAAAACTCCTTCTCCTTACAGTTTGGTACCTAGGCTAACATTTAGGTGATGTCTGTAATTTTACTTAGAGATCCTTCAGTGGAAAATACAGAGATAGTGCTGGTACTTATTTATTATGTGTATGAAAAATAGAGCACAAAAAGGCATAAGGTACTCCTAGGACTCAGCTGTAGAATTGCTGGGCTAATGTTACCACTGCCTTTGCAGGAATGCTGTCATGGGTGTTATCTATCAGCACCATGCAAACAAAACGTGATCACATGGATACAAGAGTTCGCTTAGTAAGCAGGTAAATTAACATGGAAACATCCACATAGTCTTATGAAGTCTTATGTGCCATTAATTTGTTCCTGAAGTGTTTATACACATATACTATCTGTGTATCTGTGCCCTTGCTCCAATCATTTTCGGCACACTGTTCTTAGCAGCAGCAGTTGTATCTCATGAGGCCAATAGTGTAATTAATGAGATTCAAGGCACAGTGACAAATTTAAGTTTCTAAGATGAGAAATGAAGATCCAGTGTTTGTTTAAAAGGGGGACGAAGAGGTGGCATTACTTTAAAGCTTCTCAGTGCAACACTGGAAAGGAATTCACAATGTATTTTTAGAGTGTTATAAAAATCTCTTACATAATGCTGATTAATTCTTAGGTTTTAGGGAAGAGCACTGGGCTTTGTGTATGAGTGTTGACCAGCTGAGACGCTGAGGGCTGGCTTGGGCTGGATTTTTTTTTTTTTTAACTTCTTGGATGCAGAAAGCTACAATTATTCAATTATTACAGGATTTTGCTTTTGTTTGGGCGTGGATGAGTATTTTTTCTGGAAACTGCATCTTATACTTGGAAGTCTTTATCATTTTAAAACATATGTTATGTTATATCACCCTGTCTGAGATATAGGATAGCTACAAACTGGGTGGTTTGGGGTTTTTTTTTCCCTCTCTTACTGCAGCTAGTTACGTTATGGATTAATGTTAAGAACGTCTGCAGTGAAACATTACGTTTGTGTCTATGTAAGACTTACTTTAACAATACAACTTATATTACAAATTCATTATTTTTTACATATACTTACAGTAATGTGTACAGTTGCTATATGGTTCTGCCCATTTTGTTGATTTCCAAAATGATCAATTAATCTAACTGGCAGGTTTCACACAGCTCTTAACAAAGGAAAATTAAGTTGGTAAATGGTACTCCCTTATTTTACCTATGGAGATATATATATATATATTTACTGTATTGTAGCTGGAAAATTTTTCAGGGCAAGTGATCCTGGGAAAGAGATGCTTTTGTTTGGGTTTTTTTTCAACAGACGTGACCAAGACAGCTTTGAAGCCTTTCTGAAGAACCCTTCTTCCTTTTATAGGATGTTTACTCTTCCTGTGGCGTTTCTAACTGTGAACCTCATTCTGCAGGCTTCCACTTTTGCGCCATACAGATGAGTAAAAGTTGCTCAGGTGAGTGAGATGAGCCCTGGATCATTATTGGAGAACAAAGACAGGAGGAATGCATGGGTCAACAGAAGCTTTATTTGACCCTCCTTTCTACTTGGGAGGAAATAAAAGTAATTGTAATTCAGTGTCAGGGAGGTGTGATCCTATGGATCACTTCCAACTTGAGATATTCTATGAATTCTATAATTCTCAGTCTCAAAGAAATGTATACTAACAACTTGTTTGTCACCCTAGTCTCCTGCAGGCAAAAGCTGTCTTTTTCGTTTCGTGATACCTTCTAGAGGTGCTTCTGCAGTTTTCCTGGAAGGAGACTCCAGCACCACAGAGAGCTAGTGCTGCTCTACAGTGTCTAGTTGCATGAGTTCTTTCCTGCTTGGCCTGTATGATGCTGACCAGCTCACTGAAGGATTCTGGGGACCTCTTCCAGCACAGGGCTACAGGATCAGGAGAGGCACTGCTGGATGCTGAAACCAACTGGAAGAACTTGCAGTCTACTACAATTACTTCTGTGACACAGTCTGTTCTTGCTTTCTCACTCTCATTGTCCCACAAACCTAAGTTTTGTCCCTGCTTCCCCTTGCACATTTTTTTTTATAGTGAGAACTATAATTTCCTCTTTCCTTTAGAGAGGAAGCAAGGATGCTTTACAGCCTCCTGTTACACAGATAGTCCATGGAGGGGCCAATATCAGGGAGAATCTGACAGCCTTGGAATAAAGCTTGGTAAGAGTGAAACTTCCATTACTTTATTGCTTTTGCTTAAGGTGGTGTAGTTGCATACTGAAATACTCTGACTTCCAGTTCGTGGACATGGGCAGTTCAGAGTATCAGAAAGTATCTCCTAAAGGGCACACAATGACACACAGTCTGAATCTTAGTTTATACAGTGGAAAAAAGAAAAATCCATGTTTATGAGTACTAGTTTCCTCCATATTAGCTCTTACAACTTCATTCTCTGGTGTCTTATGTGGTTTCAGATCTCCCTGATGCTATTTCCACTAGAGAGGCTTTCACAACATCTTGCTTGCTCTCATACATACAGAAGCTCATGTGCGTGCCTTCTCTGGCACTGGCTAAGGGTTGAACTCATGTTGCCTCCTACATAGAAAAGCTCAGAGGTTCAGAGATGGTCTACCTCTTCCCCCCAGCCGTGTGCTTTCACTTATAGAACTGGAATTGCTACTTTTTTTTTTTTTTAAATGTAGTTGATAATTGGGTTAAAATTATGATTGATGGATACATAAACACCTACATCATGTATGATCACCCTCATTTCTTTGGTTAGCACAGCTAAAACTGACTGAAACTATTTTAGCAGACAACCCAGTCTGTGAAAAAGAAAATAATAGTACATAATTTCAGTTATTAATCATTTGAAGGATAGCTGAAAGTCACCATTGCTCATTCAGTGATGTGTCACATCAGGAATGTGATTTTGTGTGCTGTATGTGCCAATAACTAGAAAAAAACCTCATTTTGAAAACCAGGGATATATGTGACTGTGAGGCTAGCTTGGATTCTGATCTACACAGAGCTCCACATGGGCAGAACTCTGTTTGCATGATGTGGGTGTGGGGATTTGTGGGTAAAGACTTCACTGCTATGGTGCTTTGCTGACACTTTTAGCATTTAGTGCTATGCTAAAAAAAACCCACCCAGAAATCACAGAATCAAAATCGCTTTTATTTTCATGGTCACTACAGTCAGCAGTATGTTACAGAAAAAGGACAAACCTGATATGGAGTTGCTGATAATTCCTGAGTTGGTTTGCTGTTGATTCAACAGTCTTATTTAACACATTTGTTTCTTCTAGTTTTAGGATTAGTGCAGTTTTGTGAAACTATACTGATGATATTGCATTGTGTGGGTTGTAGTCCTGGAGTTGCAGACCTCAGATTGTACAGGTGTAGCAGCAGAAAGACTTCGGCTTTGGGCCACAATTAACCACAATTAACCAGAACTCTCAGCTTTTTTTACATTTATTAAATTCTGTTTGTAAAAAAGCAAGCAAGCAGTAGCACTCAGAGTGACAATCTGGGAAAGTAAATGGCCAGAGCTATCTTGCTGTGATAGCTTTGGCAAACCTTTACACAGTTTTATAGAACAAACACATGTGATGTTCTATTCTCTGGGCAGGTCTTTACATTAGAAGTTCATACTTAACACAAGAGATGAATAAAATTGTTCTCTCTCCACTATTTGCTGAGCACATATTGGTAAATTAAGTATCATCCCAGCTGTATCAGCCATGCTCTATCAACATATTCACATGAACAGGACCTTCGTAGAACTTCTCTGCCTTCTCTGATGCGTATAGCCTAGGGAAGATGGAAATTGTTTTAGACAGTATTTGGGGCTTAATATTCAGAGGAGCTAATTTATCAGGATCTCAAGAATCACAGAAAACAAAATAATTGTCTAGGGACTTGCTCTTCTTTTCAACAAGTATGAAATATGCTAGTGGACTCTGATAGCCTCTGCAGTGTTATTTCATTTGCTTTCAACACCAGCATTTGAGCTGATTCTGTTTCTTGTGAACTATTGGAGGTTTTCATGTTCAGTTAAGAAGAGATATTTTGAAAACCGCTAAAATATCGTCCTGTTTTGGTCCTGGGGCCCAGGGAGAAGGTGGTGATGACTGAAAATGGAGGCACATACCAAATCAAAGTCAGACTAGATATGGCTAATGATTTAACAGCTGGCCAATAGCAGTGTCAAAAGTAAGAAAACCACAGTATTATTTATTAATTTGTACTTATACATGTTTTGTTTCTCTTAAATTTCCAAGAGATCACACATTCACAAATGAAGAAAACCATTACAAGAATATAATCCACAGAACCTTTCCAAAAATCCAGCAAAAATAACAAGGGAAATTGATTGGAAATTCAAAGCGTATGGAACCAATGTTCCATAATAATGTTGCTTAATTCTCACATAAGCTTTCACTGAACCAAAGGTAAATGCAACTGTTTTATTTCTCAGCTTCAGGTTGCATGCACTGCAGAACTTACTTTGTCAATATCCTTTGTCTTTTCTTGGGTAACTGAGAGGCAGCAGAAACTACAGCAAATTCAAGTCACTGTTACAACTGTGTGTAACAGAAACAGTTACACCAGAGGGACCAAATTACAACCTTTTCATTCTGAGTTCTTTATAGGTAAAGGATGGTTATAATGGTGTATAGGCAGTGTCACAGTACTGAGCATGCACTAGCTCTGGAGGAGGACCATTTGACGCTTAAACATCTTCTGTGAAAACAGTACTGAGAGACTGTGGATCATTAGCTACTTACATTCATCTCTGATTCAGTATTTCTTGGTTTCTGTTTTGAATAAGTAAACAGGTAAAAGGCAAGCACACTCTATAATGTTAACATGAGAATATTAGTTTAGATATTTATTTTGGGTTTGTGCAGCCAACTGTTTTGTGTGACAGATCCTTTTATAGAAACCATATTATTGCTTGTATTCTTTCGCATTTCCATTTATAAAAGTTACACGTGTTTACACACACACACGCACACGTTTGCATGCGTGGATGCACATGTGCACACACACACACAGAGACACACACTAATGCTCATATATATTGTTCATCTGGTAAGGAAGCAAAAAAAAAAAAAAAAAGAAATTGATACCAGACTGCATATGCGTTCAAAAGCTTAGTGAATTCTTCAAGCTCTGCTCTGGATCAGATTTCAAGAAACTGCAGTTAAAAAAATTTTTTTTACCTTGTCTTTGGGTGTTCTGAGGTGGGTTTGTAAGGTTTGAATTACTGAGTAATCACCAAGAACTCTCCTTTTCATGAGCCTGCAGCTGGGAAATGGACAGTTTAATATTAATGGAAAGAACAAATGGTCCTTCCTTCTCTCCTCTTTCTTCTTTGCACTTAGGCTTCATCTTTTTCTTCTCTAAGGTCCCTATCCAGAAATTGCTTTTGTAGAAGTCCAGAATGAGGTACAAAGAAGAGTAGAGTTCAGTTTTTCAGAATACTGTTTATCAACTTCACTTAGTGTCATGTGAAGCTAACTTATGAATATTCAAGATCGAAAAATCTGATTCATTGATGTATCTGAATTTATTTATTCAACTCAGAAACTGATATTTAATGAATCCGCAGGCTTCCCTTGTAAAATACTCTGCCATTGTTATGCCAGGGGGAGGTGTGGAAATAATCACTTCTGGCTTCTAGAAGAAGAAAAATATTAAAGACTTGTTGGAAATGAATAGGCACAAATGATAGGTTTAGATAGAAGTAAACAATAGCACAGCATCTTTAATATAGTAGATATTCACATCTATGCTGTCTGTACTGCATGAATGTCTTTAAGGTGTCGTTGACTTCCATCATTTCATGATGAATCTAGGAAGGTTTCTGGATAATACACCTTCCACTGCTGCCCACCTCTAGATCTAGGTGCATTTTCAAACAAGGTGAGCATGAAATTAAGTTAATTGCCAAAGTTTAGCACATCACTATTTTTTTAGATTAAGGACACTTATTCATATTCTTTCTTATTTAAATCGGCTGCTGGAAATCCCAGTACAGAGTCTCTAGGGGCTGCTAGGTCTAAGGCAAGTATAAATTTAACCCTCTTTGGGATTTCTTTGCGCGCAAAGGGATGTGAAAGCCTGTTGGGAGACTACAGAAGTCACAGGACTGGACTGAACTGACAGCTCCAAAAGGTTTCCTGCATCTCCATTTCTGGATATAAATGGTACATTTTAATAAAAAAATTTTCTAATGGCTTATCTGCAGGTTTATTGAGTTACATTTACCATCTGTAAGTCTGGTGGTGGATATTTAGAGAGCTGAACTGAATGAGCTCTCCTGACCTCTTGTTTTGGCCTGTGAGAGATTTGTTTACGCAGACAGAGAGGTTCTCATGGTTGAAGCCACTTGCTTTCTCCCCATTTGGTCTTTCTGACCAATGAAGAGTGGTACTCTAGGTCTGTGAGTGGACTCAAGGTCTGGTCAGAGCAGCTGGAACAGGAAGATTACAAAACGAAGTCACGAACAAGGGGATAGAGATGCCTCAGGAGTCTATTAGAAACAGTCACTTCTCCCATCTGTTCTCATGTTGAGTTCTCCACATGCTTACTGCTGGTAGTCTGGCTGGCATGGTAGTTTCCTAAGATATCTGAGTAAGAAAAATGAAACAGAAAGTGAATTATATTATTTACATTATGTATCTTTTATTGTTTATCGTACCCAAGGTCAAAATTTACTGCCCAGCTTCATGTTGATTACTTGATCTATGGCAGACTTTTTTCCCCTGGTGATTTAAGAGTGGGCTTGAGAAGCAGGGATGCCTTAATTTCTTTCACTTTTTTTTTTTTTTTTTTTTATAATTCTCTTTTGCACTTAAAAAAACCCAAAACATTCTCCCAGCATCATAAGATACATTTGACAAGTGCAGTCCAACGTATAGATTTTAGTAAGGAAGGATGAAATGTACTTTTTTATATGACTGCCACTAACAATGAAGAGTGCAGGGTAGGAAGGCAGCTCTTGAGAAGCTCCTCCCTGGCCTGGAAGGGCATCATGTTCGATTATGACAACTTACTTAATTCCAGACATTGGTAAACGAACAGTGATGTGGCATGTATACAAAAGAGAAGAACTTTTTAATCTCACAAGCTGGCCTCAGGGGTTTTGGTTCAAAACCAGAAAAGAGTTATATAGAATTCCCAGAATACAGCTAGTGCACCCATAACTGCACTGGCTATAATAGGATTTTTTACTGTGCTAGGAATGAAATATCAGGCTCTCATTGTTATCTTTCCTTGTGCAGCTGTAAAGAATTTATTTGTGAGTTTTACGATATCCAGAGGTGGCTCCTTTGTACCCTTTTTCAATAAAGTTGAAATGCCAGAAGTTTTTTAGCTTCTTATTACTCTCCTTGCCCAGTACAAAACCCTCATAGTAATCCTGAGACTGGCACATCTGTCCTATCATGAACCTTTTCTGAAAGAGACCATTTTAATTTCCCTGCATAGCTGGTCCTTCCAATACCATTATCAGTTAGTCTGTTCCAGCATGTAGAGTTCCTTGAGCTTATGCCAGACTAGTGAGACATTTATTAATGGTTCTGAAAAGCTGTGTTATTTTATCATTTTTTGACAAGATTCTGGGCCATGCCTGAGATTTTAGGCATTCTCTGTTCAGTGCATTGAAATTTTTGCAAGCCTGAAGTGTCCCACAATAAAATGGAAAAAAGAGTCAGAAGTGAATGTAGGGATTAAAATGTTTTGCTTGAAAAAGATACCTCAATTGATCAGAATACTGAGGAACCAGGGAGCCATTTCATTTGGCTTCACAAATACTCCACTTGCCATCATCAGACAGTGGCTGCTCGTGAGCGTTGTTCTACATTTTATACTGCTATTTGAGCATGTTCAATCCCGACAACCACAACCCTTTTTTAAAAGCTGTCAGTATTAAAGGTAACCTTAATGTTAATGGAAATGATAAACTAATCCAGCAAAGAAATAAACAATAATCGAGTCCATTTTATATTTTATTTCTCTTTCTGCCTGTGTATTGATTCCTTAAAATTAATTTTAAGAAATATCTCTTCTCCATGAAAACTTTGTCTTTCACTGTCTTTTATGAATCCCCTTTTTCCTCCATAGGTGCTTGTAATGTCTAGGAAAACAATGAACTTTAAATTCAGATATAGCAGCTCTGATCACGTTGTCCATTCATGAGTGAGTTTTCCATTGAAACCAGGATGGATCGTGATGTAGGACTAAGCATTACTACTAAGGAGTAGGGAAATAGCAAACTTCAGATTTTTTGAAGGATGCGGGGGAAACTGTGAAGAAAATCTTTCTCTTAAGCCCTTCCAGAGAACATACCACATATATACGTATCATCGTTAACAGCTATCATCCAACAATCTTCTTCTCATTCAAGAAGTACTTAGACAGATGGAAGTCAAAACAGTAGGGGACTAATAAACTGTTTCAAGGTTTCCAAATTAGATCTGCTTAAAAATAAAAAATGGATTTATAAATGCTAGCATCAAATCAGATACCACTGACTTCTATGGTTCTGGCAGTGTCTGGCTCCTAACACAAATACAAGTGTCATAATTTGTTTTCCATCCCCTCTGATGTCAATGTAAACAGTCTTTTGGAAGGATCTGGATATTTCTCTGCAGGAGTATGAGGCCTAACTCAACAGTATTGTGTTAGTTTACAAGAAGCAGAAGGGGGATCTGACGAGTTTAGTGACATTGTCCAAGCTATCTGAAATGAAGAAAATGTCTTAGATAATGAAAAGAATATTTGAGTGTAAAATATGTTCTATATTCATTGTTTAAGTGTACACTTAAACAAGACAACTCTGTCATGACATGAGCTAAAAATGACCAAGCCAAAGCAAAAGGCATAGAAATAGTCAACATGTTCATACAATTCACTGTCAAAGTCTTCTGAAGCTATTAAAAAGTTTTTTTGATTATACTATCTTTTCTGTCAAGATTCATGATAAAAGTTAGTTTATACTGGATCCTGTATAATACTCAGAGAAGGAAAGATTCAGTCCATTCTTTCCTATTTTAAAAATAGCCTATTATTTTCATTTTATATATATATATATATATATATATATACACACACATATAGATAGAAATATATATATATGAGTTCCAACACAAGAAAAACCTGAGACTAACCCTATAACTTTGGAACCAAGAGTGGGAGGTTGATTTGCCTAATTTGTGAAATAAAAAGAGTTACAGGCACAGTCTTGGGGCTTTTATGTCAGGCCCTGTATATCTTTGTCTCTGTCTTGTAATTTGAATTTTGATTCAGTCAACTGCATTTCACAAGGAAGTCTTATGTTCAGACCCAGGTTAGCAGAAACATTTGTTTACTGCTTGCAAACTATTCATAGCTTTTGACAGAGGTTTTAAAACCCACTTTTTGACTGACCTATTGGAAATATTTCAGGAGTTATTTTTTCAGAAATGGTTCTGGCAAGTGGATGAACATAAGTGGGTATTGCATATGAAAAGTTGCGCATTTTGCTTTTCCAGGTCTTGCACTTGGCATGAGAATTCAGGCATGAGCGTGCCTTGTAACGAAGGATGCTCTAGCATATCCTGGGCAACATGCTATTTCTGTACTTGCCTGTACACCTGCTCTTGATTTTCAAGTCCAGTCACTCCGTGCTCAACTACTAATATTGTTTACCACAAAAGGTTCAGCAAAAACTGCTCCTAAAATTGCTCAACGGTCAGTTATATTTCTTGAAATTAATTTTCTAATGGAGTAGCTGCCTGCTGTAAGGAGGTTTATGGCAGACTGCATCCCCTGATGTTTGGAAGCCACCTAGGAACTTTTCATGCACAAGCAACACATTTTAAAATATGCACTTGCTTTTTCACATTATTGTTCTAAATGTTGTAAAGTTAGGTTGTCATTCTTTGTCACCATAGAAATGATGATAGTTTGTAGCATGCTTTCCAAAGAAGGACCACCTGTATATCTGGGTACAAATAAAATGGCTCTCCAAGGCATTGGAGAATTACTTGACTGCAAATGAGAGACCATCTCTTCAGTACCCGGGACCTACTGGGAAAGGAGAAGCCACAAACCAGGCTGACCAAACACATTTTGAAAGGAGCAGATGACACAGGCTGTGGGCACATCCTCTTCCATCTTCAGCTTTCCTAGTTGGAGAAACTGGAGCCATAGCATGACACCTTGTTGCTGTTATCCCTTGGAAGGTTATGATTCCAGTTTGCCAAGAAAACTACTTCAGTGAGTGCTGCGTAATCCATTTTAGTCAAAGTTAGCTGTCCTCCAATTACAGCACAAGCCGTACAGAAGCATCATAGTGTGTGCAATGCTATTTTAGATGCTGCAGAGGACCTGTACGCAAATGTTCTCCCTGCACTTGTTTGTACAACAGCATCTCAGAGCCTGTGGATCCCTCACACCTGTGTGAACTTCACCTCTTATGGCAGCTTCGGTGTTAAGTTGAGGTGCCAAGCATTTGTGCATGGCTTAGACAGTATTCAGAGAAGAGGTATTTTGCACTTTGATCAGGTGGCTGGTTTTTTGGTTTTCTTCCTTTTTATTTTTTTTCCTGGACTCATTTTTAAGGTAGCATGTCCTTCAACAGTACACAATGTACTCACTCACTTTAAACCTCTTTCAAGTTTAGTTTTGATTTCTGCCCCACTATTATTTTCCTCAATGATTCGTCTATAGAAATAATCTTCTATAAATCTTGGGTTCAGTGCCTAAGCTCCCTACGAGTCCTAAGAACTCCTTTCTCTTAGCAGTACATGCATTAGAGACACTGGAGAAAGCCCTTTCATATTCAAATATGTAAAAGCAAATGGGAATATAAAAGCATAAACTGCAAACGTGAATGCTTTCCACAACACGGTAGAAAGCAAGCGAAAGAATAAGTTTTTTTTGATAGGGGAAAGAATTGTCTAAGAAAATAAAAATTATCAATCTTTATAAGGGAAGATTTGAGGTAGTTTTTTTCTGAAATGTGGATAACTATATTGAGCAGAGTCTCAAAATTCATCAGATGCTCTGTTAAAAGTCTTAATAGGCAGGAATTGTCTGTCTTTCATGCAGTTGTTATGGCTTCAACAGTCTATTATGTTGGGGCTCCATAGGATCCCAGATATGCTGGTGAAATCTGAGGAGTCCAAAACCTACACAAATGGTCTAGGATTTTCATTTGTCTTGATATATATATATTTTTTCAGTAAGGGTAATGAAAACAATTATTTAAGAGTAAAGTTGGACCTAAACTGTTTGTTACTTAACAATTGGTTTTTCATTGCCCAGAACCCTTTTTTTATACAATCTTCAACAGTCTACATTAAAAGAAACACTTTTTTTGGTGCTTTTCCCTGCTCCTAAACAGTGGAGAAATACTGAAATGCAGTGCCAAGGCCTTTTCTTCCAGTATTTCCATCCCATTAGAAACCACAGAGTGAGGCAAATGCTGAGAGCAAGCCTCTTCTTGCAAAACTTCCAGCTCAGTCTATTGAACACAGAGGTTTGGATGAGTTTGATTAAGCTTGCAAAGGTTGACTCAGTCCTTCATCCTCCACTGGCAGGTAAATTGAATCATGGGATTTATAGAGAATAAACCTTGCCAGACAAACCTGATTGCATTTTTGATGGAATTACAAAATTAGCAGATGATGGGAAAGCAGTAGATGTAATATATTTGGATTTCAGGAAAGGATTTGATACTCTCATGAAATCTTACTTGAAAAATTAATTCAGATGGGCTGTGAGTAGAACACTACCATGTGGGACAGGGAGCTCAAACCTCATGAAAAAGGACAATGATGAGAGGCAGCTGGATTGTGCGCCTGACCTCAGCGCTCTGAGTACATCACCTTTGGTCCTCTGCAAGGACATACAGCCACAGGGTCTGGCCACAGTCATAATCGATTAGGGTGGAGGACTGGAACTTAGCCTGCTGATGTGATCAAGGAAGGTGAGACCTGTCTGCCACATGAGGCAGGGGCTTAGTGACATGTCAGCAGTCACGTGCTGCTTTCCTGGAAGCTGGTGACACTGACATCCAAGAAGGAAGTTTGTGGCTTTCCTGTGCTGGGGGACAGAAGGCAACAAAAGCAAAACCAAGCTGCCTTGTTGGGAAAAGAATAAGAGCTCCTAAAAAAAAAAAAAAAAAGGATAGACATTATTTTACCAGGTTAAAGTAGAGGAAACAGATCTTTAAAGAACACAAACTGTTTTAAGACTGATTTGTTCCTGTGTATCAAGGAAAAGAGGCTGTTCAATAAAATATTCTGCTGTGATTTCACAGTTCATTCTGAAGGCATCATCCTAAGAAAAAAATATTGACAGAGATAATTTTAGAGTAGAAGCAAAGCAAAATGTCCAGATGCTGATGTGATACAATTTATGTTTTTAAGTGAGTGTGTGTGAGTGTGTCTGTGTGTGTGTGTGCATTTGTGTAATATAGTATAAATAGGTTGGCTAAAAGGCAACTATGGGGGTCTTGGCAAAGTACCAGCATTGAGAGGCTGTAAGAATACAAGTATAAATGGCACAGACTTAACAAGTCAATTCAGGGATACTGCTGCTGACTCCAGTAGGAACTTCCTGAGGGAAAGATGGATCATTGGGGTTTATACAGAATAGCTGACTGTGGAGAAAGTGTTATAACTAGGCAAACTGGGTTGAAATCAATAAAAGAAAGAAGTAGTTGAAATACAGGGAAACTCCTAGTGGTGAATGTCCCAAGACATTATCAAAGGGAACAGTAAATAGCTAATCCATCAGAACATTTACATCTAGTTTAGATAAAAACTGTTTTGCTCCTATATGGATCTCTCTGGCCCCTACCTCTTCCCTGAGAACTCACAGGAGTCTCAGTGGGCTTGGTTACACCTTAGCAGAAGAGAACCTCTTTTCCACTCAGTAGAAAAATATTTCCTCTGGCTATCTGCCACGTAGAAAGCAGATCTCAGTGTCTATTTCAGCTCTTTCTTTGCATTTCTCATATGCCATCTCTCTTTTCCTTCTTGCTTTGCATGCCTTTGCCCTCATCGGTAAGGGCCAGGTCCACAGCTGCGAAGAGTCTGGTTTGTGCCATGCTCCACAGAAACTCTTCCCAGTGGCATTGATCCCAATCAGTTTCATTTTACAGGAAGCGCTGCTGAAAGTGTTTCTGCATCAGAGCATCCTGCATGTTTTAACTGTGTGAAAGGAGGTTGACTCTATCACCTAGTCAGGGCAGATGTGATCATGCAAGCTACAAATTTGTTTATCTCTGTTCAACATTTAATCTTTTTTTTAAGTACTGAAAGCTTAAATCTAAGAATCCTCTGCTTTCCTAAGACCTTTTAAGTCAACTTTCAAAGGCAGTCTTTTATTGCTGGGTTATAAACCCCTCTACAGAAGGAAAGCTTTAAGTCTGAATATTAAAGTAAAGAGTTTAAAGTTCCTGTTTGGATTGTGAACCTATTATTAAAGTAGGCTGGAAACTAGTTTGCAGTCTGCATTTTACACAGAGCATCCATACTCCTAGAGTCCAAAATGAAGTCACTTTTTCGAGTTAGGCGCAGACCACAGAAGGCTTAGAAATGCCATGCGTAATTAAAAACATTGTGCCTGGATCCTTCTGTCTTTATCAAGGTTAAATGGCCACTGAAAGCAATATAAGTTGAGAGCGAAGAACAACAGCAAGCTCACGTCGTCTGTTTTCTAATATAATTAACTGTTTATGGATGCTAGGAAAGCTTTGTACATTTTGTACGTTTCAACAGTAAAATGGATGCAATTTCCTCTGACTTTGATAGTGATTGTAATAACAGTTAGTGCTCTGTGAGGCCAAGCAGAGCCACTTTTCCTTGTCCCCTTCTCCATGCTGTATGAGACTGACTGTCAACTGTTCAGTGTAGACAAATGTTGCAGGCTATCATTGCAGCTTTCTTTGGTTTTTCAGCTTTATCTGTTGTATTTCTACTAATGCCTTGTCTACTTTATGGATCAGAGACTTTGATCTAGCCGTCTGGAAGAGCTTAGCCCAGCGCAACCCTCACCCTGCCTGAGCTATCACAGTATCAATACTAATTGCACAACATTTTAATTCTTTGATATGTTATGTAAACTAAATGGGCTAGATTCAGTTAAAGGTGTATGCAGATACCTGAAAAAGGGCTTGTGTAGAACTGAAGTGTTAAGCAGAGTAATGTGGTCTAAAATACCTCCTTTTAGCTGTTGTGGGGTTCATAGGTGTCTTCCTTTTTGACTCAACATTTTCTCAGGCATCAAATTACTTTAACTTCCATGGCACTATGGAAACTACGTGTCTTTCCATTTATGTTCCCTCTACTGCACCTGGTAAATAGTCTTAAGATCAGAACCTCCTAGAAATACAGCTCTAGCCACTTTTCATAATGGTAGCACAGGGACAGAAGAGACTTGGCCAGCTGGTAGACCTGCCTCCCCAGAAGCATTTGCCAGATTCCAGGAAGATTATGTAGAAAAGGTTAATATGCTCCTGCAGACTAGTGTTTAGAGCATTTACCTTGGAGGAAAGAACCTGTGCTCTCAGGACAGTTTCTACAGCTTGCTGCCTTGGATCATTGTCAGACAAGGGGGAGAAACAGCTGGGTGAACACAGCTCACAACGACCTCAAGTCAGCAACCTGGCTGCTGTTTAGGCCTCCAAGCTTCACCTAGCAGCCCTTGGGCTTACACCTCATCCTAGGCTCCCCTCCTGAACATGGAGCGTAAAAGCCACAGTCTTTTCTTACCTGACACAAACAGTCGGTATCAGTGAATTCCTTGCAACCACAACTCTTTAGAGGGATCCTCATTTCACCATAAACCTGTGCCCAAGTTTAGGTTCTTTCTGATAAGGATTGCCAAATGTGCTGAATTTGGCATGAAGTTATTTTGTGCATTTAGCAGACCACAAAGCAAAAGACATGCCAACAGCTCGTTAACCCTTGCATCCCCCTCCTTTTAACCGTATTCATTACATCATTTACCAGTGCAGCAGAGATTCTGCAGCTGACTGACAGGAAAGACTGGAGG
This sequence comes from Coccyzus lansbergi, assembly GCA_033558105.1. Lineage (NCBI taxonomy): Eukaryota > Metazoa > Chordata > Aves > Cuculiformes > Coccyzidae > Coccyzus > Coccyzus lansbergi. The sequence goes on along the minus strand of JAUMJK010000768.1, from coordinate 359,556 downwards.
GTCAAGTACAGCACCCAGTTATCCAGTCCCTGAGCCACTGGAGTGAATAGTAATAGAAAAATCATCCACTAGGATGCAATTGCTCTTGCACCAGGCCAATCCATAAAGCTTCTCAGCTGAACAGCAACCTTTAATTTTTACTTTTACTCAAATGCATCCACAAATCTGGGTGTCATATTCCTTATCACGTTACCCAGGTGCATATTTTTAAGCAGTGTACAAAATCACAACTTAAAAGCAAGTTGTAAGGAACTGCTCATGCTTCCTAACCCAGTTCTTGTCAGAGAGTTTTGCAGATGATCTTTAGTTTCTGTCACCAACAGCAATGTCTTCAGAAATATTGCAGCCTGCAACAGGGGTGCAAAGGCTATTAATAGTACTAATATTGTACAATTTAGTTCTGCTTTTGTCAATGAATCAGCAGTGTTCAGAGAGCCATAAATCCTTGTAATTCTTGCTCTCTGTGTGCTGATGGTGCAGGATGGTGTGCTGAGTATCTGTACCATGCTCCGAAGGGGGCGGTTCTGTGGGCACTGTTGAGCTGGTGCTTTGTTGAAAGACCTCTGGCTTGCTGCCACCAGAGCCAGAATCAAGAAATATTCTTCAGTGAAGTAAAATGTAGTGTAACGCTACGTGTTGCAGTTAAGGACTCTGCATAGTGTGTTTACGTGTGTTATGCTGGCTAACAGCGCATCAACCAAATGCCTGGTTCCTCTGAAGGTGCAGCAAGGTGGCTGCTTGTTCTGCTTGCATGGAGTTACCATGCAGGTCTTAGTGAAAAGCACAAGCCTGTGAGAATATTATAAATGAATTTGAAAGATTCCTTGTTCCCTTCTGGGTGTTGTAATGCAAGGATGGAGAAGAGGAAAGCACTAACCGGAGAGTAACTGGAACCCTGTTGTCCACAGATACGTAGGGCAAAAATCATGAAGGAAATCTGTATGTTATTAGCTGGCTTAGTTAATAAAACCTGAATATATTTGACACGTTTAAAGGTTTAAATATATCTTAAAATATTTTACAGGCAAATTTTTAAAGCCATAGATATTTCTCTACTGAGCCGTGCAACTGTGAAGAAGCTGTCTTGTAATGTGTTTTGTTCATAGAAAATGTCAAGAAAGGGCAGCTTTAGGTACAGTAAACAATGGGAAAAAATCCTGTGTATGCTGGTACTTCTTAATGCAGGCACTTACATTTGCAGACACACACATGTGCTCTTTGTGCAGAGCTATTTAGTGCTGGAGGAGTAAAACAAGATAAAGCTGGGAGCAGAACAGACTTTGAATGCAGCAGCTGTAAGAGGAAAACACTGACACTCACAACACCGTCAGGTACGAAGCTGAGGTAGTAGAGGCTACAATACACACAAAACGGCGGAAAAAGGATGATCCTAAGCTTGGATGTGGGAGGACACGAGGCCAATGAGCTCTAAGGCATGAGTCCAACTTTAGTATTATATCTTCCTGCATTGTTCTTCCCAAGAAAGCTCCCAAAGGTGACACCAGTATCTAGCGCATAGAAGTGTATCCTTGCCACAGGACTAAATACTGGAGTCACAGTATAGATGTTTACCATCATCAAGTGGGAACTTCAATGAAACCACGCTTCTCTGCACCACATTAAGGGGCTGAAGAATGAATTGAGACTTACTGATAAATTATGGCCCATATCCTGCTACAAACACCGCCTGAGCATTTGAAATGCATGATAGAAAACTGTCCTAAATAATCACTGACCTTCAAACAGAAGGGGGAAGAAAGCCAGGCCAAACTTGACAATTTCTTTTCTGAAGCAAAAAAAGCTATATTTAACTATATTTAACTGGATTCTCATGGAAGATGCCACAAGAGGATAAATTTGGAGCATTCTCAGTTTCAGAGTGAATATTTTATATAAACACACTAAACAGTATAGGAAAAATACAGTGCTCTCCACAACAGTAATGCTCAGTGAGTTAAAAAAACAGATTGGGCCAGATCATAGTTATAATTCCCAATGCAACCTATTCTTGAGTATAAAGTCTCCCGAGAGATACCTTACATAACAGGAAATTGTGGATAATCATAGAAAATACATCAAAGCCATTTCAGATATTTATAACCCAAGTATATACTAAATGTTGAGGGGAGAGAAACCCACAGCCATGTGCATATTAGCATTTAGTTAGGTTTTTATTTTGTATGGGTTGCAAGATTTCTTTCTCGAGCAGTGTTTATAAATTTGCTAGGGCATGGAGTTCTGACCAGTCTGCTGTGTGTTATGTTCAGACTGTATGATCTCAACAGGAGAGCACAGAAAGGGAACAGACATCGCAGATCAGAAGCAGTCAGGGAACATTAACTGCATACATGCATAATTATCACTACAGTGACCTGATGGGAATTTTGTAAGGATTTCAAAATACTATTGTGTACTAGAAATGTAAAGAGTGAAACCATTCTCAAGTCATTTTGTGTTTCCAGACACATGCTAGCAAACAGAAATGACAAATAATATTATGAACAAATATTAATTCATAACAGTCTCTCAGATTTCAGCAGGGATTTTTAAGAGAGAGTAACCGGCTGCTTTGGCAATGGAAGAAGACTGCAGCGATACATAAAATTGAATCGGGCCTTATATTATTGTAGTCTGTACAGGAATAACTGTAAAAATAACAAAATGCAACAGCAAGGGACTCTTAAGGCTATAGCCTGCAGATTCTGAGCTGAGGATCCATCTATCTATGTGCATTTGTGTGTCTGTTGATTTTCTTTTCTGTGCAATTGAAGTATAGTGATAACTTAAAGGTGGAAAAAGAAAAATCAAAGTTTATCTCACAATGGGGCTGAACACTGTGCACTAACTTAGCCAGAGTGTCAGGTCAGAGTTGGGGACCAAGACTGTGGCGTTTTGAAATGTGCTGGAATGAAGGAAACACAATCCACTGATCCATGGTTTTATGCCAACCCGTCTTAGACTAAGGTCAAACTATAAAAGTTTTCTGACAAGACCTGCAGGTCTGACTCTCTTTTTGCTTTGCTGACTTAGCTGGTTAGCTGAGTAAGTATAATAAAACCTGTAAAATCCTCCAAAAGGGGTGGGGTGGGGAATCTACAAATTTAGGTTTAAAACAAAAGTTACAGTAACATAAGTGTCTGTAAGTTTTGCAATAATCCTCCAGTACTTTTGCATCCCAAAAGGCTCCAGATGTGACCAGCCACTGCAAAATGGCAAGTTGTTTATCAGCATTCAACACTGCAAACTGGCACCTGTAATTTCACTCTCACTTTGCATCAGCAGAATTAAGATATCCAGAAAAACCCTTCGAAGACGGGTTTCTGCATGTTAATGCACAAACATTTATAGTAAAATACCCTGTCTGTCACCCTCAAGGTGAGGTGTACGGTATCCGCTCCTTCCTTCTGCTCAGCTGCGTGTATGCAGCATGATCCAAGTGCTTCTCTCTGCTGGGTGTTAAGAGTAGCTATATCAGGCAAAAGAGAGAAAATGAATATAAACCTGTTAGTGCCAATGCCGCTGCTATTAAACACTTGATTCCCCCCCACACCTTAGTATTCTGCCTTTTTAAGCTGTGAGGACTGTTGGCAGGTGAGTGTTGGGGCTTGGCACTGCCCACCCGTGAGCTTGCTAGGGACTTGCTCATGTTATGTATGTGCTGATCTGACTCTGCAAACTTCACTTGTTTGGATAATCACTACTGATACATCGATTGCTTTGAACAGACAGTGGAGTCCCAAGCACTTGTGATCACTGACAGAACTGGGGAGACATGGGGAGGTCTGAGCACTTGTGCAGAATTTGGAAATTGCCCAGCTTTGATCATGTTCCATTTCTGAGCTGCCTTTGTTTTGTTTTGGGGAGGAAAGCTTCCTTCTCATTACTTCTTTCTAAAAATGAGTGCCACCTTCTTCATTTCTGCAGGTGATGAATTCTGTTGTTGAGAAAAGCTACAAAAGAAGCCATGCGCTACTCAAGGGGCAGATACATTTTCTGAAAGTCACCTCCTTATTTGTAAGAAGCACCTGCCAATTAATATGCTTAAAAATATCACCAGAGTTATGTAAGGTCTTTACAAATCCTACTGCTTCTTGACTCTGCAGCACTTCACCTATTACTAAAAGTAATCAAGCTTCAATATCCTTTAAAATAAACTCAAAACCCAACAGCTTTAATTTAAGATAAGCAAGAAATTCCAAACTTCTTCCTATTTTGTGTAATTATTCAATCCTGTCCATATGACATACAGCCTGATCTTGTGCTAATGATCTTGCTGCAGCTGTGAATCTGTGTCCCAACCATGGTGCTAGAGTTACCGGCCACACCATCATTCTCCATTAATTGTATATAATATACGTGGCACTGTTTGCAATTTATTGACATTCAGGTAGTGGTGGCTGAATGGACTCCAGGCTCAGCACATCATGTCAGCTGCCCAGGGTCATTCTGATCTCCTATCATTCTGCTTTTTAAAAGACTACATGGAAATCACTCTTCTGGAGCAAGTTCTGGCAAATCCCTTCTTTGGCAACAGGGAGAGTTTTGAAGGTGAGAGGAGAATGGTTGCAGGTAATGTGGGTCTTTGCTAGGAGTTCCACATACATCAGAGCTACAAAGAGCTTGTGGCTCTTCCCTTTTTTTTTTTTTTTTTTTCCTTTTTCTTTCTGTAAAATGCATTCAAACACAATGGAATTTGTGCAATTGAAATATTAAGTCCTTCATAGCTACTGCTTGATATACGGTGTGCTAGAAGCAGTAAAGGTTTTCTGTCTCAAATTCATAGAAGATACTGGAAGTGAAGCATGGTATTTTATTTTTCAGTAACTGATTCAGGCCACAGAAGTTAATGAGAATTTTTCTTCTGTGAGCTTTGGATCAGGCTTTAAGGTTAAGATTCCTGAAAAATAAAGAAGTAACACATACACTTTCTCATTTACCACCCATTTTTGAGATTTTTTAGGACTGGACCTCTGCTGCAGAAGGACCTATTTTTGCACTATAGGTACGCCAGGAAAGCACCAAGAGCATCTACTCTTTCTGTAGTCTTGCAACTTGAGTAAACCCAAATATATTTAGACTGATGACTTGATTATCTCATCAGAAAGATATGTGCGTAAGAATTGTTGTCTATCTTGTAAAAGCAGCGCTACACTTGTACATGCATGTGTAGCACTGTTAAAGATTTTACAAGATACATGGGAATGTGCGCCTGCTTATCTAAGGAAAGAAATGAGCTCAACATTAAAAAAAAATCCACCCTCTAGCCGAGACCCTGCCTGCCAAGTTTTAGCTGTGTGTTCTCTGTTTGAGGCACATACTCCCACATCCTGCACTGAGAGGTGAATACACTCTTTAATTTAGAGTGAAGATTTAGGAGCAAATTCTACTTTCATTTACATCATTAAAATCCTAATGAGGCTGTAAATCAGGATAAGAATATGGTTGAGGTCGATAGGGTTGGATGGATTTAAATGACTGTAGAATTGTCCCTTTTAGGTGGAAATATAAACCAGACTAGCCAAAGCAGAGCACTGAAACACATATGCCAAAATGAAAAGATCTCACATTCCTATTAAGATCTACATAGAGTAAGAACAGCCCTCAATTTTGAGTCTGAATGGTTTGCTTCTTCCTGAAAAGATAAAATCACGTTAATGTTTACTGTTCTAAAATCACAAGGACCATTAACAAATATGTTAAGCCAGACAAAAAATAATTTATGAAGGATTGAAATTATTTGTTTTTCTGAAATACCTTTTATAGGGTGGTAATTAGGACTACATTTGTATACTTCAGGGTTTACAATTTTCTTTAAACTATTAACAAAATTTATATTACCTAAAATATACCAACACAATTACATTTCCCATGGTTTCCTTTTTGTAAGTGCACTTCCATATTTCAAATGTTATATAATGTGGAATGATCTGGCAATACATAAGTATTGTATTCACTATGTAGACAGTGAATTTGTTCTTGAATTCGAAACCGAAGTATGTTTAATTATGCAAAAATGCATTCTGAATTTGCTTTTTATTCTGTATTATTCTTTGAGAGGAAAAAAAAAAGCAAACCAACTGCAATTAGCTGCATATTCTACACATATAGTTATTGCTTAATGGTTTTGTAGATAATGCATGCCTCACATGCTGTTGTGCACCAAGTAGCTGCCATTTCATGAGCTGCTGTTGAAATGGCATGTCCCAAGCGGGGCCGATGTTATTCCACCTCTTATTTTCAGTCTCTCTCTTTTTTTTTTCCCACTGGCTCACTTTTATTTCATGATTAGCAGTTTTTCTTTATATTTGAAGGTTTAATTAGTGTTGTTTTATGGGGCTTCAGTATAGGGGAGCATAATTTAGAAGCTGAAGGAGGTATCCAGTCCTGTATGCCCCGTCCAGTCCACACGCTTAAATGGGAGCCTGCACCAAGCACAGCTTATGGATTCAGCCTCTCAGCTGAGCTGGAGCCAACTTGTTTTTGTATTCCTTAAAAAGACATGTAGTACTTGCCAGGAAATACAAGAAAATAAAATGAGTCACTAAAACAGTAGTTGTTTTTATTGGAAATTATTAAAACAAATAGTAATGTTATCATATGTAAACTTTAATATTAAAATTCTAGAGCAAAACTATTTTTGATAATGAGTAGATACATAATTTCAAGGACCATTTTGTCTTACAAATAATATGAGCTGATGCAAGTGGTGAGATTGCCTAATACAATTTTGCTGACACAAGACATGTAATGAGGATCTATGGAATATGGCATATAAACCCATTGTCTTGAGAGCAAGGATCACATCTTCAAACTGCATGGCAGCAAATCTGTGATTTAATTGTGAGGCTCTTTCCTTACAGGCAGCGTTAATTCCATATGCCACCGACGTTAATTATGTTTGTATCAGAGAGACACAAACATGATTATTATTTCTTTTCTAAAAGGTGAAGGGAGAGGTTTTCAAAAACAAGACAAAATTCTTTATAAGTTTTCAAACCTGAAAGAGAATTTGTAGACAAAGAATTACACTTAAAAAGACTTAAAAATTGATAGTATTAGATTTTTTTTCCTCTGTTACATATTCCATGATCCCAGTTCAAGATTCTGTGCTTTCTTTGAAAACTGTGCAGTAACTATTTTCTTGCATCCTTTGATCTACCTAACAATATTCCAACACACCCCAACACTTCAAACACAGACTTTAAAACTAGCTTATGCAAAGGGCAGCTCTAAGAGAATGAAAAGGTCTGAGGATTTATAGTGCATTGTTGAAAGTACTTAATATCTAGAATTCTTGAGAATTCAGTGGGTGATCTGCAGTGCTCTTTTCATATTATTCTTTGACCTAGGAGTTAGCAGTTCCTAACTAAATGTAAAACCATGTGTGCATAGACATGTTTCTTATTTAATTATTATATAATAAAACGTACATTAAACCCAGTAAAGCTTATTGTTATATTTCTAGTGAAAACAGTTACGGTTGTCAGTCTAAAGTACATTATCCACAAAACTTTTAAATATTTGCTTAAAATGTGCTGTTTCTATAAACAATCCCAACAGTAAACCTATGAGCTAAAATATTGACAAAAGGAGCATCAGCACAGCCAGAGCAATAAAACAATATAAGACAGCAAAGTTAAGAACTCAAAGCCAGGGAGAGCTAGCATGACTGTTGCCCATGCAGCCTTGGTTACTGCCTCTACGGATGCTGATGCAAGCTTGCAGGACATGTGGTTAGGCTACTTTTTTTTGAAAGACCACTGCAAATTTAGCACATAGAACAGATTTTCAAGCTAATTAATATTTATTCAACCTCATTTTTCAATGCATGACCACAGACTTACATTAAGTGTAGTACGGTATGCTTTGTTGATCCTACTGTGAAAACAGAACTATTAAATTTGTCCTAAGTTTGCCTGTAATTTTTGTATGTTTATAACACCTGGAGGCACAGGAGTATTAATCAACTCATTTTTAGAACAACTATGGAAATCACAAGGATAATAAGGTAAAGAGAAATTAAAACGGAACGCATTGTGATGCCCAGTTTGAGAATGCTCATGTTCCTACTTCTGACTAATTAGTATTTTTATTATTTATTATTTCATTTCTGTTAAAAGCTTAAGCTCTACCTAACTGCCCCATTGATACCTTAATCCAAACTATGCCTTCTCAACCCCAATCTCTTTTTGGCTGCTTTTTCCCCTACAGATGTCCACAGCAGAGGAGGATGCATACATTTCCCTGTTAAGGTTATCTAAGCAGGGCTGCTTCTGGCCATACCTGGAAACATATACATCTCACCAACACAGGTAATTTTGTTGTCACAGCCCTGTCAAGAACTACAGTCTAAATTCAGTTGGCTTGACCGGCTGAACCTGTGATCAGAGTCCCGGGAAGGTATATTCTCCATCACCAATCTGCCATTTTCTCAACGTGTATGTGAGAGGCTGTGACTGTTGTAGTGCAGGCTACGATTTGACATACAAAAGGCTTCTCATGAACACTGCCATTTGATGCTGAACTATCACAATATTTAAAGGCTTTGATGTCTGAAGGACAACACCTCTAATAGCAGATTGCCTCCTAGTGCCACGCTAAGGTAGTGACTGAGAAGGCAAAGGACCACATCAACAATACCAACACAGATATTTCCTTACGAATCCAGTGTTTAATTAAAGAGTAAATTTCTTATGATGAAAATGAATGTCTACTTTTATGAGCACATCATAATTTTCAAATAAAAAGTAAATATTATCTTCAATCCACTTGAAAAAAAATAAACAAAAGGACCATATTGTTCATCCCAAAAACCATTCCTGGTTTCTGCCATGAGTCAGAAAAACCCTTTGCTTCAAGAAGTTTCTATCAGGGACATCCTGCATATTTTTTTGTACTTCAAACTTTAATTTTGCTCAACCAACCATTTATTTTATCTTTTAGCATAACGAACTGCTACTCTCCCTTCCCATGTATGAGATACATGATAAAAAAAAAACAACTTATCCTTTTCTTTTTCTTTTGAGGATGTCTTTTAGAACCACAACTCCTCCATCTTCTTTCCAGAAATGATATACATAATCTATACTTCTCCATGCTTGCTTGGCAGAAGTAAAACAATTTTTTATCTCCCACCCTTCAGATCTTTCAGTAAGAACAGTCAAGTGAATTTCACACCTCACACAATTGCAAAGGAATTACAGGCACATTGAGAACACTTGACTCAATTTGCTTCCAGGATAATGTATTTTTGGTAAGAAGTAAAAATTACAGTATATAAAACATATTTCTGCAAATGAAATATAGCAGCATAAGGGAACATTATATATATTCCACTTTAAACATACATTCGAGAAAACATAAGAGAACACCCAATGTAGTACCTAGCAGCCTCAGACAAAGAAGACAGAGCCGCTTTGTACATGGCTCAATGTGTTGTGCAGGGATCAAATGTGAATATATGCACAGATCAAAGGAGGCACAACGCAGGTCATAATCTCCCCAACACTCACCTCAGTTTACACAAAGATCCCCATGATGTGGTGCAGGCTCATCTGCACCACACTACTTGCCATCTGTAAAGAGAAAAGCACCATAAGTTAAAAACATCAAAGTATGCTTTTTGCGGTGCCCCAGATTGCAGAGACTACTGTGGAAATGGCACAAGCCTCGAAATGGAGCCTGTTCCACTCATGGAGAAGGGGTGCACATCTCTCCTGTGCAGGAGAGGAGTCAGGAGACCCAAGTTAAAAAATAAAAGGAAGGAATGTTATATGTTAAAAAACTAGCTGAACTAACTTGCAGAAATATCTCACTTTTAGCTTGTTTCATTTTAAGTGCTCCATGTACCAAAATTCCTCTAAGATGTCTTAGAAGCAGTGCAGCCATGCTTTTTCACAAACAGCAGTGAGAAAGACTTAGGGTGAATGTGACAAACAGAGGAGCACTTTGACCTTTAGTGAAATTTCACTCTGGTCAGATCCTTAACAGATTAAACCCCTTTGTCTCCAAAGCCTGATACAACGCAAGAAGCAACAGGAACCCTACGTATTCCTGGGAATATATGTCTTTAGAAGGTCAAAACCTATCAGAGTTTCAGTTTTCAACTTAACATGGCAAAAGAATTCTTAAGGTTCAACACTTAAAAAATGTGCAATAGAACTGTTCAGAAGAGAAAGGTTGCCTTGTTCCCACAGGATTTTTTGTTTCCCAAATAAATGCAATATGGCATTTCAATATGTTTGTATTGTGACTTCACTGGTTTTAGTTATATATTTGAAATATGATAGTATTCAATAATAGTTCATGGTAGAATTCTTTTTATAATGTATAATAGTGGCAGCAATCAGACATATCACATACTTCATTTGAAGGAGAAAAAGTTTATGATTCACATGCATTACATAAATCATATTTTACTGTCATTAACAAAAATTACATTATTTAAGAACTGAATAATTTTAATACCAAATTATCTTTTCACAGAAAAATTCTGTGAGGTCAATTAGAGCGTATTAAAATCTGGAACACCATTTTCATGTTGTACATATTGAATTGCAAACATTTTTCTGTGCGTTGTTGCTTCACTGTAGCTTTACTGTTTCATCAGATGTAACCTCACAGTTGAGATGTACAAAACTGGTCTTGACTAGAGATTTACAAAACTGGTCTTGACTAGAAAGAATACACAGAACATATTGGCATTTGGATCTGTTACACTAAACAGATGCACTAATAATCTGGGTTCTATTATTCTTACCTTTCTGTTGATTTTTGGCTAGTTTTCCACATCCAGGATATTAATAGTTTTTAGCATACATGGATTTGTCTACTCTGTTAGGCATAGAATATCTAAATGGGTGAAATTGAAGAAATTCGGTTAAAAGCTCTTGTCTTTGGAGTTGTAGATAGTTTCCAGCAGACACATTGCCTCTTATTCACAATGAGGTTCAACGCAGCCAAAAGCCCTGGGCCTAGAGAAGTGGACTGTTTTATTTGTTTGAATTCATGGATGGGTCTTACTGCTCTAGGTCACTTAGTAATGAGGAAAATAAGACTAATGGAAATAGGAGATGCTGACAGCCCAACATTTATCTTTCTGTGAAATCCATGTAACAACGGAGCAAAAACAGTACTCATATCATGCTGATTACAAAATCAAATGCTTTTCAAACATGTCTGGATTTAACAGGATATTTTTTTAGTACGTGACTCAAAAGAGTGTAGCTATTATAAATAATAGATATACACACTGCATGAGAGATGGCTCAACATCCGAGCTGATGCTGTTTCTGAACAAGTTGATAATGCCCTTCTTGTGCAATATATCCGAGCTTCAGGGGTGAATTTCATCCCCATTCTCTCTCTTGGCTGTTCTGTAAACAAGCTAAGATAGTGCCTGGACTCTGGTGACAAGTATTTTTCCTTTTCCACTGAATTTTTATCTAATTTGTTTTATTGAAAAAGCTGCACCATCAGTATGCAGTCAAAGAAGCATCAGGTTAAATACCAGTAGATGGGGTGGAAAAGGCATAGAAAAAGAGGTACTGCAGGGTTGGCTCTTTGAAATATGCTACTAAAGATATGTTACCATTAGTGCACTGCAGTGGATATCTGCAGGGCAACAAGAACTGGTGCTGTGGACCTATGTCCACAATGTATTTTTGTGGGTTCCACTTCAGGTTAATCCAAGTCTGGTCCAATGGACAGATTGCTGTATTGAAATAAGTTGGATGGGCTCTTAGGGTGCATCTTGTGATTCAGCGTTTTCTGCAAGGAATCCAATTTGCAGACTTCAGGGTGTAAACAAAGGAATGGCAAGTTAGGGTAACTGGGAGATCCATCTGAAAAGCAACCTGGACTTAACTAAAAGTGATAATGCAGAGAGACACTTCAGGTTATTCTATAGAATACATTTCTATATCTCAGTTATCTGTGCCTCCTCATATCTAAAAAGGAGAGGTGAGCTGGAATAAAGAAATAAACTTCGTCAGTTGGTGAGTAAATGCCTCTTGTATATGTTGAATGTCACAGCAGCATTCCTGAAGAATTCCACGACTGCACAGACATTGGAGTGTTTTGATTTATGCTATTAAAGAAATAGGCCTGAACAGTCACTTGAAAGCTGGAACTCCATTTGTTGTAAACCGGCATAACATTAGAGTGTGTATGGCAAATAAAGACTGCAGTGAGGAACACAGAACATGCAATAATGTTGCACATTTTTAATCTTAATGTATATAATGCTGGTGCAGTTACTGAAAAGGAATATAACTAATATCAAAGGGAATACACATTTAAATCTACAACGATTAATTACCAGGATATGATGGGAAAAAATGGTCTCGTTTATCTGTGCTGGAGGAATTAATACTATTTTCCAGAACAGAGAAGTGAGAAACACTGTATCAGGAATGCGAACAAATTTTGGAGTATTTGTTACGCACATTCCATACTCCTTTTGTTTTAGTTGGGATTAATAATTTTATTTACAATCAATATTATCATTAGTGTACTGTACTACCATAAAATCCCAATCATTCAGTTCCAGCTGCCATGTGAACAAAAAGAGGGCTTTTGTTCCATGAACTCTAAAAATGAGCAGAGATACAAGTACCCATGACAGCTCACCAGGGGATTTGGGGCTCAGCATTGCTCTGCACTGATGTGCTGTAATGTTTTAGCCCATCAACCACAGGTACCATCTGAACCAGGTTGCCTTGGTGGTGTCCTCTGTCTTCATACTCCTTCGGCCAGCGACTATGTTGAGGGGAAGGTACTCTGTATGCTTTTCTCTGGAACTTCACAGACTGAGAGGAGAAACTAATCAGGTTCCAATACCTGAGTTTAACCTTTAAGATAACAGAATTTTAGGTGACAAAACATTTATTTGCATGAAGACCATGGGAGATATGTGATACTTTAAGTCTAAATAAAAGAGCTCTTAACACAATTGTATAGGAAATTACCATTTTTAGTATGTTTCAGAAGTATTTAGCTTCTGGTAATTTAGGACAAATTCCAATCCAGCCATCCAGAAAGGCCAAATTATACATAATAAATGATTGTTGAGAAAGAGGTATCATGTTATCTGTCTTCTCCACAGCAAATTATAAAGCTGTTCTAAACCACAAATGTTGAGTTCTTAATCAAAGAAACTACTTACAATAATTTTACTACAGATTTTTATATAGCTATGAGGATCTCCATCTGATGGAAAGAAGATAAAGTGTTTTTATAAGACCAAATGTTATTTAAAAATTCATATTGATGTATGTCTTGAAATTGCACTAGCAAATCTTTTCATTTTTCTGTCCTTTTCAGTTTTGCCATAGGCTCAATACTGCAGTCTTTAAAAGCAAAAATACCATGCATGGTTTGCCTATATGATGACATCATGGGGGGGCATTATGGCAGCCTTCGAATAGTAGAGATGACAGTGAGATCCAGCTTCCTTAATCGAAGTCAGTGGGAGTTTTGCCTGAGTGAGGAGGTTAGGATTGAGCCCCCCCCAAAAAAGAGAAGATAATGAGATATAACTAGGGATAATGGTGTGATATGAAGACATAGAACATGTAGGTTGAATATCATTAAAATCTTCCTGACGGTGAGCTCTGTTATAGCAGGGAATAATCTCATTTACTTCAATGGGAGAACTGCCAGACTGAGATCTGAGTAAAGGCTGGAGTAGTCTAGATCCTGATCCAAAGCCCACTGACATCAATGGTGATATTTCCATGGACTTCAGTGCAGTTTGGATCAAACCCAGAATGAACAGTGCAGGTATATTTGCCTGAACCCACTCAATTCCCAATGCTTTTTCCTTCATTATTGTTGTGAATAGTTGTTAAGATGCATATAAATACAGGCAATAAACTATGTTACTGGCTCATTTAAGCTTAGCTAAAACCATCAGTTTAAGAGGCATCTTCCATGTGGTGGAACTGCAAAACTGTTAAAATTCAAACAATAGAGGCCATTGTGAAGAAAACAGGTACTTATTAAGGCTACACTGTATTGCCAACTGGAGCTTATGTGGTTATGGCACAGGGAGTGGGGAGGATGGGCATTATCTGAATTAGAAATCTCTGATTTTTGTCTTCATACTTATGAATGCAATGGGCAAAAAAGTGGAGAAGCTGAGAGCAATGAAGCACCGGGCACAGAACCAGAGATACTTGCAGAGCAGTGCGAAGGAAAAGTGAAGAAACAGTCTTTTGTTTTCATTCATCTTGTGTGCACTCTTTGTAAATAAACTGGATCCGTTGGAGTTGCCAGCTCCTGCATCTGTTTCTTTCCTCACAAACAAAACTTACAGGATTATAAATTTTAACTACTACCTGAGTCAAGAGAGGCAACAGACTAAATATTTGTGACTTGTGTCTTTGCACATATAATATAAGTCATATGTTGTTTTGTAGACACTGGTGATTAGATACATTTTAATACTGCCCCCCACTGAACCTCAGCAAAGTGTCACAAATATTAACAATCAAATTTCTCAACAACAATTATGCTTTTGCACTTGAGTGAATTCCCTCCACCTGGGTATCTTTTTTAGCACTTCATGTAGCTCTCCAGCCTATCCATATGTTTCCATCCTCTGCAACAGACTAGCAGTTTCTTACATGAACATTTCCATTTGTCAATAAAGTTTGTATTATCTTACTTGTTGAGTCGTTCATGGGAAAGAGGAAGGGAAGCAGAGAAGAAGGCCTAAAGCTCATCAGTTTTTTATTCATTAATATAAGTACTGCAATGAGGAGAGGTAGAGATCTATGGAATTAATATGAGACTAATATATCCAGATTGAATAAAATCACTGCATTTGTTCAGGTAAATTTATTAAAACGCCAGAATCCACTTATGGAGGAAAATGAGCATACAACTTCTTAAATCTGAACTTACAACCGTCATTGGGCTATGATAGAGTGGGGCTGCAGTAAGTTCTCTATGTTGATCTGGCTACTACAGTACTTCATGTTAGTTTAACACAAAGCAAAGAGACTGAAAAAATACGCAGCTGATGTCAAATTCAATTGACTGGTCCCACCTCTTCAATAATAATTTAAATTTGTTCAGTCAAATAAGTCATAGGAAATACTTGAAATATCTTCTGGTCAATGCCACCTCAGTGTAAATTCAGTTCTAGACACATCATTCTGTACACATGGTCCATCTAATTTCATCCTAGAAAGCTCTTGTGTTGGAGTCTTCATACTGGAATATCCCACAGTGGAGGAGGATAAGGTTTGTGACAACCTGAGGAACCTGAACATATCTAAGTCCATGGGACCCAACATGATTCATCCCAGAGTCCTGAGGGAATTGGCAGATGTGGTTGGCAAGATACTCTCCAAGAGATTTGAAAAGTCCTGGCAATCAGGAGAAGTCCCTGGTGACTTGAAGAAGGGTAACATTGTGCCCATCTTTAAAAACAATAGGAAAGATGACCCTGGGAACTACAACCTGTCAGCCTCACCTCTGTGCCTGGGAAGATCATGGAAGAGATCCTTGTAGAATCTATGATAAAGCACATGGAGGGCATGGAGATGATGAATGGCAGCCAGCAGGGCTTCACCAGGGGCAAATCCTGTATGATCAACTTAGTGGCTTTCTGTGATGGGGTGACTGCAGCATTGGACACAGGTAAACCGATGGGTGTGATCTATCTGGACTTCTGTAAAGTCTTTGACACTGTCCCTCACAACATCCTTCTCTCTAAATTGGAGGGATATGGATTTGATGGGTGGACTGTTCAGTGGAAAAGAAACTGGTTGGATGGTCACATCCAGAGGGTAGTGGTCAATGGCTCAAAGTCCAGATGGAGATCTGTGATAAGTGATGTCCCTCAGGGGTCCATACTCAGACCAGAGCTGTTTAATACCTTCATCAATGGTATTGACAGCGAGATTGAGTGCACCCTCAGCAAGTTTGCAGATGACACCGAACTGAGTGGTGTAGGTGCCACACTAGAAGGACAGGATGTCATCCAGAGGGACCTCAGAGAGTTGGAGAAGTGAGGATGTGAGAACCTCATGAGGTTCAGCAAGGCCAAGTACAAGGTCCTACACCCGGATTGGGGCAATCCCTAATTTCAGTACAGGAGGGGGATGATGTGATTGATCACTGCAGAGAAGAACTTGGGGGTGCTGGTCAATGAGAAGCTTGACATGGGTTGGCAATGTGCGCTCACAGCCCAGAAGACCAACTGTATCCTGGGCTGCATCACAGGAAGTGTGGCCAGCAGGTCAAGGGAGGAGATTCTGACCCTCTATCCCTCTACTGTGAGACCTCATCTGGAGTACTGTGTCCAGTTCTGGAATCACAGAATCACAGAACAACCAGGTTGGAAGGGACCCATCGGATCTTCTAGTCCAACCATTCCTATCTAACACTAAACCAAGTCCCTCAAGACCTCATCCACCCGTGCCTTAAACACCTCCAGGGAAGGTGAATCAACCACCTCCCTGGGCAGCCTATTCCAATGCCCAATGACCCTTTCTGTGAAAAACTCCTAATCTCCAGCCTAAATCTCCCCTGGCGGAGCTTGAGGCCATTCCCTCTCGTGCTGTCCCCTGTCACTTGGGAGAAGAGGCCAGCTCCCTCCTCTCTACAACCTCCACTCAGGTACTTGTAGAGAGTAATGAGGTCTCCTCTCAGCCTCCTCTTCTACAGGCTAAATATGGAGCTGTTGGAACAGATCCAGAGAAGGCTACAGGGGTGATCAGAGGACTGGAGAACCTCCCATACAAGGACGGGCTGAGAGAGTTGATCTTGTTCAGCCTGGAGAAGAGAAGGGTCCAAGGAGACCTTATAGAAAAGTTCCAGTACACGAAGGAGGCCTACAAGAAAGCTGGGGAGGGGCTGTTCAAAAAGGCTTGTAGCGATAGCATGAGGGACAATAACTATAAACTGGAGAGGGGCAGATTTAGACTAGACATAAGGTAGGATTTCTCCACTATGAGCATGGTTAGGCACTGGCCCATGTTTCCCAGGGAAGCTGTGGCTGCCCCATCCCTGGAGGTGTTCAAAGCCAGGTTGGATGGGGCATTGGGTGGCCTGATCTAGTGGGAGGTGTCCCTGCCCATGGCTGAGGGCTTGGAAGCAGATTATCTTTAAGGTCCCTTCCAACTCAAACTATTCTATGATTCTAATATTTCTCTGGCCTTACTGTTACAAAGATTGTCTTAACACCTAACCTGTATCTCCCTGACTGCAATTTAATCCACCAGCAAACATGGCAAAGAATGCATTGCTGTCTTTCACAGCTAGTTTTCAGGCATTTTAAGTTTCATACCATTCATTTCTCTGTCTTCTTCTGTGCAGAGCATGCAACCTTGTTTCCTTCAGTCTTCTCTCACAGATGGTATTTCCTGCTCCTTGGTCTCACTGCTCATCTCTTTATTCTCTCTAGATTGCTATGTAATTGTGGATCACAATTATATAGGTAGACAGTATCAGAAGAGACCTTATAAGCACCAAGTAAAGCAGAATAATTACTTTGCAAATGTTGAGGATGTAATTCTCAAATATGCATCCCTGAATAATATCCACCTCTTCTTGTAACATTCTGATGTTCTTGAGTCCTGTTCAACTTTGGGTTACTACAACTCTAGCATTTCTTTCTGAAGCACAAAATCTGTCTCTGTCCTTAGCTGATTACTGCTTTCTGGGAGTGAAATTTTGCAGTTATCATAATGCAAATTTCAACCTGTTTTTCAGAATTTTCCTAATTTTTCAACACAATTTTGAACATGAATACAGCTGCCCTTCATTTGGCATTATCTTCAGTTTTCCTGTTCTATTATCTAAATCATTACGAAGACTGCTTTATAGCATTGGACCAGAAAAGAGCCCCATGTTGAATCCCCACTTGATATGTTTCTACTTTAATAATAATCCTCTGATACTTATGCTCTCAAAACACATTTTTGGTATAGTAGCTTCATGTAGCCATGTTTCTGTGCCTTGCATATGTAAATTACATGGCATAATGACAGAAAATTCCACTGAAATCAAAGATGCATGATGTCTACTTCTTCCTGCTCTTGATACCAGTTACTCTGTCATGGAAGAAAATCAGATTGGTTTGACATTATATGTTCTGCACAAATTCGTGTTGGTTGCTACTCATCTCTCTGTTGTCCTTAAGAAGCCCATAAATAGTTTAATTAATTGGTCCATGAGTGAAATTAAGATGACTGATCTTTTGACAGATTCCCCTCTCACAATTGTTTGCAGCAGTCCTGAACCTCAGTCATCCTTCATGCACTTTCAGAAATAACTAGCCATAATGCTGCAATTGCCACAGCTAGATCTCATTTTAAACAATACCCAGGCTGAATTTCACCAGATACAACCTGTTTTAACACATTTCATGTTGTTTGGGTATTCAGGATTTTCTCCCTCCCAACTGTAGTCTCAGTTCTTACCCCTTTATCTTTGGTGATAATTATCTTTGTTTTCTGATCATGGGCTTTAGTGTTGTTAAGATGGCAATTTAAAAATACCAGCTTTTTTTACTATTAGTACCTTTCTCTTCCTTTTGAGAAGTAAACTCCTTCCCTTGATTTTCTTCTTACTACTACAACAACTTTAGAATACTCCACTGCTCTGTTTTATATTTCTCATGAGTTGTATTTATTTTTTTTTGTCTCAGCCCTTTTAATTTAGCCCCATGATTTTATACTTTTTGGTTTTTTGACCTAGTTTCCAACTTCCTATACTCTCTTCTTGTGCTTTAAGTCAGTGAAACACTAGTTACATTAATTTCTTAATGTGCTTCTGCATTGAGAGTTTGTGCTTCTGCCTTTAATGTAAGTTCTTAAATAACTTCCAAAATCTATTGGATATCTCAGATTTGTTTCCCAGAAAGTCTTTACAATTGTGTTTATTTATCGAATAATGACTTCTTGATGTCCATTGGTTTTGTTTTGTCTTCTCTGATTAAGGTCTAGAATCTCTGACATTTAATGGCCAGTCTCACCCATACTGCTTTACACCCTCATGTTCTCCGCCACTCCCCAGTGGCTGGCCTGGATAAAATCTAGCAGAGCTTCCTCCCTCCCCCCAGTTCTATCCTAGATAATTATTTCAAACACATTTCTAAAACTTATTGGTTTGTCTTCTATTTTTCTGGTTTCCTACGAGATGTTTGGACCAGTTAAGCTTCTGCATTTTACCAAGTCTAGTGCTTTCACACAATTCTATCAATTTACAGGAGCATCATTCACTTCATCTTCCTGTCTCAGTGCTGTACAGAAGCCTGTGCTCTGGCAGTGGCCTTATTTTTCTCCCCCAAATTTACTATCCATCTGTCTTCTTTCCCACTCTGGACCTTAGAACAGTTTTGGTATAATCTCAATATGTGAGGAAACATTACCTCTCTTTTGCCCTCCCTGCCCTTCCAGAGCAAGTCATACCCTTCCATATTAATATTCTAGTCATGTAAATTACTTGAATGAGTGCCTGCTATGCCAATTAAATTGCAGTTTTGATCTTGTTCTGAGACTTCCAGCTCTTCCTGTTAATCACCCTACTTTTTGCTATACAGAACTGAGAGATACTGAGTAGATGGCTTCATTCTCCTCCACATCCCTCCTATAACCCTAGTATGAATATCCTTAGCTATTCTACATATAGGCCTTTGAGCTGGATCTCTTTTCTAACACACACATGGATTCTTATAACAAATTCTCGTTATTTCTATTTTATATCCTCATAGCTTGCATTGCAAGCCTACAACATCCCAATTAACAAAGACAAATGAGGACAATTAATTTTAAAGGCACTTCCTCCTCTCCAGCTAACTTGTAGGTGGCTGGAAGCAAGAAAGGAAAGGGCTGGCTAAAACAGGAGATCAAGTAAATTTGGCAGGCTTAAAAAGGAGCCTTCACATGGAGGAAGTTACTCATTCAAGAGAGCCAGACTGGAACACAGAAGAATGTCTGGGTTACAATCAGGAAGGACTGAGGTCTAGATAAGATAAACTGGTATGCCAACTACTTTTTGGAGGCCTTTCTTCCCTAAATACTTTATTCTACTGCTAAGCAAGCAGCTCTTACCCAATTTCTGCATTTTACTGTGGCAAAGGGGAAAATTTTAAGCAAAAAATTTTGTTGAGGCGCAAGTGCCTTGGCCATGATGGACAGAAGGATAAATTTGTTTTATCATTTCATGTTTCCCCCATGATGGGCTGAAGTGTCAGTCCTTACTCTTTGGCGTTGCACAGACTGATTTCTGTCATGCCCTCCATAGTTGTGCCTGGCTTTGGCCATCAATCTCACAGCCACACAGTTTGTTCCATGCATTCATACTCAGGGCAGAGTCAAATTTCAAGTGTGAGGCATCTTGCAGCTACACCTGAGCTCCTCTGCACACAGAAGCCATCTGGCTTTTTCAAGACTAGTGGCACAGCAATGACTTATACCAAATCTGGAAAATAATACAGATATAGACTGAAACCAGTAAAAAGACAGAAATGCATTGAACTGTAGCACTGCTAAAGCCTCAGGAGTTCCCAAGTCCCTCATTCATACCTCCAAAGGCAGTTCACATCATCAACTCAAAATGGCACAACAGTGGCAGCATTCTGACCTGACCACAACTATCATCAAGCATGTGAAAAATCGTAAATTCTGACATTGCCTTTTTTCTAGTTTTTTGAAGATGGATGATGCTTTTTTTTTTCTTTCATTTTTCTGATACTTGCAAAGGGAGGTAATCACAAAGATTCCTTTAAAAGAATGTAATGTTACCAGAAGACATTATGAACTCTACTGAAAATTGTATAAAATAGTAGGCTGAACTAAGGGCTAAATTGAAAGGTGTTTTTTGAAATGCTTGTTAAAATAAGGCCCAGTTTTTGAGGAAGTGATGAAAAATGTGAAAAATTCTGCTAATTAATAATACTAAAATTCCCTGGGTGACTGAAGCTCCACAGATACTTAGAGAAGCTATTAGGAGAAATTGGGGGGATTTAGGAGAGCCTTTCAGTATCTTGTGAAAGTACATTTTCTACCAGATGTTTGTAAAGAAAGGAAAAATACCCCATATTTTGATTCCATTGAATCATCAGCTGCATGAGAATCTCTGTCTTCTGAAAACCCCTTAAGCACTTTCTCTGGATCAGACATTAAGAGGAACTTCTATTAATTAATACGGGTTTGGGTTTTTTTCCTGTACATAACAGGGACTGGGTTTAGGAGCTTCTCTGGAAATTTTGTAACAAAGGAGAAACAAGTCCTATTTTCTGGGATTTTTCCAGAACATTACTAGCTAGATTATGGTGGTGTTTTTAAGATTAATAAAAGATGTTGTTTATAATGCAGAACCCTCCCTGCCACAAAATCATGTGAAAAATTTCAAAACAATATATTTCAATGCCACTGATAATTGCAAATCACATTCTTGTGGAAGAATTTGCTTTCTCTCTACTTGGGCTTTATTGAAGCATGATTTTCAAACTCTCTGTGATGATCACATGCATAATTGCTGCTTTTGCTGCTTTTCAATGCTTTCAGTTTATGTTACATTTCTAATAAAAACCAATAGATAGCAGTCACTGTGAATAAACCAAGATTTATCAACAATAGCCACACAATGGCATCTGGAATACCACAGCTATCACCTACCCAACATTCAGAAAAAAACCACAGGTGATTCAGATGCAACCTGAAAACCAGAAGGTCTTGTGTCCTGAGCATCCTTCCATGGATCTTCGGCATCAGAGCTGCTGAAGCCAGTGTGAGCAGTTCTTACACACCTCCAGCTGCTTCTTCCCACCCCTGGGCCACCCACAGCCGAAGAAACAGCTGTGCCAGCACAAAGCAGTGGGTGGTACAAGAACAAGAGCTGGGAATGAGAAGGACTGCTTAAAACACTGAATAAATGTACTCTAGTGATGGTGAGGACACACCTTGAATCCTGTGTTCAGTTCTGGGTCCCTCATTACATGAAAGACATTGAGGGACTGGGGCATGTCCAGAGGATGGCAACAGAACTGGGTAAAGGTGTGGAGCATAAGCCTTATGAGGAGTGGCTGAGGCAACTGGGGCTGTTCAGTCTGGAGAAGGGGAGGCTAGGGGAAGACTTTATCACTCTCTCCAACTACATGGAAGGATGTTGTGGTGAGTGGGATGTCGGTCTCTTCTCCCAGGGAACTAGCAATAGATCACGAGGAAATGGCCTCAAACTGCAGCTAGAAGGGTTGTCAAGCACTGGAGAAGGCTGCCCAGGGAAGTGGTTGAGTCACCATCCCTCAAGGAATTTAAAAGTCTTGGAGATACACTGTTTAGGTACATGGTCCCAAGTGACAGGTGACAGGACGAGAGGGAATGGCCTCAAGCTCCTCCAGGGGAGGTTCAGGCTTGACATCAGGACAAAAAATTTTCACAGAAAGGGTTATTGGGCACTGGCAGAGGCTGTCCAGGGAGGTGGTTGAGTCACCTTCCCTGGATGTGTTTAAAAGATGGGTGGATGAGGTGCTGAGGGGTATGATTTAGTGACTGATGGGAATGGTTGAACTCGATGATCTGGTGGGTCCTTTCCAACATAGTGATTCTATGATTCTATGGCTTAGTGATGGCCCTGGCAGTGTTTGTTAGTTTTATGTGGGACTTGATGATCTTGAAGGTGTTTCCCAACCTAAATGATTCTGTCATTCTAAATACACATGGTGGTGTTGTACATCTCTTAAGTTCCTTAGGTGGCTTCAAAACCTTCTCCATTCCTTCACTCAGCAAAATTACCCTGCCACTTTTGCCCATTTCTTCTTGGGGACAGCCTCACGAGAACAGGAGGATAAAACATCCTACTGCCACCTGTGACTTCTTCACCATATCAGCCCATGCTGGGGATTAATTAGTGTCCAAGTGCACTGCTGAAACTTCAGCCACTGGATAAAACAACAGAACCAAGGCCATCAGGAGAGTAAACTCCTACAGACACTAGAGAAAGCTTTGAGTTGGTGGAAATGTGCCAGAACATGGAGCACAACATTAGCTTAGTGGAACTATAAAAAGTGTGTGGCACTGTCTCCCTTCATAATCACAGTGAAAATCTCAGTAATGACTAATAGGATTTCAGAAGCAACAACATTGTGCCCTGTGACAGTAATCTTCAACAGCTGCATTTTTAAGGGCAATGAAATGTGCATTTCTGTTGTCTACAATGGGGTAAATATTAGTAGCACAGTCAGATACAATGAAAACCAGCCTGTTAGGATTAGTTATTTCAACTCTCTGTTGTACTTCACTTGGCCTAAACACTGACAGAGATCAGGAAGATACTCCTGACTGTTCCATAAGAATCCTGTGGAACATGTTTCTCATGTAAGGCCACGGACCTAAGACAACAAGATGGACCGATGGATAGCTGACCAACAATGGAATGGGGTGGCAGCAGGCTGTATGGGGTAGGAATAAACCTGTCCTTTAGTCAATTGTGTCTACTGTCTTGCCAATGACAGTCTGTGGAGTGCAGGCTGCGGACCCAGACAGCTGATGGTAGAGCTATACTGTCCTCCCACGCCCGGCAGTGGGCAGGCAGTCATCTCAGGCTACTGTGGGTTGCCTTGCCTTGTTCAATTGGTTGACACCAATGGCTGTTTGTCTTGCAGCAGGAGAAATGAAAGTGGGTTGTTCATAAACTCCCTGCCAGCAGCCTTAAAGTGAGGTGTGGTAGGTAGACAACTCAATGGAGTGGAAAATCCTAATCCTGGCCCTGAGAACTACTGAAAGTGAAATTTTAGTGTACGACTCATTCCATGAGCTTGTGTGTACATTTCTACTCAGGGACAGGAATTAGGTAATTCCAGGTAGATTACCCCTCATTTTATGACTACATACAGTCAGCTCTACTATAGGAGCTGACTGTTGCAAATTCACTTCCTAACTCACACTTGCAGGAACTTATCTGCCTGTTCATACAGCAAAGGCAATCTGACCTAACACGATATCACAGTGGAAGTGAGACCGTTACTGTCCTGAACAGAGATGAAAGACTTCCTAGCCATCAAAGTAAGAGCTAAGTTTGTAAAATGAGAATCTGCTAGAAGAGTGTGTGTTTTGGTGGATGTAAAGTGGGTCAATACTACTCTCTCAGCTTAAGAAACACAAGTCACATGGACCAACAAGTGTAATTGAAAGAACTTCTCTCTATGGTAGGTATTCTCCACCAGATGAAAGTGACCACACAGTTTGAAGCAACTCATTAATTTGCAACTTTTTCTTAAGGTGTATCTTTTAAGGATTAGATCTCCTGTTCTCTTCAGTTCTTTAATCTGTTTCAGTAGTTACTAGAAGCAGATGTTTCAAATAAAAGTTCAAGGAACCATCAATAAACATGTGTAGAAATCTGCCTAGTATCTGTCCTTTATCTCACTTGTTTATTCTCAGATTGGGTGACAATCTGGAACCTGAAGTTTTATAATCTCCTTCTGTACTATTTGTTTTAGTTTATCTATTATGGTTTTGAATGTTCTTGCTCCTTATAAAACACATTGCTTTCTTTTGAAACTTGGAAGCTACTTGACCTCAGTTTGTCTATTGTGGCAATGTGTTCCGTCACTGAAAGTCATGTGGTTTGATAAAATATTTTCTGTTATCAGTAGTGAATTTGCAAACTTTCATTTTCAGTTACTGTTCCACTGTCCTTATGTATCAAACACTGGGAAGAGGAGCTCTCAATCTTTTTTCTGCAACAAACCATGAAATCAGCATTGGCATAGCAAGTAAGGACAGAGTGATCTTTATGCAGACAGAATTGTCCAAAATGCTGCCTGGCTCCTGTTTCTGCATCAACAAGATCATATATCTTTTGGAAACAGTACCTTAAAGTGACTGATTTTCAGTTATGACTAACTCTTAGAGGTTCAGAAAAACAGTAAAATAAAGACTTGAAAGGGGTTCTGTGTCCCTGTGTCCCGTTCCCCTCCCCCCCCCACCCCATCAACTTTACAGTTGTGCTATGCTAGTTTCTAAAGGCTCAACATGAAGAATTATCTGGCTTCAGTCATTAGGACTGCCTATGTGCAGTCTTCCAACACCTCATAAATATACCCTTTTTACTCTGCCAGTGGAGGTGCCTGCTTAGAGGCTAATCTGCCGGTTCCTGCAGTACAACTGGCTTCTCTTGGCCACTATTGAAAAGCCACTGTAAAGAGCTTCTCCAAATGTAAGTGTGGAACAGTATGTGTCTTAGCTTACCTTTCCCCAGCCTGAGACTGAAAATACTCTTTCTTTCCAACTCCCAGTTCCCAAACTCAAGGTTTTGACGTGCTAGATCACTGTGCTGTGACAATGAGACTTAGAAGGGAATGGTTTCCTCTCATGACCTTCAGGATCTTTGGAGATCTTCTTCAAGAGCTTCTTAAAACTTCTGGACTGAATACCTCCTTGACTGAACTCCAGATGTTGTTCCATGTTATCAGTGCATGCGAAAAATTTACAGATACAGCAGCTAATGTTTGGAAGCTATTTGTATGAAAATGAAAAAAAGATGATGTCTGGAAAGGCCAGGGAGTTAATTCTCATGAAATGCAATTTGAGTGCTTAAAAAAAGTCTCTAAACCGCAAGAAAAAACACGCTAATTCTTCTGAGGTTGCAGAAAAACTTGAAAAAAGAAGTAAACACATACCAGTTTTGTATGGGTTACAGTAGGAAGGATTTGGCTCAGAAAAGCTCTTGGTAAGTAGAATGGAAATATATATAGGGATTTCCTCAGAATGATGGAGTTAAACAGGAAGGCTGAAAAAGGGTAACAGGTGAATCTGAATTAGTGTGATAGGTGAGCCTGAATGTAAGGTAGGAAGGCTGAATTAGGGTAACAGGCACCCATCTGTTTGATGAGTGGATCTTAAAGATACACATTTCAAGGTACAGTTTGGGTTTCACTTGGGAAACCCTCATCTTGCCAAACTTAATGGGAATTTTGAACTGACATTTCAGCATCTGGATTTCATGTAACTTGTTCTTCACAAAGAGTTAATGTTGAGGGTGTGTGTGTGTGTGTGTGTATGTGTGTGTGTTAGCAGCAAGTAGTGGAGTTGGGCAAAGAGCTTTGGGGAGAATACTGCTGAAAGAACAAAGTGGACAAAGCTGCAGACGGAATGTCATTCACAGAATGATGTAAAGTGATAGGCTGGAACAGTGAACCATCCTGAACAGGGAATTAAAGAAGAAATGAAAAAGGCCAGCTTGCCAGGAGGCAGTAGAGCTTACTGGACAGTTCAGATTTTAATGAGTCTTTTACAAGCCACGTTTGCAGGATGTCAATAGTACTTATGCTGCATTTATTTTATTTATGAATAAACATCTCTGTGGCAATGGCGAATGCATAAATATTCTAAAGGTACAAAACCGTAACAGTTGATGCAACATCTTCACATGACGAAGCTGTGTCACAACATGGTAAAACGTGTCATGACATGAAGCAGTGGCTGGCTGACAAGGTGCTGAAGAACCAGGATACTGCCATTAACGGCAACCATAACTCTGCAGACAGCAGGACTGATCCAACATGTGTGAAATGTGACAGAGGGG
The DNA here is from genome assembly GCA_033558105.1 of Coccyzus lansbergi. Taxonomy (NCBI): domain Eukaryota; kingdom Metazoa; phylum Chordata; class Aves; order Cuculiformes; family Coccyzidae; genus Coccyzus; species Coccyzus lansbergi. Next base: position 333,012 of record JAUMJK010000768.1, on the reverse strand, counting down.
CACCTTTAGAGAGGAAAACAAGAGCAACACAATGTTAGTGGTAGGGGAGGGGATACAAGAAAGCTGGGGAGGGACTTTTACAAGGGCATGGAGTGATAGGACAATGGGGAATGGGTTTAAATTGGACAGGGGAAGATTTAGATTAGACATTATGAAGAAATCAACATAAGACTCCTCAACATAAGAAGGATATGGAATGGTTGGAACAGGTTCAGAGGAGGCTACAAAGATTATCAGGGGGCTGGAGCACCTACCATACAAGGACAGGCTAAGAGAGTTGGGCTTGTTCAGCCTGGAGAAGAGAAGGCTCCAAGGAGACCTTATAGCACAGTTCCAGTACCTAAAAGGGCTACAGGAGAGCTGGGGAGGGACAGTTTAGAAAGGTTAGTAGCGATAAGACAAGGACAATGGGTATAAACTGGAGAGGAGCAGATTTAGACTAGACATAAGGAAGAATTTCTTCATGCTGAGAGTAGTGAGGCACTGGAAGAGGCTGCCCAGGAAAGCTGTGGCTGCCCTATCCCTGGAGGTTGGACGGGGCGCAGAGCACCCTGATCCAGTGGGATGCATCCCTATACATCACAGGGGGGTTGCACCTGGATGGGCCCTTCCAACCCAAATCATTCCATGATCCTATGATCCAGACAAGAAGTGCTGCCCAGCTTCCATAAGAAGGAGTGCTCGAGGAAGGCTCTGCTCAAGAACCTGCACTTCCAAAGGTGCTGAGGGGTCGGGTCAGTGGGAATTGTTGGATATCAGACAGGTTTACTTTTCATTCAAAATGGGCCTCTCAGCACGTCCCCAAAAAGATGACTTTGGGAACTCAAAGACTTTCAGGGAGCAGCCCCCGCAGCCCCTACAGCAGTGGGGATCAAGCCCTCCCAGGGATGAGATTCCCACTCAGGACTGGCAGGAATCACAGAACCACAGAAATAAAGAATCATAGCATCACCAGTTTGGAAAAGACCTCTTAGATCACTGAATCCAATCATTCCTATCTGCCACTAAACCAGGTCTCTGAGCACCTCTTTTAAACACCTCCAGGGAAGGTGACTCAACCACCTCCCTGGGAAGCCTATTCCAATGTGCAATGACCCTCTGTGTGAAAAATGTTTTCCTAATGTTCAGCCTAAACCTCCCGTTGGAGCTTGAGGCTATTCCCTCTTGCCCTGTCCCCTGTCACTTGGGAGAAGAGACCAGCTCCCTCCTCTCTACAACCTCCCTTCAGGTAGTTGTAGAGAGCAATGAGGTCTCCCCTCAGCCTCCTCTTCTCCAGGCTAAACAACCCCAGCTCTCTCAGCTGTTCCTCATACGGCCTGTTCTCCAGCCCCTTCACCAGCTTTGTTGCTCTTCTCTGGACTCGCTCCAGAGTCTCAACAATCTTCTTGTGGTGAGGGGCCCAGAACTGAACACTGGATTCAAGGAGTGGCCTCACCACTGCTGAGCACAGATGGAGAATAACCTCCCTGGACCGGCTGGTCACACTGTTTCTGATCCAAGCCAGGATGCCATTGGCCTTCTTGGCCACCTGGGCACACTGCGCCTGTCAACCAACATCTCCAAAGTCCTTCTCCTCCAGGCAGCTTTCTAGACAGACTTCTCCTAGTCTGTAGTTCTGCATAGGGTTGTTGTGCCCCAAGTGCAGGACCCGACATTTGGCCTAGTTGAACCTCATGCCATTGGACTCAGCCCAGTGGTCCAGCCTGTTTAGGTCCCTTTGCAGAGCCTCCCTACCCTCCAGCAGATTGACACTTCCACCCAGCTTAGTGTCATCTGCAAACTTGCTAAGGGTACACTCAATGCCTTCATCCAGGTCACTGATGAAGACACTGAACAGGGTTGGACCCAGCACTGAGCCCCGGGACACCCTTAATGCCGGTTCACCTCCATCTCCCTCCCCTCTCCAGACAGGCCGCTTCCCACTCCAGCTCCGCTTGGCCCCCGCACCGCGTTTGGAGGGCTGGGGGTTTTTTATATCTTTTTTTTTTTTTAAAAAAAAAAAATTATTTATTTAATTTTATTACTTTTTATTATTATAGTTGTTATTATTGTTGTTGTTATCATCCCCGCTCGGTCCGGGGGCCGCGGCGGGTCCCCCCGCGGCACCTGCCGGCGCTCGGGGCCGGGCGGCGCTCGCAGCCGCATCCAGGCTACAGTAATTCCCCAGCATGGGCGGCTTGAAACTGCTCGGGCTGAATAGCATTTGCTGTTCCGTCCCCCGGCCGCCCTCCCGCCGGCCGCGGCGCTGCCTCCCTCCTCTCCTCTCCTCTCCTCCCTCCTCCTCCTCCCGTTCCTGCTGCCGCCGCCGAGGTTGTGCTGACACAGTCGGGGCGGGAGCAGTGCGGGCGCCGCCCCGAGGGGCCGGGGGGGCCGGGGGTGTCCTGGCTGTGGGGCAGGCGGCAGTGTGGGGAAGAGGGTGCTGTGGCGGCCTAGGGGTGTCCTGGGTGTGGGGCAGGGGGTGCTGTAGGGGGCTGCGGGTGTCCCGGGTGTGGGGCAGGTCATACTGTGGGGCACGGCGCGCTGTGTGCTGGGTGTGGGGCCGGGGGTGCTGTGGGGCAAGCCGTGTTGTGGGGCAGGGGGTGCCTTGGAGTGTCCTGGGTGTGGGGCAGGGGTGCCGTGGGGTGTCCTGCGTGCGGGGCACAGCGTGCAGTGGGGCAGGGTGTGCTGTGGGGTCTCTTGAGTGTGGGGCAGGGAGTGCCGTGATGGGTGCTGGGTGTGAGGCAGGGCATGCTGTGGGGCCCAGCATGCTCTAGGGTGTCCTAGGTGAGAGGGTGTCCTGTGGTGCAGAGTATCCTGTGGGTCACAGTGTGCTGTGGGGTGTCCTGTATGAGGGCTGTGCTGTGGGGCAGGTTGTGCTACGGGATGTGCTGTGGGGCGTGGAGTCCTCTGAGCAGAGGTGTGCCTGCTGAGTGAGGCAGGGTGGGGGGAAGCAGCCTAGTTTTGCTCATGAGGTTTTTTTGTTCGTTTCTACGTTTCTTTTTTCTTTTTTTTTTTTTTTTTAAGTACCTGGGTAAAGTGACTGGGTCCTGGACTTCACTTCTTGTGACTTGGGAGAGGGCACCCTGGCAGAAGCCAGAGACAGGATTCACTCACATGGGGGCATCTGCTCCTGCAGCCACCAGCCTTTGCACAAAGAGGTGCTGGGACTGTCTGTCCTTGGCTCTCCAGTGGAGCCAAGGAACGCCTGGCATGTTGGCACACGTGTACACGTGGTGCCCGAGCAAGTGTGCCCACACCTTCGTTGTTGGGCAGGCTGAAGACTTCAGTTGATGCCCTTCTGCTTGCAATTGAACCAAGGTTGCTTGAAGTTGCATCTACATAATCTTAAGGGCTTGGAGGCTTCTCAGGGGTGGTTTTCTTTTGGCTTCCGTGCTCTCTGAAGGCTTCATGAAAGGAGGATTAACTCTTTGCAGGGCTCAGAGCGTGCGTTCCCCACCAACTGGCCCTTTAAAAACAGCCAGCCTCTTCGGCAAAGCTGTCACCTGGCATGGCTAAGGGTCACGACTTAAGGGAGAAAGGGGGGCAGACAAAGCAGTAATGCTTGAAACTACTGGGAATGTCTCTTTTTTTTCTCTCTTTCAGTTTATGTTTTACAGCCATGAGCCTGCGCCAGTGGTCTCATCTGCACTGAGAAAGCCCGAAAGCCGGAAGGCTTTAGCCTGCAAAGTGCCAACCATCAGCATGGCTTGTGCTCTAAGGATACATTCACTTGTCACCAGGTGAGCAGATCCGCTTGCTTTGGCAGGATTCGGTTCTGAAAGGGAGGAACTGCATTACTCTCTGTGCAGAATTGTAGAATTGTTAAGGTTGGAAAAGACCTCAAAAATCATCCAACTGTCAGCCCAACACCACTGTGCCTACTGAACCATGTCGTGCAGCACCACATCTACATGTGTTTTTGAACTCCTCCAGGGATGGAGACTCCACTATGGAGACTTCCCTGGGCAGTCTGTTCCAGTGCTTCACCACTCTTTCGGTAAGGATGTTTTTCCTAATACCCAGTCCCAAACTCCCCTGGCACAACTTGAGGTAATTTCCTCTCAATCATATCCCTTGCTACCTGGGAGAACAGACCAGCACCTGCCTCGCTACAACCTCCTTTCAGGCCGTTCTAGAGGGCGGTGTGATCGCCCCTCAGCCTCCTTCAGACTAGATGGCCCAGTTTCCTCAGCTGCTCCCCACTAAGACTTGTGCTCCAGATCCTTTTCCCCGGCTTCATTGCCCTCTGGACACACTCCAGTCCTTCAATGCCTTTCTCGCAGTGTGGAGCCCAGAACTGAACACAGGATTCAAGGTGCATCCTCACCAGCGCGGAGTCCAGGGGCACAATCACTTCCCTACTCCTGCTGGCCACGTTGTTTCTGATACAAGCCTGGATGCTGTTGGTCTTCTTGGCCACCTGCTGGCTTGTGCTCAGCGAGGCGCGGGACAACACCTCCAGGTCCTTTCCTGCTGGGTAGCCTTCATAGAATCATAGAGTCACGAGGTTAGAAAAGACCCACTGGATCATAGAGACCAGCCATTCCTATCAATCACTAAACCATGTCCCTTAGCACCTGTCCTTTAAACACCTCCAGGGATGGTGACTCAACCATCTCCCTGGGCAGCCTCTGCCAGTGCCCAATGATCCTTTGCATGAAAAATCTTTTGCTGATGTCTAGCCTAAACCTCCCCTGGCGGAGCTTGAGGCCACTGGGAGAAGAGGCCAGCACCCTCCTCTCCACAACCTCCTTTCAGGTACTTGTAGAGAGCAATGAGGTCTCCCCTCAGCCTCCTCTTCTCCAGGACTCTTCCCAAGCCTGTAGTGTTGCATAAGGTTGTTTGGATTGAAGTGCCGGACACAGTGCTTGGCCTGCTGAATCTCATACTACTTAACTTGATCCATTGATCCAGCCTGTCCCAGTCTTTCTGCAGAGCATTCCTGCCCCGAAATGTATCAACACTACCTGTAGCAACCCTGCTGCTCGCAGTTCCCAAGATGAGCTGTGTATTTTAAGTCTTAAGCTGAGCATCTGTCCACAATAGTCTTGTGGTATCTTGTAAGGATGGAGGAGTGTTTTACTTCTCCGCAGTATCCCTAACTGAGGGAAAGGAACTACAAGGAGGAGACGCATATTGAGCCGAACACGTCTGTGGGTGTTCATGAGTTGGGAAAAAGGCATGAGTAGGTCTTTTATGAGGGCTGGCGGAGGGCAACCAATTCATGGGGGACCGAGAAAGATGATCTGCCTTACTTACCGTTCTGTAGGCAACAAACCGTTCATCTTGATCAACCTTTTGAATGAAATAGTGGTTAGATATTCTGTACTATTCATAAAACATCTGGGCAGAAATGTTATGGTTCGGTTGGGGGATATTTAGGTAACTAAGAATAGTTTTCCTATTGCATGGAGAGGAAATACATGTTTCTGACTCCTCAGATCTGTATCCTCCTAATTTTGGGGTGCCACAGATAGATTTTAAGTGCCTCTAAATGTAATTTGATTAGTGCCGGTGAATAGCTGTGTTTTAATTTTTTTAAATAAAAATCTTGATTATATAAATGAAAGATTGATGATGTATTTTGGAACGACTGGAGCTGCCTCAACAGAAAAAGCAAGGATGCTCTCACTGCTCTTCAAGAAAAATCTTAACACCCTCTCATAAAGTTTCTGGAAAAGACTGTATTAGTGCCCAGGATGATTGTGATGACCTATTTTTCTTTCTTTTTTTCTTATCGGCAGGTGATACTTTTATCTTGTTAACTTGTTAACTGTAGTTACCTTGTTACCTTTTAAACTGCATTTTTCTCCAACATTAATTGCCCAGCCTTTAAGTGGAAGGTGTTAGCCTATGTGAAAACTCTGAGAACTGCACTAGTTTGGATTGAATTACTCTCAAATTAAATAATAAATTAATTTGTGAACGTTGGTATTAGATGCCTTCATCAGTGTGGGACCAAAGTAGGACATCAGATACAGAAGTTATGTGGGGCTGGGTGCTGAGGATATGAGTATACATTTTTAGCTGAATATTTTCTTGGAACTTTTCATCATGTTTTTAAGTCCTGCGTTAATTACAGGCTATACTTACATGGGTTTTATTCCAAAAAGTTTTGTTTCAAAAATATTTTATTTATAAGGCGTATTTTGAGATAACATCATGTGGATAAAACCCTTGTCTCACAGAACTGATAGGGAATTAATTTGGCTTTGAGATCTTAATATGTCTCTTCCTGTTGGAACTATATACCCACATGAACTGCAGCTAAGGGATTGTTCCATACGATCCTTCAGACATGTTTGATTTTATCTTACTTCAGTGGGATGTCTGGAGTATTTAAGTACCTAACCCCGTGAGCTCTTCAGGCATCTAGCAAAGCTGGTATTTTCAGTCCTTTTGACTTCTGCTAGAAGCTGTGCTGCTCTTTGTGCATGAGGTGGTTGGCACCTTGATGGATTGGGCCCTGGGCTCTCCTAGGTCTGTTGCTTCAGTTGACTGTGGTGGGTCTGATGTTAAGAAATCCACGGATAATTTACTGCTTTACCATTGCAGATAAATAGTGACTTTTGTGCGTGTGACTTTTTAAATCTTCTCGGAGAGGCACAAATTATTCGCTCAAGCTGTTAATCAAAGCTGTTTCTGAACGAGGTCTCAAGATACACATTCATCATTGTGAGAAATTTCCTTCTGAGACTTTTAAGGGGTTTCTTCTCTGGTCTGTACCTATAGAAGCGTTTCGGTAATTGAAAATGAATGACTGCGCAACCCCATGTTTTCACACGTACTTTTGTAGTATATGATGTTAGCGATTGCTAAGATGACACCTTCATTCATGTAAATTTGCTGAGGCATAGTAAAGGCTGCCCACGCAAATTTCTTTGAAAATGGCAAATAAATGTCTGTACTCTGGCTCCACACACTTGCCACCATTTTGTTTGCAGGGCATATAAACAGAAGAGCAAAAGTTGCTTTTCAAACACACAAGGCAGCATAACTTGTGCCAGCAGAGAGGACACTGAACTAGCCAGCATTCACATTTTCTTCTTATTAGTCACACAGATCCCATGACAAATTTTGGTAAATTTAGTCCAACTTGAGGTAAACAGGAAAAATAAAAGTGTGGGGAATAAAAGGTAATCTCAGTGTGATAATTTTTCTTCTGTGCTCTTAGCATGTACACCCCATTGCAGCCTAATGTTACTCTAATGAACGTGTTTATGTAATATCCCTGTTTATAACAGTGTTAACAGAAGCTGGGCATTGGCTCATGTTGAGAGCAAATTCAGACAAGGCTGACCAGAACGCTGTAATCATGATTTTCTTGTTCTTGTCAATAGTTAGCCTTTAGGTGCACACCTTTTCTTTCTTCATTTAGTTAGTGTTTCCTTTTAAAAAATCTGTTCACATGTTGAAATAACATCTGAAGTTACTGGAATATTTTGATATTCAATTCAGTGAATATATATGTGTGTGTGTGTCTATATATATAACCATGTCCTTCAGGGTTTATTTTATGCATATTTAATAATTAGGCAGGTGTAGAGAATGTTTTGTATGAGAGGAAAGATAATTCTGGTGCAGCATTGTTCTGCACAAAAAAAGTGGCAGAGGGCGGATGGCAGTAGATACAGCTATGATAAATAGAAGGAGTTTGTGCAGTACTGTTCCTAGTCCACCATTAGCTTGCATAATGATTTAATCCACAGACTAAATGAAAGTAACTGGAAAAAAAACCTGTTTAACCTCCTTGGAGTACAACCACTGTAAATTCAGTGAAGGCAAAATCCTAAAATCCTGACTAGATTGTAACCGAGGAAGAACACCAGAATTGACTCTGTGGTAATGAATCAATTAATGTTTTAAGAGAGTCCTCAAAATAGTAGGTACAACTTGGTGGTAACTAGGTAATGTCCAAAACTTCTCAAATTAGCTAAAGGGTTTTTCTAAATCTAATCTGAGCTATAATGTGTTCCATAGGTTACACAAAAATTACTTTTATTTTAACTGCTAGTGCATCTTGTATATTTGTATTCCAAATGCAGTATTTGCCATTCATGAAGAGGGTAGTACAATATCTGGGCAGAATAGTAATAATCAAAGTCAATAAACATAAATTGTCTTTGCAGGACCCTACAACTGCTTCCACTAAAGTCAGAGACAAAAATCCCAGAGATGTCACGGATACAGGATGAGTTTTCTAAAAATACTGTGGTTGCTCAAATAAACAGAAAAACAAATCACAAAAGGGGGGAAGAGTAAACAGTTGGAAAAACAAACTATTCCATGGCCCATGCAGGTGAAATTAATGTTTTTCTAAAGTTTTCATGCAAACTTTTTGTTCTTCTTCACTGCAGTTGATAATCATCTCTGTGATGTTTTGTGCAAGAGTAATTTTATGTTAGTGTTCATGCCAGTTTTAACCTGAGGATACCTTGCCTGAAGTTGGAATCTGCAGCTGTTTTACAATGTCTGTCATGTTTTAACATGTTCAGAAGCAGTGCTAATGAAGGTATGATACATAGAGGGTGTGCTAATTTTATGTTGAGCTAAAACATGTATAATGCTTAGGTTTGAAAATGAAGGTGGTAAAATCTAGATTAATGAGGTCTGGGTAAATAGTTGCTAATGGATTGAATGATAACAAATACCCAATGTGTACTTTTTCCTGAAAAAAAAATTGCATTGTGTTGTCCAGATGTTACAGAAATTCCTTAGCCTAGGAGGAACAAATGCTGAAAAAAAATTGATATAGTTGTTATCTCTTGTATTACCTTAGATGTGGGCAGCAGTTTAGTTATTGATACAGCGGCTGCCCATCTTCTAGTCATGAATCGTGGCAGATTACTTAAGTTAATCTGTGCACAAAATCATAAATATTTCCTTCTTACAACAGAACTTACAAAATGCTTTTGCTTAGTATGTATTAGGAAGTTACTTCACTAATGCACCAAATGCCCATTTAGCACATGACTTGATTCATTAATGTATACAATAAGAAAACATAAATATCTGAAGTGTGGATTTAACATTTCAGTGGCTTTCTAAGGTGTAGATATTGTCATCAAATGAACTCAGTAGAAAACTGAACTCTGTATTTATATCCCAGTAGCAAAATAAGTCTAAACTACGGAGTAAAGGTTACCAATAGCGGTCACACAGTCCTATGTCTGATAGTCTTTATGTAAGGTAAGCCCTTTTTGCTCACTACCTCACTTTTATTGCCTGGGCAGAGGCTTACTACTATATTCATGATGATACATAATACTAACGAACATCCAGCTTGTCCTGTTTTCCTTCTCATGCTTTATCTACTTGCATTTCTTTTAGCTCCACTAGTTAACAGTTATATTGATCTTATTTGCTGTTTGCAGTATACATAATAGAAGACAGAAGAACTGGAACTATCAACATGCAGCTCTGCTGTCAAGTAAGTTTTCTGACGATTTAAAACATTTCAATATCTAATACATGTAGGAAGTTTTTATTCTGAATCCTGGCTAGACCACTGGTGAGCTATGGTGGTATGTTGGGAGTGCTTGGTTCCTCTGATCTGTCATTAGGGACCAATTCTTGATCCAAGTGTTGAGAGATTTAAAAGCTCTCATGCAGCTCTGCTGTTCAGATATATGGTATAACTGGGAACTGCCAGACCGATCTTCAGAGAGTTTCTTCCCTGCTGAAAAACAGGGTCACAATCTACACATAGTTCATCAGGAGAAGGAAAATGTGTTAATTGAAGGTCTGATGTGGATGACCTCTGTGGTGACTTCAGGAGGTGCAGAATTGCTCTTTGCAGGAGGAAGGGATCAGTGTGATGGAATAGGAATGAGGGCTGTGTTGCTAAGAGCCCGAGTGTCCTGCAGTAGTACCAGACTGTGCTCATCAGCAGTAAGGTAGCACATTAGGAACTGCTCTTCAGTTAAGGAGGGGTGAACATGGCTCTCCCCTAGAGCATTCTGGAAAAGGTTATGTGAGAGTAGTGCAGAATGACTGTTTTTATATACCCGTACCTGCTAATGCAGCTCCTGCCAAATTTATCTGTAGTTACACTGTAACACACCAGGGATAAATGCCACTTGAAAAGGACTCATAGTTTTTTGTCTGTACGCTTTTTGAAAGAGCATGTGATGCTCTCAGATTGCATACTAAATGTGTCCCAAAATTAAAAGCTTTTAGAATGATGATAAGAAAGACTAAATCTGTCATCCAGGAGCTGAGTCTGATACTACATAGGTGGGAAGCTCAGCTAGCAAGGAAATTCAGCATTAAGTTTTTGTTATGAAAATGTACCCAGAGTTTGCAATGTCCAGATCCTGTTGCAGGAGTCCTGCGAGAGCTAACCTGTTACTATAGATGTGCAGGCATTCATCACTGACTGCCACCTTGCCCAACCTTAAATTTCAATGACTGTTCTGTGGTAGTTAAAACATGTATTCTGTTTGTTTTGTATACTGGTAGCTAGATGTATCGAAGATGTAAAAAGAAGTATCTCTCCAAAATATATTAATGCGTATCAGCTCAGTTTGTATGAGCACTCCTACTGGGACTGGCTAGTGTAGTAAAGGAAAATCTTTTAATGAACAGAATTAAACTAATCGATCTGATTGGAACTAGGAAATATGTAGACTATTTGATTATCTAGCTATTCCAGACCAGTGTGCTTGTATTTATACCTATTCTGTGTCACCACTATTAATCTGATTTTACTCCTCTTTATGTCCTTTCTTGTTTTCTCTTTTTTTGGGGGAGATGTGGTTACTGTTATTGTTACACTGTTAAGTCTGTTAGGAATGGTTTTGGCTGTAAGGTTTGACATCATCAGGCTTGCATACATCTATACGAGTATGCTAAAAATGAACATGTTGTAAACTAAGAGGGAATAATATCAGCATGAAGGACTGCATGCAGCATCAAAGAAGCAGATCACTCAGTTATACAGTGTAAGTTGTATTCTCTCTAAAAAACTCAGCTGAGCGGGGTGTAATAATCACAGAGTTATTTCTGGGAATTAAGGAGGAAGAAGTGAAACCAAAGCTGCGCTAGTGCTGCTGTTTTTTAAAACAGGGTGTGTGAGGAATGTGCAGAAAGAGAATCGGCAACTTTTCTTGCCTGAAGAAAGAAAGAGGAGGAAAAAAAGAGTGAGTTCCTTCAAGATTTTTTGAAAAGGGAGACATTACAATCTCTGTTCCTTTTCCTGGAAGGAAAAATCCTCTTGATATGTTAGGAATTTTTTTTTCTTGCATGTCAAGGGGGTCAGCAAAAAGAGAAGAATTCCTGAGGGACCTGGGATCCATGCCTCTCTCAGCTAACTCAGACTTTTCTCTCACGGGTTTGTGCAAGAGTGATGACAATGCCAGAAGAGCAATTCCTCATTTTAGATCCCACTACTAAAGTCCTTATATGTTTGTGGGTTACAGTAATCATGAGGTGATGACTGGTGAGCGATTAAGAAAGGCTGGGTATGACAGAACAGCTCCCAAAACGACAATGGGATTGCTCCCTCTGTCTCTGAGGTCAGGCTTCTGATCAGCTCAAGTCACACCACCACCCTTCTTCTGGTCTCATCATGGACGCCTGGTGGTTGAATTTGCAATTCAGTCACAGGATTATTTTCTTTCTAATTTAGCCAACATCTTCATCTTTGTTTCCAGTGAGAAGGCTTCAAGCCATTCCCCTTCCTGTAACTGCAAAACCCCTTCTCTGTGAGAACTGCCCCTGCCTTTTCCTTCTGCACATTTCTTTGAGCCTGTGCTCTCTCAGCTTCCTGTTCTGATGTATTCTGTCCCTTCTGTATTTCCCCCTAATCCGAGCCTAATACACTTAGTTTGCATGTTCTGGTAGTCTTGAGTAGATACCCTACTTTGTCAATATTTATGTTACTAAAAGTTTATTCTAAGTGTTATGGATAGTAATATCCCATGACCAAGACTCACACTTCCTGCTGGTGTGTGTTCAGTTGGTAATATCTTTGCCAGTCTTCTGGTTCAAGTTTTCCTGGCCAGCAGTCCACATCCTGCTTAGACACATAAACATGCTTATATTTTGGTGTTAAAAGATCAGGTAGTGTTTCTTCACAGGCACTTGCTTGTTGTCAATACCTAGAGTGGACCTGCTGGTGGGTGAGCTGTGGCATATGAGAAGGGAAGGTGCTTCCACAGCACCTCTAACTTGTTTGATCTTGAAGGCAGAAGGTCTTTGGTTGGTGAGTCAGGGTACTGCTAACGCAAAAAGGATGCTTTAATAACTAAAAACATTGAATGCTACTCTCGTAAATTCTATGCCAGGACTCTGTCCCTGTCATGGGATTCATATATGACACAAAACAAGGAATATAATCGAATTTAGCACAGGTGTTCATTATCTGTGCCCTCCTCTCTTTAGAGATTCCTGACTGGAGACTTTGACACCTAAATTGTGAAAGTTATGAGTGCTCACAGTTGCAAACAAAATCAGAAAGGACTGTCCTTGGCATGTGTAAGGTCTTAAAAAAATAAAAAGTCCTGAGCATACCAAATTAACAGATATCTCTGATTTTCTTCTGTGTACTGCAGTTTGCTCATATAAAACAGCTTATGGTCATAAGGTGTACTGCCCCATCTCACAAAGGAATTGGGAAGATTCCACTTCATCAAGTGGAATGTTTTTTTGTAAGATGCCCAGAAAAGCAATTAATAATTCAATCTTCAAAACAGGTTTTAAACTCAGTACCATAAATAAGACCTGCAACAACATATTAGAGAATGAGGAAAAGCATAAAAAATGTATAGCTGCTCATTAAAAAAACACAATCTATTCTGTGCCCCTAAAGTGTAGGCAAGTACTATACAATTCAGTCACTAATTACTATACAGGAATGCCACTGTCTAAGGCGGACAAATTAAAGCTTAATTCTGTATTTTGTGCCTTTTGAGTACTTGACTTTGCAAATGTAATAATATCCTTTTAACATATTCTTTTGTGTACAATATATGTAGATGCTGATAGTACTGCTAATACAAATGTTGCCCTTCAGAGGGCCACTGTACAAGTGGGAGGGTCACTTAAAGTCCTGGATAAATCCCCATTTTATAAAACCAAAGAAATAATAAACATAAAAGTACCCAAAGAAATAAGACTTTATACATATTTTAATCCCTCAGCAGTCTTCTTAAAATACTAAAGGGCACTTCTTCTTAATAAGGCAAACACAACCAAAACTGAAGCAAAGATTCCAGAGAGAAGTTCAACCAAATAAAACCTAAAATAATTTTCAGCTTGTTTTCAAAACAGTGCAATTCAGGATCTTATTTGATATATCTTATCACTATCTCCTTTAAAAACATATCTGCAATTGACAAAGGATGCAAAGTTTTAGGGGCAGTTTTATTGCACAGAAGCTAAAAAGCACAGAGGGGATAATATGCTTTAAAACATGTTTATATTGAAAAGCAAAGTCTTACCTTATCTGGAAAGTAACTTGCAAACTTTTAACGTAACATCAGCACAGAGATAATGCAAAGGCTCTGAGGCTGATTTTGCTTCATATGGCAAGTTTGGGAAAGACAGATGCAGTGATTTCATATATGATTAAAAACTGCAGCTTTTACAACTAATTATGTTTTAATTACATACTAAACAACTGAACAATACAGCTGAGCTGATAGCAAAAGTCTTAAGATGTCCGAACATAGTGGTAGCTCTTCAGGAGTGTAATACACACCTAATGCCCTGAGTGCTAACATACTTGCTGTCAGCAACAGTTACAGATAACCACAACCTCTCACAGGGCTGTTGGATAAGTAATGCTGGAAGGGACCTCAGAAAGCCTTCAGTCCTACCTTTTACCCAGATTAGGGTGAGTTACAAGATCAGACCAGGCTATTCAGGGCTTTTCTCAGCTTGAGAACATGTAAGGCTGGAGACTATGCACTGGAAACCCTTTCCAGACTACCTTGACTGTCCCAGTGATGCAAATTCTCTCCTGGTATCTAAGCCGGAACTTCTCTTGTTTCAGGCAATGTCCACTGTATTTTTAAAAAGCATATTTGAATTGCCAGTGTTATAGCTGAGTCCTCACTGATAACATTCTAAATAAATATATAACATTCCATATAAATATAGAATTTCATCTGCAGTTGAAACTGATTGATATTCAAAGTTATTTTAGTATGTAATAATTTTGTATGGTTTCAAATAATGATGCATATGTCAAACAACATCTGAACAGTGAAACAGAAAAATGACTGGATGATAAAAGGTGTTTGTTAGCATTATAAAGGTAAACGATGAACAATGTAGGTATTCCCCAATCAGCGTAAAATTCAGCAAAGTGAATCTAAATAAAAAACTAAGCCAGTCTCAATTTGTACAAACTTGTCCCGCACAGACCTTCAAGAAATATTATATACTGCTGCGATCTAAAAGATTATCTGCAGTTTCCATATGATACCATCATTTTATGACTAGCATTTATTATTATAGCTCCTGGATATATACTTTGAAGAATATTAGCAATATCCCATCAAATGACCCTGTGTTTTATATTCTCTGTCTTGGCATGTCTACTTGGTGAGAGGGTTTGTTCTTTCTAACAAGCCAGTACCATTCAAATGGTTTGTGATCATATTAATTCACAATGACAGAAGATACTTGGCACTGGAGTGCTGAGTAAGTAAATAGAAAACACAGCACAGAATGTCTAGGAAGAAGGCCTTACTTATTCTTCCCATTAAGGAGCAGGTCAGGGCTAGAGTAAAGTACACATAGGACATGTAGGACAGAAAAGTTGCTTTTTCCAACATGCATTTCTCTGAATAAAACCTGTCTGAGTCAGAACGTTTTGGTGTTCCATGCTATTTCTTTATAAAGCTGTAGGGCAAATGATGTCTAAAACTTGCACTAAGATTTAGCCACTTATAATCAGCTGCTGTAGGGGCTATAGACTTGTCTTAAAAAGACGGCATACAAATAGTCCGGCACAAAGGGATCTATATGTACAAGATGGATACACGCTTCAGAGGTAAGGCCAGGCGCCAAGAGGATCATGAAGTTTATGTTAAGCATTGCTCTGTAACCACATGCCCTGGAATGAATTATTGAGCTTCTTAAATGGTCATGCTAATGTTTTTACTTATGAGTTCTTACCTGTAGAGGTATGGTTTCATAATTACTGTAATTACAAGGCTTATGAGTCTCATCACTCAAATCACCTTGCTCCCTCAAGACATTCTCAAAATTGCTATCTGTCTGATTCCCACACACTGAAAAGGTAATTTTGAAGTAAAGTTTCCACACTGGAAAAACAACCCAAACAGTCAGAGGAAAGAACTGTGCAGCTGCGTCATTCAACTGCATGCACACTCACAGGTTTCCTTGCTAAACCCATGTCAATTGTCATTGGCAGGTGACATCCTGACCTCACCTACCTTGAGCAGGCACGCCACGGCAAGTACAGTTTGGTTTGGGTGATGAGCACAGCTAGTGAAGATCACACACATTACACAGTGAAAACTAGTGCGTGTAGTGTTCTTAACTGGTGTTTGAGTTAATGTCCAACAAAAGATGGGGATGAAGAAATATTTGTCTGTAATGTTACTCTTGATATTTCTAACAGCATCAGCTACAATGCTGAAGGCTGCTTTAAGGACCACCCTGGCAGGTGTATTGAAGATTAAGGTGGCTGGATGTTTCTTGGTTGGCTTGTCTTTATTTGTTTGTTTGGGGGTTTTTTGTTTGGTTTGTTTTTTTTTTCCTCCATTGTAGAATCATAGAATGACTTGGGTTGAAGGTATAAAGATCTCATATTTCCAACCTTCCTGCTGTGGGCAGGGACACCTTCCACTAGATCAGGTTACTCAAATCCCCAACCAACCTGGCCTTGAACACCTCCAGGGATGGGACAGCCTCTGTTTCTTTGGGCAACCTGGGACAGGGCCTCACCGCCCTCATTAGGAAAAAATTTTTCCTTATGTCCAATTTAAACCTACCTTCTTTCAGTTAAAAGCCATTGCCTCTTGTCCTGTTGCCTCAGGCCCATAGTAAAAGGACCGTCCTTGTTTTATAAGTCCCTTTTATATACTGAAAAGCCACAATAAGGTCTCCCTGGAACCTCCTCCAGCTGAACAGCCTCAACTCTCCCAGCCTTTCCTCGCAGGAGAAGTGGTCCAGCCCTCTGATCATTTTTGTGGCCCAAGGGCACACTTCATCCCGCTGCTGTGTCATTGATAAAGATACTGAGCTAAGTAGTTCAGCTGGCTATCATGGCGAAAAATATTCAGAATGCAAAATAAATCTTCTACAGGGAAAAGCTGTATGCTTAATTTTGAAAGTTTTGAATTGCCTTATGGCTAAATACACGCACGCGTGAAATCTGAATTTTGTGGAGATGGTGGCTGCTTAGTCCCAAAATGCATAAAAGAAAAACAGGAGAAAATGTAAAAGAGGAACATTCAGAAATATATCCTCTTTCACAGTCCCAAATAATTGTAAAAATGATTGTCTTTTGAAAGAATACTGGGTAAATTTTGTATCTAAATTAAATTATTAAAGATATGTTAATTCTGCTTTAAGGGCCTAATTACTGCCTCATTGAAACTAATGTGGAGGGGCATCCAGTGAAGAGAGAGTATGCTATAAATAGAAATCCCAACTAGAGGGTTGCTACTGGAATGTTCATGATAGTGTGTAATCCAAACAAGTAGATAAATTAAAGCAAGTTCAATAAATGAAATGTATGGTAATATAAATTCCACTCTCTTAGTATTATATCTCATTTATGCCTGACTTTACATCATGTGCACTACAGTTATAGTTAAATCTGATTTGTGGCAACCTGAGCTTTATAAATGTCATCTCTTTCGCCTTTTCTGGATTGAGTTGTAGATACTCTATTTCACTAAGTACTAGATGTTCTCTGAGAAAGAACATTAGTAACAAAAGTAACATGGGCTTCCTAGGAGCAGCCTGGGGACTTGAGGGCAATGTGAGTTACTTTGGACCATTCATCTCTAAGAAAGCCAAATATGGTAAATCTTGAAGTACTTTTTATTATATTATTTTTTAAAAGTCTTGCAATT
Organism: Coccyzus lansbergi; assembly: GCA_033558105.1. Taxonomy (NCBI): domain Eukaryota; kingdom Metazoa; phylum Chordata; class Aves; order Cuculiformes; family Coccyzidae; genus Coccyzus; species Coccyzus lansbergi. The sequence continues at coordinate 315,976 of JAUMJK010000768.1, read as the reverse complement.
ATAATAAACTCATATTGTCCCCAATAGACCTTCATCTGATTATAATAAAACAGTAGGGATCTAAATCCAAACTTACCTTGTTGATGTTGTTTTAAATGGTGAGTATGGTTACAGGATTGGGCCCTTTAACGTACAACTTCCTATTTCCAATCATGCTACAGCATTTCATGTCTTGCTTCAAATACCAATGTAAAAAAAAATATGAAGGAAATGAACACCGCTTGCTAGGAAAACCCTCCTTGAGCTGAATTAAGCGTTCTGCTTTTCACTTATTTAATACCATGTCTCAAAATCCTTCAGTTCCAGTAGTCTGATTATCTCATCATCTTGCCTTCGATTTCCTTTTACTCTAAACAATAATGTACATTTTCATCATAATGATACTTTGATTTTCTATACACCCATGTTTTCACTAGAGTGTCTGAAAGGGCCTTAAGTACTATTGAGTTAATCTTCAAAACACCTATTACCTTATCATCCTCATCCTCATTCTGCTGTTAGATGAAAATAACAGCAAGAAGCAAGTAACTTGCCAAAGGTAATAGAGAGAGGCAGTGGCAGAGGCAGAAGCAGATGTGAGCTGAAAATAGATGGCACCACCCTCATCACTATCCCCCAGTAATCCTCCAGCTGATAGAACAGGATACAGCAGCTGTTTCTCAGCTTCAGGATACCTGCAGAGAGCTGTCATATAAACACTAAACACTGCTCTTACTTCTTCTGTGTCTAAACACTTTTCCTAAAAAAGGGAAGACGTTTACTAGAGAGGCAACATACGTAAGTGCTGTTGAAAACGTCCATGAAGATGTTTTCTTCTGTAAACAAAATACATCCATCAATAAAGCCATGTTGTTTGACTGTGAAAAGGTAAGGGAACAGGAAAAGTTAGAGAGTGTTGGAGTAGAGGGGCTTGAACAGAAAGTGACCCGGATTTGTGCAAGGCTTGCAGATGGCACACAAAAGAAACAGGACTGGGAAAACACAGCGCTGTGGTTCACTTCTGCTGGGTGGGTCTCATTTGAATTTCTGCTTGGGGGTACATTCCACTATTGCTATATACGGAATTACTGCTGCGCTGGCCTCTCAATTACAAATCACATACAGTGTGTATATGTTGTACATTAGGGATCCACAACATAAGTTTATTTATTATTTTGGCTTTGCCTCTTGAATTTGGCTGATTTAATGAAAATTCCTGTGGAAAAAAAAAGGTCTGTCTCTTACAACATGATTTAGTTTGAATCGCATCCCTTTAACTATCAATTAAATGTGGGCAATAGGTGCCAGATATGGCCCATTTTGGTACAGAGCTCTATGTGAGCTGAATGCTTACAAGCTGTAGTTTAGCTATAGATCAGCTAGTATGACCCCCATGCCCCAAGTCCATGTCAGTCCTGTGCACGTCCATCTGCAATGCCTCAGCGCTGTCCTCCAGCTACCAGAAGCACAAGGGAGCAGTTGATTTTCTGATTCTGAGTGGACCTGTCTGGCCAGCACTAAGGTGGAGCTAGTAAATCTGGCCAGAGGCAACCCAATTCCTCACAAAATTTCCCTGTGCTTCTCTGTACTCAGGGAGGATGCACTAGCTCTGCAGCGTGTACTTGACCTGTAGCATTTTGGAGCATTGCACAAAGATGCCTTAAGTTCTACAGAAGTCATTCCACCTCCAGTCCTGGGACCATGCTGCCTACACTGTGCATCTGCCACTTCCAAGCACGGTCATGTTGGTGCTTTCAGCCACGTATCACAGTACCTTAGTGATCTAAGTTTTTCATTCACCAGGTGTGACAGCCCCATTTTACTCCAGACAAAAGAGAGTAATTGCTTGCCTAAATTATCATGGAATTGTAGAATTGTTAGGGTTGGAATAGAGCTTCAAATCATCCAGTCCAACTGTCTGCCCAACACCACTGTGCCTACTGAGTCATATCTTGCGGTGCCACATCTACACATGTTTTTGAACACCTCCAGCGATGGGGACTTCACCACTGCCCTGAGCAGTCTATTCCATTGCTTTGCCACCCTTTTGGTAAGGAAGTTTTTTCTAATACTCAGTCTACACCACTGCTGGCACAGCCTGAAGCCATTTCCTCTCATCCTATCCCTTGCTATCTGGGAGAAGAGACCAGCACCCTCCTTGCTACAAACTCCTTTCACGTAGTTGCAGAGAGTGATAAGGTCTCCCCTCAGACTCCTCCAGATTAAACAACCCCATTTCCCTCAGCTACCCCCCATTACGCTTGTGCTCCAGACTATTCCCCAGCTCCATTTCCCTTCTCTGGACATGCTCCAGAGGCTCAATGTCCTTCCTGCAGTGAGGGCCTCAAAACTGAACACAGGATTCGAGATGCATCCTCATCAGCCTGAAGTCCAGGGGCACAATCCCTTCCCTAGTCCTGCTGGCCACACCATTCGTGATCCAAGCCAGCATGCTGCTGGTCTTCTTGGCCACTTGGGCCACTGCTGACTCATATTCAGCTGCTGTTGACCAGCACTGCCAGGTCCTTTTCAGCTGGGCAGCTTTCCAGCCACTCTTCCCCAAGCCTGCAGCATTGCATAGGGTTGTTGGGATTGAAATGTAGATCCAGCACTTGGCCTTGTTGAGCCTTACACAACTTAATTTGGTCCATTGAATTAATTCTGACATAACTTGACCTTCTTCAGCAGAATTACACCCTGCATGCTTTTGGCCAGTGGATATCATTGTTGTGTTCAGAAACAAGTCATTGCCAAGTATGGATGCGGGGAGCTGGCACTGGTGAGCTGATGAAGCCAAAGTGTGCTAATTCACAGTATATTTTTAAAGAAATCATTCCAATTTCATAGAATCATACAATCACCAGGTTGGAAAAGACCCACCAGATCATCAAGTCCAACCATTCCCATCAATCACTAAACCATGCCCCTCAGCACCTCATCCACCTGTCCCTTAAACACCTCCAGGGAAGGTGACTCAAACACCTCCCTGGGCGGCCTCTGCCAGTGCCCAATTACCCTTTCCATGATTTTTTTTTCCTAATGTCCAGCATGGTGGAGCTTGAGGCCATTTCCTCTTGTCCTGTCCCCTGTCACTTGGGAGAAGAGGCCAGCACCCTCCTCTCCACAACTTCCATTTAATGACAATCTGTTCTTAATCTTCTTTTCTTCCTGACTTCCTTTAACTCTTACTGTACTATTTAACTTGTGAAAATGCTGTATGTGGCTAAAGTATTGTGGCAGAAAGTCGGGACTGGAAGTGATTTAGATTACCACTACACCTTCCCTGCATGATATATTCAAACACAGTGTAACTGTTATAAGTAAATACAACTTCAGTGAAGGAGGCAGAGTTACCACCTCTTTATTAGAAGAGGTCTGTGCATTTGGAAATCAGAGACAAGAGGTAGGAAAGTTACAAGATGAGTATTGGCGGAAAAAAAGAGTACCAAAGGGAGACCTCACTGCTCTCCACAACTGCCTAAAAGAAGGTTGTAGCAAGGTGGGTATTGGTCTCTTCCTCCAAGTGATAGGTAATAGGACAAAAGGGAATGGCCTCAAGCTGCGGCAGGAGAAGTTTAGATTGGATGTGAGGAAAAACTTCTTCACAGAAAGTGTTCTCAAACACTGGCAGAGGCTGCACAGGGAGGTGGTTGGGTCCCCATCCCTGGAGGTGTTTAAAACATCAAGGACATGATTTAGTAGTAGACAGGTACAGTTAAGAGTTGATCATCTCTAAGGTCTTTTCCAACCTAATGATTCTACAATTCTACCAAGACTGTAAAATAACTTGTTCTGAAATTCTACCACCAGCAGTTTTGACGATTGGACCCTGCAAATCCTTTTTTTTTTTTAAGTCATTTTTTTGGCAGCAAACTTTGGCAGTTTCAGGGTCAGGAAAGTATTCCAGCATTGTTGAAAGGATTATCTTACTGAATATATATAATGATTTTATGCAGCCATGCTGGAAGTTAAACTCTCTCTAAATAAATGTACGCTTTCCCCATACAAGCTGGATTTGATAATGTCTCAGTAACTTAACATCTGGTTTGAATTTTGAAGGTTTAGTAAATTTCTGGAATACAATAATTCAAGGGAATAAAATATGTCTTTGGCCTTGTCCAGATAAGGACAAATAAAAGTATGAGCGTCATATATTAACTTAATTAACAAAGAATGTTGTGTAGAAAGTATAGAGATGATATTTCACCACATGCTAACTTGTCTATTTTAAATGGCAGATCCTTTCTGCGGTGAGAAGAAAACCAATTTCATTAATGGCTCACTATGAACTGAGTGGCCAATTGCTCACTGCCCACTTCATCATGTTATCAGGATGGTTTCTGATTTTTTCCAGTCCTGGCAGTTGAAACTTATGTATATTTTTCAGGCACTGAGAATTTTATCAGTCTAAACTGACAAAGAAACAAACTCAGTAGCCCGACTTCTAAACTTTCCATTAATTGATATAATTAATTGTTCTTCCACTGGGCTTCTAAAAATCTCATTTGTTGAAAACCCCATCACTGGCTGAAATGACATCTTTGTCTTGCATTGTGAAACATTTGGTACATTTGTAATTTCAGTATTATGTCTGGACAACATGACTCATGACAATAAAAGATGACATGTTAGGAATCAACCTTATTCTCAAATTGTAATATGGGCTGTGTGATAAAAGAAATGTAATTTTGGAAAGAATTATAATGTTCTTACCACTTGCTGGATTTCTCACAAATGTGAGAAAGAATACTAAAAATGTTAAGTTAGAGGCCATGATCTTATGTTGATAAAGACTATAAAGTAGGGGACTTTTCTCCAGTGCTTTACATCAAGCTGAATAAATACTCTTTTCCATTTCTGTGACAGGGACTTCGAAATAGGTACCTGTGCCATTCTGCAATCTAAAAAAATGAACAGCCTAGATGTTCAGAAAACAAAAAAGAACGACAGACAATGAGTTTTAGAAGCAGTACCAAGTGAGGAATACAGGAGGTGGACTTGGCAGCTGTGAAAGGGAACTGGCAATGGGAAGAGACAGCCTGGTTGGACGAAGGACCCACATAGCTGACCAGTCCACCTCTGGTAACAGCAGCAGGAGAGGTTGTTTCAGGAAAACAAGCAGGCATAGCCACCTTCTTGGCAGCTGCAACGGTTGTATCAGGAATGCTAGAGAGCAATGAAATGTTAAAAAGCCTCAGCCTGAGGAGAGCCTCAGATCTATGGGTGTTCAAGCAAAAGCTGCGCAAGTGCAAACCCGTCCTGTTCCTTGCTGTACACAACTGTGCAGGGTTTGGATATTCTGTGGACCATCCACGTTCAGCATTGCCATGGGCTAAGGACAACGCACTTGACTCTCTGCTTGAACCAGTGCAACACAGGTGAGATGAGGTATCTGAAAAGATAGACAAGAGCACAGTGAACACAACCCTCTCTCAGTATGACTGAAATTTTATTCATTGCCTTCTCTGTTACATAACTTCAAGTCTTATGTTTTGGGTGACTTTGGTTTTGCACCCATTTGGCTTACATTTTAAAAAGTGTCTTTGAACTGCTAACAGTAAGATCATCAGAGGCCTTGCACCTGCACTTGCCATATATTTACTTTTATTTTATTTTTTTCACATAAGCTTGTTAATTTCTTAACAGTGTTTCCAGACTGCATTTGGAAACTTGCACAGGTATTCAGGGGTAGACTTTCTGACAGTACAAATCTGTTTAGTTTCTGTATCACAGGTCTATGTTTGTAGACCAAGGAATATTTTTTTGGGTACAAAGGTCCGGAGTCATAACCAGAGCTTTTACCTAGCTGACAGCAGCAGTTATTTTCACAGCACCAGCATGTCCTCAGTCAGCCAAACACCCACTCCAGTTCTACTGTTCCACTGCTAGGTATGAAATGGATTTTGCTCTTGGGAATCATACAGTTAGAGAAGGATTTAATGATCTTTAATAAGAGAAATTAGTTGTTGTTAAATATCAGGGAGCAGTAATACTCCATGGGTAATGACACAGGTGAGAAAGACCTCCTTTTTCCTTTGAGCTTAAGCACTAGGGTTCATTACTTTGGTGTCACAGATCTTGCTATCTGTCCCTCATTGCTGTTCAAAACACTGTCCTTTTGATCCATCAAGGCTTTTCTGAGCTACAGTGCATTGCTCTTTTGGCTGCCACAACTCTTTAAGGACAAACTGGGTGCATTTGTAGTCCTTTAGTATGTCTTGACTGATTCAGGACCTCACTCTGCTACAAAAGCGTCTGAAAGCCATTTACTTCCTCCTTTGGGACAATAAGGGGAAAACCAGGGCTTTGCAAAGCAAAATAAAACCCAAGAAATAATCTAATTCCTGTAAAGACACCTGTGATGATCCCCAGAAATCCTGAAGTCAAACACAGATTGCATACATCCCTAGGGCGTGGGATGTTGTGAGCATACAGTGTTGTGACATGAATAACATGCGTTAAGTCAAACTTGCTGGGATACAACCTGAACTACACACAAATAATTTTTAACAGGCATACCACTCGTAATGTTGTTGGCTGTGTGTTAAACATTTAGAGGAGGTTCCAAGGCAGCAAAAGGGCTTGATATTGATTGGAAAACAGCCTTAAAGGAATTCTTTCAGACAGTGTAAATGAGAGCAATTTTAAGGGAAAGTTTGTCTCCTAGACAGGCTGAAATGAGGAAGGGTGGCTTTGTGTCTCCTTGGCTTTCTTTTGCTTTAGATGCAGCATCAGATCAGGTAAGGCTAATGTCCTGATTCATTGTGCAATTTCTATTGCAGGAAGAGCTTGTAGTACATTTTGGCTTGCACCTCAGCAGGCCTCATTAAGAATGAAGCATAGAAGAGTCACAGCAATAAACCTCCCTAGAAGAGGGTGCACACCTGCAGTCAGGAATTTGCCGTAACAGGCAAGATCACCTCTTGATGCCCTTTCCCACCAACAATTTTTTAACAGCTGCGTTTTGGTCAGGTTGGTCAGAAAGAGGTGCCCAAACAGCATGTGTTCATAAATACGACTGTGTGTTACAGCTTCTATGAGCTTAATTAAAAATCAGGATTTGATTAAAGGAATGGTTTATGTACTTTTCTGGAATTTGAATTCTTGTCACTAGTATTTGTTTAAAAGTATATCCCTTGTAATGATAAGAAGTCATCTGCAGTTTTTAACCAATGATCAGTAACATGACATGATGTCTGCTACTACTTGTACTAGTTTTTGCTGGACTTCTAAATGGACAATTTCTTCATATATATTTCTCTGTAAAAATGACAGTAGAGGGTGCAAACTTCTTTTATTATTACTTTTTTTAAAGTTTGGATAGTTTATGTTGTTGAGTTACTTTACAAAAAAATGTAAAATCTGTCATTCTTCATTCATGAAGAAATTCCTTCTCGTTCGTCAATTCGGTCTTTCTCCTTAAATAACAGAGTTCTTAACTTTTGCAGTAAACCTTCAAGTTAAGCTCTTTTATAAAAGGCAGATGATAACAAATGATAATTGTTCTGCCCTTGCCTGTCATTTCTCATCCATCCAGCTTCCCTCTTGACCTTTCTGTCTATCATCTCAAGAAAATATTCTCAAAACACAGCTTTGTGTGTTCCACTATCTCGTTTTGGGTTCATGATATTCTATAGGAATCAAGAATAAAATCTTGCTTTCCTAAAATCATTACCTGTGCATCTTGACTCATTTCAGTTTTAATTATGAGCAGCTAATTTTATATGGTAGGTCTGCAGACCACCTGGTTCCTATCTTGGAATAATTTACTCTGGAGCTTAGCACCAGGCCTTCCGTGAAATGTACTGCAGTTCTGATCTAGCTTGCATCCTGAACAAAAATATTTCATATATTGTACTTTGAACTTGTTCCAAATTTCTGATTTTAGTGAACTGGACAGTGGTAGCAGTTTTGCTGCTTTTATAAAATAATAGAGACAGACGGCAACTTGCTTATTTATTGCAATTGTATATATTTGTTATAGGTCCTAACAGTATTTTTTTGTTGTACTTTCATATCATCCTGTGTTACAATGACCTTTGTGCGTTTGCAGGTATTTTAATGTTTTGACCGTGAACTTGTAAGCCGATTTAGAAATCTGCATCAATTAGTCCTATTCATTATTCTCAGCATCCACCAAATCTAATTTCCCTGCTTAGCTGCAACATTTTTGAGGACCTCAACTGCTATTATCTTTTGTAATTATGACAATAGTATTTCATATGTAGCCCATCTCAAGTTGGTTTCAATATGTATTGCTCTACTAAAAATAATAAATAAAAAAAAATTGGAACATGAATAACAGAAAGGGAATACAAAACATAAGGAAAAAAGTCTAAAGTCTGAACTAATTATTAAACTTACAATATAAAAATAGAAAAATACAGTAAGTAGAAACAAGTAGGAAAAATTGCCAGAACCCGAAGGTGGCAACAATTGCTGCATTACGCCAGCACTTTCTTCAATACTGGTTGGTAGCTTCTGGAGTAGAATAAAAATACTCAGGAAAAATGGATGCTGTTTGCACACCTCCTCATTTGTTTCTTTTTGAACTTTCCCTCAGAACCATCGGAGGGCTCAAGAGTAAGTATATTGGAGGCACAGACCACACACCTGCAACCTTCAGCTGCATTCGCTGGCCCAACACCGTCACCACAGTCTTCAATGAGTTACTTCATTCCTCTTCTGCTGCCAGCAAACTGAAAATAGAACTACTTGTCTACTCATAAGAGCACTGCAATATTACTGTGATTTTTTGTAAAATAAGGTTTGTAACTCCATTAATGATTTTGAAATAGAAACTCTCCACCAACCAAGTTCTATCATGGGATTTTCATCTCTTAAGTCTCCTACACAAATGAAGTGTAAGTATGCAGAAAGTTTTACTTTTTGATTCTTATTTATGTACTACTGGTGAAGAAGTTCCATAAGCACTATTAATTTAATGACAGAAAATGATGGGATTTAAAACAATCAGTTGGCCATGGTAAATGTCTGCCATTATCAGTTTCAAGTGGAATGAAATCTAGCCTTTCATTTTTGCAGATGTTGCCTGTACGTGTGACCCTTCTTAAACTGTAGACAGGGTATGTTTGCTCCTATGACCATGTTAGTACAATGAATGAAGGAACAATTTGTTATAGCACAAGTGATATGTTGGGATTGAGCATAATGCTGATAGCCTCGTGAGATATTTTCTTACCATTTTTCTTTGGTTAAACTGTTACTTCTTATTTGGCTTACCTGGTAATATTCCTTTATTATAAAACCTTGCAAGCTAGGTACTGCCAGGCACTGGCAATAATAGATTATGATCTCTTTGTGTTTAGCAACGTTGCTTAGTATTGGAAATTAAGAGTAATAAAAAACCAAAGTGGATGAAATAGCATTAGAATTACTGTGAGTTCCTCAGGATCTAAACCATACTCTGGAGGATTGGTGAAACTGAGTGTACAACACGTTAATTCTATCAATCCTAGAGCTGTAATGTTTTTTTTGTCTGGTTTGCTTTTTTTTTTTTTTTTTTTTTTTTTTTTTTTTTTTTTTGTGAGAGTAGAGTGTTGCCCAAACTGATCAATGGGGTTTGAATGAAGCTGTGTTTCTTGGGGCAAAACAACAAAGATGAAGAGATGAAAAAGACCTTTCAGAGATTATTCAGTTATTCATTTGGATGATGAAAGATTATTCTCAACAATCTTTGTTCAGTTTAGTTCTAAAAGTTCCAGCCAATGAATTCCTACAACAACTCTATTTTACTTTAAAGAGTTATCAATGAATGATAATATATTACTATATTAATAGTAATCTTAATATAAATGTATGATATATTAATACATTGAGGATAAACCAAATTCTTCTGATGATCTATTATGCATTTACTTTACGTATATAAATATCTAGGTAGTGATACAAAGAATGGGTCTATTGATGTTTTTTCATGGCAGAGACGAGCTGGAAACCCAAGGCATTTATTCTGAGTACAGGCAAGAGAAGGAAATGAGAGAAACCCCCATGTTGGGACTTAGTGTCAAGTAATTTTAGAACTACAGCAAACATATTTCCTTTGATAAGGAGGCACTCACTGCAACTTACTGGCATGCCCTAGCAACAATACTGGAGATGACCAAGCTGATACCAGATGCTGCAAGAATGTACCTTTAGTCTGATCTACTCTGAAGGCAAACAAAAAGGAAAATGGACATAGAAAATTGAAACTATTAGCTCAATAGCAGAGACAAGATTAGAAAGCTTCCCTAGTAGGTACAGTATCCTGTCTACACAGAACTATGTAGCATTTCACAGTTAAGTTTTGCAGACCTAAACTAATACAAAGAGTTAGTTATTTTCATCATGAAGATACACACAGCAAGTCCTGAAAAGGGATATTCAGGTTAACTGTTTAACAATACAGAATTACTTAACATTCTACCTCCCCAGCATAGATGACATGATACCCCAAGAGTATGGCTAAAGCCCATACTGTTTAAAAATGAGCACTAGTGTTTAGATCCCAGTTACTGTGTGCCTGTGATTTTCACAAGGGTTGTGTACTTTTACAAGGACTGTGTGATTTTAAATAAAGCAAATACATCTGGATATTTGGAAACAATGGCTTAGTTTTCTGGAAACTGCCGGTCACAAGAACTACTTTGCTAACTTCAATGCAGAATCAAGGCCCTATCAGTCACTCGAGCTTCAGTCCAATGATTCTTCCCTAAGAAAATCCAGAGAGGCAGTAACAAAGCTAAAATTAGAAACTGGGAGCTGTAGCTTCCAAGGCAATGCACATTATGTGACATTTTTTCAATACCACAGGCATTTTCTGTTAGCAAAAATGGCTTACAGAATATATTCCACAATGTAAAATACCTTTCTTCAAAACTCAGGGTCAGACGACAACAGGATGTTTACTTACCAGATTTCAAACCCCCAATGTTTAAAAGAAACAGTGAAGAACAATATAAATAATTAATTATGATGATTAAATAATGACTGTAGCATCACAACTTGTGGTTATAATGGCACCACCCAAGCTTTGCAACTGCTTTAAAAAATAATATATGCAGTCAAAATAGTAATCTATGGAGGCACTGTATATCACACAATTAATTGCTCTTCAGAAAACATTCACGAAACAAAACTTTGCCTATATACACTTAATGTTGGAAATTATAGACTTAGATGGAGCAGTTCATTGTTTACAAAGTGGAGTGAAAATTACCTTTAAATGTGAATCATAGTATTTGAAGATACTTGAAGAACACAGCTACCAACAGCTAAAATCTAGAAAATAGAATTTTATGAACAAATTAAAACGGTTTACCTCAGGAATAGTCCAGCAAGAAGCTTTGGCCATTGTGAGCTCTCCATGCCCAGGAATTTAGAAGAAAAATAGGAGCTGGACAGTTTGAGAACATCACTTCACAACCAGCTATAGCAAAGCACCATTTGCATAAAGACACTGAGCAGTGTGTTCTCTAAAGTGATCATACAGCTCTTGTTTACTCAATGCAAGAGTATTCTTGCAGAGAATTCTTTAGGATAGTTTACAGCTAAACATGAAAAGCCAACATCTTGTGTTCCACTTAAGTCTATGCAGAGGAGGCTACAAGGATGACCAGAGGGCTGGAGCACTTTCCATACGAGGACAGGCTGAGAGAGTTGGCTTGTTCAGCCTGGAGAAGGCTCCAAGGAGACCTTATGGTAACCTTCCAGTACCTGAAGGGGCTACAGGAAATCTGGGGAGAGATTGTTTACAAATGCTAGCGATGGGACTAGGAACAATGGGTATTAACTGGAGACGGGCAGATTTAGACTAGATATAAGGAGGAAATTCTTCACACTCAGAGTGGTGAGGCACTGGCACAGGTTGCCCAAGGAAGTTGTAGATGCTCCAACCCTGGAGGTGTTCAAGGCCAGGTTAGATGGGGCCTTGGGCAGCCTGATCTAGTGGGAGGTATCTCTGCCCATGGCAGGGGGACGGAACTGGATGATTTTTAAGGTCCCTTCCAAACCAAACTATCCATGATTCTATGATTCTACGCAAACATTGTGAACTTGGCCATGATAGGTAGGGATGACTTTGCTACTGAAAAATGTGTCGTTTAAGAGACTAAAAAATTTCCAATGAATTCTTCTAGTGTTTGTCTAGCACAACAGCTTCTGTGCACCTACCAAATTTTCTGATCTAAAAGTGCCTATAAAGATAACACAGAGAGGTAACAAAATGACCGCTGACATCCAAGCCGGGCATCTCCTGGGAACAGCTCAGCGTTACAGTTTTGGTGGCTCTCCACATTTCTCCTCATTTTCCTCCCGGCAATGTATGATCACTTTGAATTACTCCTCCACTTACCCCCATGTTATTTCACAAGGCAGTGCCTCAGTGTCCTGGACATTCTAATTTCACATTTCCACCTCTCTGTGTTCATTAGGGAAAAGGTATAGAATCATGTATTTAAATTGTAGCCAGAGAAGGACCATTAAGACTGCAAAACCAATGAGAAATGTGCAGCTCAAACTGGTACTGTTGAGCTTCTGGAGGAACAAGCAGAGGAAAAGACTTGGAGGCTGGAGACTAAAACTACAGTTTTAATGCAATAATAATAAAGAACATAATAGAACATAAAAGCATATAAGCACCTATGAAATCGTGCCCTCACCTTTACCTTGTTAATGGATTTTCACCAGACAGTGCTTAACTTTAAGCTTGCTTTATTCACAGCTCAGAGCTGGGCCATCACCTCTATGAGTGGCAAAGGCCCAGACAAAATAATCTGATATTTATGTATTTTAACATAGCATTACACAATAGGTATTTATTTAGAAAAGTTCCTGGTGTTTTTCCATGTGCTCCTAGTTCTTTATTCTTCACTAACTCTAAAGTCCACCTGGATAATTCATCTCCACTGTCTTGTTTCGGTTCTCCCTCAGAAGCGATGCTTCAACAGGTCACATTCCTCCTCTGGTCATAAAAATCACTTGCTTTCTTTCTTGAGATACATCTATTCACCTTTGAACTTCAAAGAAAAACCTCAAGCTGTTCATTAACCTTATACCTATATTTAGTCTATGCCTTTATGAACAGCCCCTCCCAGCTTTCTTGTAGCCCCCTTCAGGTAGGTCCCTGTAAGATCTCTGAGTCTTCTCTTCTCCAGGCTGAACAAGCCCAATTCTCTCAGCCTGTCTTTGTATGGGAGGTGCTCCAGCCCTATGATCATCTTTGTAGCCTCCTCTGGACCAGTTCCAGTGTCCCAGGCTGACCAGGGGGATGGCTAAGTCCCAGTCCTACAGAGATACACGACGCTAACTTTCAGAAACTTAAGTTATCCAGATGAGACTTGGCTGGGTGAGAAAACTGATCCTGGTCTGGCTTAGACCACAACACTGTCCCAGCCTAAGGAGGGCTTGTGTGGGGCTTGGGGGGAGAGGAAGAGGTGAAGGGGGAGGAAGAAAAGGAGGAGGAGGATGAAGAAGAGGAAGAAGAAGAGGAGGACGAGGAAGAAGAGGACAAGGAGGGAGACTAGGAAGAGGAAGAAGAAGAGGAGAAGGAAGAAGAGGAGGAGGAAGGGGGAAGAGGAGAAAGAAGGAGGAGGAAGAGCAGGCAGGAAGGAGGAAGAAGGAAAGAGGAGGAGGAAGAAGAATAAGGAGGAGGAGGGGAAGGAGGAGAATAAAAGAGAAGGAAGAAGGAGGAGAAAGAAGGAGGAGGAAGAAGGAGGAGGAAGGAAGAGGAGAAGGAGGAGGAACAGGAGGAGGAAGGAGGAGTACTAGGGGGAGGAGGAAGGAGGAGGAGGAGAAGGAACAGTGGGAGGAAGGGGAGAAGGAAAGAGGAGGAGGAGAAGAAAGAAGAGGAACAAGAGCACGCGCAGCAGCAGCATCCTCCCTGCCCTCCCAGTGAGCCCCTGCAGGGCGGGGCCGCGCGTGCGCGTGCGCGGGGGGGGGGCGGGCCCCGCAGGAGGCCGCGCGCGCGCCCGGAGGCGGCGGGAGGCGGAGGGCGCGGTATGTGGAGGGCGGGGCGCGCGCTCCTCCTCCCCCCAACCCCCAGCCCCTCCTCGGCCCCCGCGCTCCCTCCTCACGTGCCCCCCCTCCCTCCCCTCTTCTGGGTGGGGGGGGGGGGGGGCTCGGCCGGGGGGGACCGGGGGAGGAATAAGGAGGGGGAGCGTTCTTGTCATGTGACAGGGTCGCGGCAGCCGTGGGGGTGGCGGGAGTGAGGGTCTCGTGGGGTTCGGCAGGGCCGAGAGGCCGGCGCCCGCGTCGGGGCAGTCCCCGGTTTCAGTGCAGGGTCGGGGTGACGTGATGGGGAGCAGCCCTGCAGAGGAGGACTTGAGGTGCTGTTTTTTCACAGAAAGGGTCATTGGGCATTGGAATAGGCTGCCCAGGGAGGGGGTTGAGTCACCTTCCCTGGAGGTGTTTAAGGCACGGGTGGATGAGGTCTTGAGGGACTTGGTTTAGCGTTTGATAGGAATGGTTGGACTAGAAGATCCGATGGGTCTCTTCCAACCTGGTTGTTCTATGATTCTATGATTCTATGCAAAGCTCGACATGAGCTGGCAATGTGCACTCGCAGCCCGGAAGGCCAAACCGTATCCTGGGCTGCATCCAAAGAGGTGTGTCCAGCAGGTCAAGGGAGGTGATTCTGTCCCTCAGTTCCTCTCTTGTGAGACCTCATCTGGAGTCCTGTGTCCAGTTCTGGAATCCTCAACATAAGGAGATGGAGCTGTTGGAATGGGTACTGAGGAGGGCTGGAGCACCTCCCATACAAGGACAAGTTGAGAGAGGTGCTGCTTTTCAGCCTGGTGAAGAGAATCATAGAATCACCAGGTTGGGAGAGACCCACCAGATCATCCACTCCAGCTGTTCCTGTCAATCGGTAAACCATGCCCCTCAGCAATTGTAATAACAATAGTTACCCAGTACCAAAGCTATCCAGTCATCTAACGAAGGCTCCAAAGAGAACTTATAGCAACCTTCCAGTACCTGAAAGGGGCTACAGGAAAGCTGGGGAGATACTATTTACTAAAAGATGTAGTGATAGGACTAGGGGCAATGGGTATAAACTTGAGAGGGGCAGATTTAGGCTAGACATGAGGAAGAATTTCTTCATAGAATCACCAGGTTGGAAAAGACCCACCAGATCATGAAGTCTAACTATTCCCATGAATCAATAGGAATGGTTGGACTCGATGATCCAGTGGGTCTATGAATCACTAAACCATGCCGCTCAGGGCCTTGTCCACCCCTCCTTTAAACACCTCTAGGGAAGGTGATTCAACCCCCTCCCTGGGCAGCTTCTGCCGGTGCCCAGTGACCATTTCCACGAAATATTTTTTCCTAATGTCTATCCTGAACCTCCCCTGGCAGAGTTTGAGGCCATTTCCTCTTGTCCTGTCCCCTGTCACATGGGAGGAGAGGCCAGCTCCCTCCTCTCTACAACTTCCTTTCAGGTAGTTATAGAGAACAATGAGGTCTCCTCTCAGCGTCCTCTTCTCCAGGCTAAACACCCTCAGCTCTATCCACCGTTTCTCATAGGGCCTGTTCTCCAGCCCCTTCACCAGCCTCGTCACTCTTCACTGGACTCACTCCAGAGCCTCAACATCCTTCTTGTGGTGAGGGACCCAGAACTGAACACAGGATTCGAGGTGTGGTCTCACCAGTGCCGTGTACAGAGGATGGTGATGCACTGGCACAAGTTGCTGAGAGCAGTGATAGCTGTGCCATCTGTGGAGGTGTTCAAGGCCAGGTTGAACACCTTAATGGCCAAGGCCATTAAGCCCCTGATGCAGTGGGAGGTGTTCCTGCCCATGAGAGGGGAGTTGGAACTGGATGATCTTTAAGGTCCTTCCAACACAAATCATTCTATGACTATGATCTCTCTGGGAAGCAGTGTTAGGAGTGTAGGGAATGTGCAGGAAGATGTGCAGGGGAGGGTCAGTTTGGGTATTAGGAAAAGGTTCCTTGCTCAGACAGTGAGGGAGCACTGGAACAACTGTCCAGGAAAGCAGTCACAGCGCCAAGCCTGACAATATTCCAGAAGCATTTGGGCAGTGCCATCAGGCGTGTGGTGTGAACACTGGGGTTGTCATGTGCAGGGACAGGACTTGGACTTGGTGATCTGTGTGAGTCCCTTCCAACTCAGGTCATCCTGTGGTTCTGTCACTCTCGTAGTGATACCAAAAATGCCAGTCTCTAAGACTCATTTTGGTGTTTTAGAAAGTAAGCATCTTTTAATCAGGTCTTGGCAACAGAAGGGAATGATCTCCATCAATCGTGTGCAATGGGACAACAGCTGGGTACAGAATGTATTTCCCACTTACATGCATATATATAATTTTTCCCAGCAATCTTATGCATATTCTATTACTTTCCAAGGTCTAATTCTAATCTTACTATGAAACTTCACAACATTCAAAACTCTTATTAATTTGGGGCTGGCTCCAGCTCTCTGCTTGACTTTGTCTTTGAGATAAGAGATTCCAAACAGAGGTGATTACAGAAGAAGAGATGTGGGTTTGGCACAGATCATACTTCACACAAGGCATTATCGTCAGAAAACAAACAGTGTCTGGGAAAGAAACTGTCTAAAAAACCCCATGCTCTTAGTGAAAGAAAACATGCTATCAGGAGGACATTCTGTGTAACTTTCAGATAAACAAATGGCTTAGATTAAAATTTACTACTTAACTAGCTCTTGTGTCAGGTGCCAACGGCATGGTACCTCTTTGCAGCTGCTGGTTTCCTAAAGCATGTATCTCTGTTTAAATTGTGTGTGGTAACTATGCTTTCATTCTGTGCTGTACCACAGTTTCCCAGTCCATCTTCTGGACTGGGAAAGTTTGAGAATTGCAGAAACATTTACTGTGTCTCTTCCATGTTTCTTCTTGATATCCAGACAGCACAAACAGTAAAGGGCTTGGGCTGACTATTGAAAATAGCACATTTTCAAGTGCTAGATAAATGATTGATGTCATTGGGCAGAGAGGTTGTGATTTAGGGCCAGATCCTGGCAAATAATGGACGCTGCATGACGCGCTGTGTCCTTTGCGTTTCTTGTCAAGAAATGGTGTGGTCTAATTGTAATAGTTCCTGAGGATTTCTGTGTGGTGCTGCAGTGATACGTTATGTCGATGAATACATTGAAGCAGCTGTATTTATGATAGTTTTTGCTTCCTTCAAAACAGATGTAAAACTGGCCAAATTCTCTGAGAAAGTGTTCCTGTTATCTTTAGGTACTGGAGGAGAAGGATTTGATGGGTACATAAGTTGCTTGTTTGAAGTACCCTGTAACCCCCAAAAGCCACGATGTTTGGCCTTTGAGGGCTGTACTGCAGGCATGAACAGGAACAGCTGCTCCAGAGGGACTGTGATGGTGTGTCCTTTAGGTTCTGTCTCCACAAACCCTTGAGATGTTAAGGTTTTGTTGGAGCCATTCTGTTTCCCATGGAAGAGGTGGCAGGTCCATGGAAGTAGCCCACAAGGGGATTTAGGTTTCTGGTTACCAAAGGGACCATAACACTAAAGAAACTTATGTCAAAACTGCAGTACCGTGTTGAGGTCTGGGCTCCCCTGGTCTAGGCTCCTTGCTGTAGGCAGGGAGATTGAACTAGACTGTCTCCAGAGGTCCTTTCCAACCTCACCTATTTTGAGTGTCTGTCATTCTCAAATATACATAAGAAAACGTGTATTTGCTTCACTTAAAGAAGCAGGTATTTTCCCAGTGCTTTGTTTTTTTTTACTATTCAGTTGTTAAAAATCACTGAAAGTTTTCATCGTTCATTTTGTTTGTCTGCCTGTATTAACATTTAGTTTGCTTGGCAGGTGTCCTGTGGCATGGTAGGTGTCCTCTGGCATGGCAGGTGAAGAGGACTTCTTTTTGGAAGAAAAGAGATTCAAGCAGTACTGTGAAGAATTCATTAAACATTCACAGCAGATAGGAGATGGCTGGGAATGGAGAACTAGCAAGGTAAAAATAATAATAGTGTTAAATTTTAGGTACTCCTGCTGGCCTTTTTGAGGGGTTGATAACTGCTGCAAGCTGGAATATCTTTAAAGGGGGGTTTACTTTATGTCAAATAAATGGCATTTTATGCAGCTGGTCCAGGGATAAAATAGTGCAGGCATGGTTTACTGAGGATTTAGGCCAGTACATATATTCTATAGGGTTCATGAATCCAGAAAAAACTGCTGGGATGGTCTAGTGCAACTTGTGTAACAAAGGGGTAGGATTACCTGAGATGATTTCTGTTTTGATCAGAAAATGTCTTTCAAGGCATTATGTAGTCCTCTTTTTCAGAGTTCTTGATCATGGGGAAGCAGTCACATCTCTCAGCAAGGCTTTTGAATGGTTGACTATACTTAAAATGGAATTTTAAAAAAGCTTTTACTTTTAATCTTAGCTGCCTGGCTTCGTATTCCAGGGATTGGTAGCCATTGCCTGTAAAGCTGAGGATCCTTCTTTTATTGGAACTCTCTCTGTTTTGGTACTTTAGATTTGGATCAGTTCATCCCTTTAACCTTGTCAGTGTAAAGGCAAAATATATTGAGCTCCTTGACTATTTGAGGTGTTTTCCAGTATTTTAGTCAGTCTTGTGCTCTCCACTGGATCCTTTCTAGTATGTATAAAGCCCTTTTTTCAATTGCGAGCAAAGCTGGACAATGAATGTTGTATCACTGTGAATTTTAAATCTTCCTATTCTGGGCAAGAAGTGTCTGTGGTTATATATCCAGGGATCACTTTAACCCTTTTAGCTCATAGGCTTTGTTCTAGATGTGTGCCTTAATATTTTCAATAAAAAATATATCTTAGTTGCATACAGCAGATAGAATAGTCTGTATTAATGATCAGTCCTTGCTACTTGCTACTTTCCCATAATTTTCAAACCTTACCAATAATAGTCACATAATATTTCTAGATCATTAATCAAAATTTCAAGTAGTGTGGGCCCCAGACTAGTCTCACAGGACCCCATGTGAATAACTTCTTCTATGATGGTTCCCCATTTTTAAGTTACATTTTAGATCTGCTAATTAATGATTTTTTCATCCTTTTGTTTGTATCAGATTACTTTGGGATTATTATGATTGGACTTGATGATCCAGTGGGTGTCTTCCAACCTGGCTGTTCTATGATTCTGTGATTCTATGATTCTATTTTAATTTTTCAATTTCCCCTTGTGGAATCAACAGTTAGCTTATGGAAGCCTGAGCCTATAATGTGATGACTTCTGTGTTTATTGACCAAACATATCTTTTTAAGTTATGCTGACAAAATCTGTTTTTCTACAAAATAGCTATATTTACTGTGTATATTTCTTCTTTTAGTGTATTCTATGTTATGTCTTTGTTTTTTTTGGGACCGTGTCAGGATGACATGTATAGAGTTACACAGATCAGGCAGTATATAAATTGATACATGCTGGCTTTCTTCAGTGTTCTCTGAAACTTCGACAGTGCTTGAAGACTGAAAAGAAAATCAGCAGTTGTTAGGTACTAATTTAAAAATACCTAAAGATAACCGCTTCATGCTAATGTCCTACTTAACCACCACTGTGCTGAAACCATCATGATAATTATGGCTTATGACTACATAATTTGTTTTTGTTCTGTAACAACAACAGTAATATTTTGAATACTTGCTTTTTTTACTTTGAATGCTTCTGTTATTTTTCATCTAATAATAAATCCATACTGTTCTAGGATTTCTTTTTGCCACCCACTTTTGATGGGTGTATGTTTTCGTATGTTGCCTTGCTTTTGTTTTGAGGAATGGATGATTTGGGATTGTCATTATTATCATTTGTATTTCTTCTGTCTGCTGTAGAAAATTTACTATTCTAAGTTTTGGGGGGTTTTTTTCTGTAGTTAAATAGGTTTGATGGTTGCCTGTACTGTCATTAATTTTGAGGAGAAAAATCATGCTTGTACCATTTTGAAATGGAAAAAGGTCCTATATATTCCATCGTTTCTACAAGTATTTGTACATTAGCATTTGTAACCCTTTCATCACAGATGAAACAGAATTTCAATAAGAAGCAGGATCTTGGCCTTAGATGCATTCTGTTTAGAAGTTTTTTCAAGAGTGCAAATATTAACCAAGTGTTACAATGTGCCCTTTCTTACAGGCAACCATTTGAAAGTCTAGATTTCAGTCCAAGGCTACGTTTGTGAGGATTTATTCAACAAAGAAAGATGCTCTGAGCCTCTGTTGGGAATTTAATACATGAATCAAAGTTTGAACTTTGTGTGAAATAAGAAGCTTTGCTGGAAATAGCAGAATGAGATAGATTTTTGTTCTCAAATATAAAAAAAGTACTAAGAATGTTTTTAATGGGCCAAGTTGGTGACTTTGTGGTTTTGAAGTGTGATAAAAACCAGACCATTGAGACTATTCATTTATAGTATGTAGTATGGGAAGTAACTTGTCATGAACAAGATGCCTCATTGTCTTTTTTGCTTTTTTTTTTTTGACAATCTCTGTGTAGTGTGTAGTTTGGAGTGCTCCTAATTTTACTGATGTAGTGTGCTTTGATCACATTCCTCATTCTATACTTGTGTAAGTAGACCTATTGGTAGTAATAAGACCACACAAGTAAACCAGGTTTGTAGAACTGTATTCTTGAGTTCCTGTGTTTTCTGCAGAGATTAAATTTAGATGATGAAGTACTGATTGTTTTTGTGGAACTGGCTCTTATGGCATAAACTCACATGGCCCAAGAAGAACCCTGTACTTAAAACTGTGAGTGAAATGTTCTAATGATGTTATTTTTATAATCTACTTTTTTTTTTTGTCCCAGAAGAAACCTAAAAAATCCAAGAGCTCCTCTACTATAGGACTTAATGAAACTAAACTTGGGTGTAGTTGTTAGGGATGGATAGTTCAGCCCTAGCTGTGAAGGCTGCTGACCGTTTGCTTTCTGCTTTATGTTTGTTTCATATTTAGTTGGGTTAGTCTAGGTAGTCCTGTCAAAGGCTATATACCAGTTCACTTTTGTTTATGGTACTCACAAGGCAGCTGGAGTAGAAATGGACTCCCTTTCCACAGAAATGAGATCAAAGTCCTTGCTAAAGTATTGACTTCCTTTGTAGGGGCAGAGGTGTACAAAATATGTAACTCTGCAGACAGGGCTACAGGAGAGATGATTCTCTGTCCTACCACCTCTCTTCTAGCCTCTGACATACAACTATCAAATGCAAAGACTGCCCACTCCATGTTTCCAGCTATCTGTAGGTATTTTTTCATGACACTTAAATACTACAGGATACAAAGGCTGTGGAGCTTGACTCCTTACTGCTGAGAGGAAGAAGTGGTTCAGGGAGGTGAGTGCTGTATCTAACCATTCCCTGGCAAAGCTCATTGTGCCTTGAGGCGTTTTACCTCTGTGGGTGGCTGTAGTACTTTTTTTTGCTGCTCTTAGGGGGATAAATACCAATGTAGGTAGCTTTACTTTTGTTGACACTTGCACGAAGCTCTACAGGGAGAGGATTCACTGAGAGTGTTGAGAGTGAGAGATGTGGTTTTTGTATTGCTAAGATAGGCTTAATTTTTCTGTCACTGTTGTCCTCTGCATGCTTGAGTCTTTATTGCACAAGATGCAGTTGTTTCTGCAGCTGGGATGGACAGCAGAATTTGGTGGATTCATGGTCTTGATAAAATTTGGTGAGAAAATAAGTCATGCAGCAGGAGAACTTATGAGCAAGCTAATTGCTCATAGTATGATTCATGCTTAAAAATTCACGGACAAAAATACATGTAGAGAACATTATCATTTTTTATCAAGTGTGAAGCTTGCTAAGAACAAAGTAAACAAATATCCCATAGCAGATTTTTGAGGTACGTGGAGTATACAGTGTTCTTGAAAAGAGATAACTGGTGTGTCAGAATAAAACCTGTGTTGATTGAAGGTCAGAGTGCATTAAATAAACTGTGTCAGCAATGGCAGATTAACCAGAAAGTTAAATTATAGTTAAATTTGCAGTCTTGTAAAGCAATTTAATGCTACACAAGTGAATTTCATAGGGAGATTGTTTTGAATTGAATCCCTTTTCCTCAGATGTTGTGCATATGCTTTCTGTGTTTGTCTAGAATAAAATGTAGTGAAATAGCTAATAAAACCCCAATTTATTTATTTGCTTTCAGAAATAAATTCCTAACATGCAGCTACTGTTTTTTGTTCTTCCTGCCTTTCAGAGTGTACATTTTTCCAGTGATTTGTTATTAAACTTTTGCTCTCCTCTTCTAATTGAAAAAATGTTTATATATGTGTGCATATAGTATGGCTAGCAAGGGAGGAGGGCTCCTAAAACCTTCTCCTGCCGCTGTGATATTGCACAAGGGCCTTTTACAACAGTAGATTGTGTTACCTGGGAGGCAGAATAAAAAGGGAACTGGGAGAAGGTACAGCTTTGTCTGTTTTCTCTTACATTTGTCCCTAGAGGTGATCAAGTGAAGAGAACAAATTGTGGCTCTGGACACTTAGGTTCTGAAGTGTTAGGTGGGTTTTTTTTTTTCAGGACTTAAAAAAAGTTAGAAGGGGAACAGAGCAAAAATAAACAAATCTACCAAGAACTGGGAAGTTTATACTGGCATGAATGCATTGTTTGAAATAGATAGGTCAGAATTGTTAACAGCTACTCATCTCTTCATGACCTCAGTGCACTGCCTTTCAGTTCTTTGGTCCTTGTTGTGATCCCCGGTTGTCTAATTACATTAATAGCTATATTAAATTTTGCTGTCCAGGTCTTTGACTTACTTTAACATCAAGCACTACCTGTGAGAAGATGCTGTGAAGTAGTGCAGTCATCGGTGCCTATAAAAAGACTTGGAGCTTATGCCTAAATACCATGCTCTGTTTACTTTCTAGAACAGTGATAGGATTTAGCATATTGATTACAGAAACTTTTTTCTTTCTTGTTTTCTGAATACAGGACTTTGCTGATGGTTATCTTAGTAAAACACACTTCCAAGTAAGAAGCAGAAACATCCCGCCAGATCTTGAAGAGAAAAATGATAACATTGAACAAATGTTATTTACACATGTTGAAGTAAGTATGGATTTTAGACTTCTGTGTTTATAAAGTAAACAGGATTTAAAAAATACTATACTATTAAATAAAGTCTCTCCAGAAAGGTTTTAGATCTTAACTTACCAGTGGCTTTTAATTATCCTTCTTGTAGTACTTGTTACTCAGATACACATCTATATTTGTGACAAAAATAGGAAGGAAATGGCAAGGTTTCAGCATCTTTTATGTATGTGTTTTCCGTATTGCACTCTGATTCAGTAACATTAAGGAAACCTTTTTTTTCTGTTTTTTTTTTTTGTGGAAAAAGGATGAAGCATCAAGATTTAATTATCTTGGAGGTAAATATTAATTAAAAAAAATGTCTTTGAGGTTAATAGTCATTTGAAGTGATACTTACTGAACGAACCTACTTTTTTAACTTAAAGTACTGAGCAATTTTTTGAAAGTGGTGGTGGGAAATGAAATAGATTTGGTGTCCTTGAAGGAGAATAAAATTTTTTCTTCCAGAAAATAAAACTCATTTATTAAACTCAGAGGGAACTGATCTGAATAATTACTTGCTTGTTTGGTTTTGTATTTGACCTACAGATTATTGACTACTCAAGATACAAAATAGAAATTCACTCCCTTGTTATGCTGTTACCATAAATATGAAAAGAAATATTGGATTATAATTGAAAACAATGTATTCTCTATATTAAAAACTATTGAATAGGTTGACATGGTATATTTTCCAGTGCCTTTTTCTGGTACAGGACCTGAAATGAGTACTCTTTTGGCCTGACTTCTGAAGAAAATGGCACTTAAAACAACCATGCAGTCTGTTAGTCTGTGATATAGTTTCTTCTACTGATTTTTGAGTTTGATTGCACGTTTCAGGTGTATTTTAAAGAGGTGCAGATATCAAAAAGTGTTTGGTTCTTAAAATTTTTGTGAAAGCAGTTTACTTGGTAGGTGAAAATGACTTTTACTGGTGGGTGAAAGTCTGCTTGTTATGTTCTGTTTTGCTAGTCAGTGCAAGTACAGGACTGGATGAAAGCAGCACTGTGATCCCTCTGAGTGCCACAAGGAATGTCTGCTGTCCAAATAACACAAATATCAGCTGGAAACATGACACGGTTCTGTTACCAATGGAACAATTCATTAAATACACTAGAAAAAATAAAAAAATTTTACAACGCCGTTGCTGGTGCACCAGCTTTGATATGAATTGGAATCTGTGTAAACATTAGAATTTTTACCTTAATTTGTTTCATGAGTATCACTTACAAGCATAGTATGTACGTTATCTGAAGGGTAGCCGAAGCATTTTCAGTGTTTCTTTCATTTAAATTCCAGTGTTTATCCCCCACAACATCCTCCTCTCTAAATTGGAGACTTATGGATAAGAAACTGGTTGGAGGGTCATATTCAGAGAGTAGTGGTCAATGACTCAAAGTCCAGATGGAGATCTGTGAGAAGTGGTGTCCCTCAGGGGTCCATATTGGGACTGGTGCTGTTTAATATCTTCATCAGTGGTATTAACAGTGAGATTGAGTGCACCCTCAGCAAGTTTGCAGATGACACCAAACTGAGTGGTGTAGGTGCCACACCTGAAGGACAGGATGTCATCCAGAGGGACCTGACAGGCTGGAGAAGTGGAGCTGTGAGAACCTCATGGGATTCAACAAGGCCAAGTGTAGGGTCCTACACCTGGGTCAGGGCAATCTCTGTCTTCAGTACATGATGGGGGATGATATGGCTGAGACCTGACCTGCAGAGAAGGACTTGGTTGAGCTGGTTGATGAGAAGTTCGACATGAGCTGGCAGTGTGTGCTTGCAGCCCAGAAGGCCAACTGTATCCTGGGCTGCATCACAGGAAGTGTGGCCAGCAGGTCAAGGGAGGTGATTCTGTCCCTCAGTTCCTCTCTTGTGAGACCTCATCTGGAGTACTGTGTCCAGTTCTGGAAACCTCAACATAAGAAGGATGTGGAGCTGTTGGAATGGATCCAGAGGAGGCTACAGGGGTGATCCGAGGGCTGGAGCACCTCCCTTACAGGGACAGGCTGAGAGAGTTGGGCTTGTCCAGCCTGGAGAAGAGAAGACTCCAAGGAGATCTTATAGCGACCTTCCAGTACCTGAAAGGGGCCTACAAGAAAGCTGGGGAGGGACTATTCGTAAAGGCTTGTGATGATAGGTCAAGGGGAAATGGGTATAAACTGGAGAGGGGCAGAATGAGACTAGACATTAGGTAGAATTTCTTCACACTGAGAGTGGTAAGACACTGCAACAGGTTGCCAAGGGAAGCTGCGTTAAAGGCCAGGTTGGATGGGGCCTTGTGTACACTGATCTAGTGGGATGTGTCACTGCCCATGGCAGGGGGTTAGAACTAGATGATCTTTAAAGTCCTTTTCAACCCTAACTATTCTATGATTCTGTGATTCTATTTTTTCAAATGAAGATTAGTATCAGTGCTTCAGAGGTTGTTACTTAATTGTCATTACAGTGGTGTGGGTATTTCATTTCTGACATATAAGAACACATTACTGTTTATATTCAAAATAGCTTTTTATGACTCCTTTATTTTACAGTGGATCCAGTCTTCTTTACAAAGTGTATTTTAGAAGAAAGTCTTGTGAAAATCTATTGAGTCCTCCTTCTGTAAAGAAGTATCAGCTGTAGAAAAGTGTCACAACATGAAAAGGCTTCCAAGCTTGTAATATACTGAAAGAGGGAGTTTTTAATATATTCAAATATAAAAATAAACAGTCTTTAATATACTGGAGTATGATTCCAAGCCAAACTCTATGGTACATAGAGTATAAACATAATAGTATTAATAATTGCCTCTTGAAATTTTGTGGGAGATTTCTGTGTTTTGAATCATGGAAATGTTTAGACCCTCTTTGAGACAAAGCCTTTTATCCTGTTGTGTATTAGCAGTAGAACTGAAGAGTGAAGCAAGAAAAAGGTCTTAGAAAATTGTGCAGGTTATAAGACATGAGGGTATGCTTCAGAAAAAAATTGAGTTCCTTCTCCACAATGTTCACTGACTTGTAGTGATGATGTCAAATCTATAGTCTTCATTGAACTGAAAGGTAACTGAGGTATGGGCATTGTCTGGTAGTTGCATATTTCACAACTTTCTGTTTCAGAATTGCTGTTGTGATTTAGGTTTTTCTATATTGCACCTCTGCTATTTGTGTTCTGAGATATATATCCATTTGGCTACAGTCTGATATTGTCTTTTAAGGTGTGGCAGCATATACAACACACAGTTTTATGTAAGAGAATTACTAGGAACAGGAACAAAGGAAAAAATGAGGAAATAAAGGTCTGAGTCAATCAATAACCATTGTTAGAGACAACCTGTGTTGACAAAAAGACAAGGAAAAAAATGTACTGTAGTAAATACAGGGCATAAGAGGCTACAAGATTTTCCTTTCCTATTCCTGGTAATCCAGTTCAGAGATTACAAACAGGACATTAGTTTTGGCCGGCAAGGTGAAAATTGAAGCTGAGGGAAGTACAGGAAAGTTATAGTGAAGATGGAACTCCGGTTTAAGTAACTGAACCAAAGGTGCATCGGTTTAAGTAACTGAACCAAAGGTGCATCAGGGAAGATACCATGCTGAATATATCAGTGAATATATCCTGTTGAAGCAAAGAGTTGAATTAGGATGTTGAAACTGCAGAGAGGCAAAATTATTCCTGTTCTGTTCCTTTTTAATCTGTGAAGAGATACTGAAGTATAATGATACAGTGCAGATAATACACAGAACAACTGAAGTAACTTTATTCAAATAGAAAATGAACTATCAGTTATCTCAGTATCAGAAATCTGCTATTCTCATGGGATCTCCAGGGAATCCAGTGAAATTATTTGAAGTGTTTATTTCAGTTCATTGCTTATATGGACAGTTATCGTTTCCAGCTTTCCAACTCATTGTCTGGTATCTAAATATTTGGAGCTGTGCTGTTGAAGGAGTGATGAATAACTGTGTATTGCATCTTTTATACAGAGCAGTGTATATTATCTGGTATGCTTGGTTCCATTTACACAAGTTGTGTTTTCATCTGAAAACCAAGAATAAAATTTGTGTGGGTTTCTTTATGCTTATTTTAGATATCTGCAATATAAAGCTTGTCACTTAAATCTTTGTTTCAGTCTGAGGCAGTAAAAAAGCATTTTTGGATATGTATCAGTCATCCCATTTTAGATGTCTTCTCTGGGAGAAGATGAATCTAAAAGGGCTGTTTTCTTCCCTAATGACCATGGGGAGCTGGATAATAAACTTGGATACCAATGTTTGCATTTTATTGTGTGAATCTCATACAGGAAAATACAGATCTGAGCTCATTAAAATCAGTAATAGTTTTGCTAGTGACTTTGCTGAGGCTGAGGTTTCAGCATGATGGTAAAGCTTATACTTAGTTGGTAGCTGTATTTTTTAAAATAACAACTTAAAAGATTTAAAGATAAAGTGCTGGAGCAACTGACATTGGCTGAATCTTTGATTGAAACCCTTACATTGTGACTGGCATGCTTGTGTGGTGGGTTGTTTCGGATTTTGTGGTGCTGGGAGTCAGAACTGGCAGTTGCAACCAGTACATGTCATGGATCTGTGTGCATTGCTCTGCCAAAGTACCACCCTTCTTTTGAGGGGATGGTGGTGCAAGTTGCTGTATTCCAGCTCTTGTTGGAACTTCTCACTTGCACAGAGGTTCCTGTTCTGCAGGAATTGCAAGATACGAAGGATCAGCTAATTGGCAGTAAGTTACTGTGATGCAAGGCAGCCTTCTCTGTAGGACAAGCAGGAAGACAGCAGGAGCTAAGAACAAGTTTGGGAACCAGTGGTCTGTACTGCAGCAAATTGGCATGTGATCAGGTATGAAGCAGGTTTTCCATTTTCTGGAACTTGAATGCTTCTGCCATGCATATGAAAATAGTTAATTGATGGGTTCTTCAGCTCACTGGCAAGCCTGCAGAATTCAGAATTCATTGAACCAGTAATACCTCCTAGTTTCCAGTCACAGTCTTGCTAATTCCTGGACTGTCCTAGGCAGTAGCAGAATTACCTTGTGAGCCTGTATAAGGACTGTATAAGGTGCTGGGAGTTGTGAGAAGGTGCCGGGCTTTAAGTGCACAGAGTGTAAGTGTCATGAGTTGGATTTTGCTCCTTGTATTCGAGTGAACCTTAACTCAAGCTTAGGGGAAGGTGAATGTTAAAAATTATTTATGTCCACATAGATGCAGTGACACTATGAAGCAAGGTACCTGGAAACAGGTATGCTTAAATGCTAATATGTACTTAGAGCAGTTTAAGAAAGTTTCTTTCTTGTCAGTAACCGAGTTGTTAAGGCGTTTATCTAACCAGGTGCCTGGAAATCCTTTTTGATGCAGAGTCTACCTTTCCATTTCCTATCTTACTGAGAGAAGACTGAGAATATTCTTCTGGAATGCCATTCTCTGATTTCTGTAGATTTAGTTTAGTCAAGATGTTTGTTTTAATGTCCAGATCTGTAAACAGAAACTACTAATGACGTCATAGCTCACTGTAAACAAACTTTTGACCGAGATTGTGGAGGGCACTGTTCTAGCCAGTAAGATCAGATTCAGTCCCAATGATATGAACTGAAGTGTTCATAAAGCTTTTAGCGTATCTTGTGATAGAATAAAAATAGCATGAGATGCAAAACAAGGAACTAATGCAAACACAGTGTTCCATTTGAAAATTTTTAAGTTGCAATTTTGTTTTTCTTAAATTTTTATTGAATCAGTCATTGTCTTTCTGTGCTGTTCTGGCTGTATGCCAGATGAGTGCCATCTATACTTCTCCACAAGTACACAAATCTTGTGTAACTATTACACTGTGTTTTGGCTAATTCAGCAGCAATCATCAATGTATGTTCTTTCTTGATGCAAATCAAATCTGTCCTGCCGAAAGATCTGTTAGGGGCTACATCAGTGAACATGGAATTCTGGCTTATTTTGTATAACTTTTTTTACTTTTCATTGTGTAACTTATTTATTATATAACAATGAACATGGAGACATGTTTCAAATATTTCTATATTGAAAATCTTACATTACTGAGATTTATTAAAGAGATTCATGTCTAGTGTTCTTTTTGAGCTCTTCGGTGAGTCCAGATGCAATGTTGACCAACTATAGGAGGTAGTAAGTTTGATGAACTTAATTTGGCCTTGGTTTTGAGGGTTGCTGTGGCACTGGTATCTTGTGTCTGTAGCTTTGGCTTCCACTCAAACTGGAACTCTTCCATATTTGGGGCTTTTTTTTTTTTTTCTTTCTTCTTTTTTCCAGTGTAAGTTAATCAAGTTAATCATGGTGAACAGAATAGTTTTTCCTGGCTATGACTGAAAATATTCAGATGCTACAGAGTCATATTTCACTTACTTTATTATGAGCCCAGGTAGCCAACTGCACTGAAATGATGTATTTCAGTCTAGACATTAGAATTTACCACCATCCAGCTCCTGCTTTTGTGAAGTGCTATGCAGACATATTTTAAGCAAGGACAGAACAATTAGATATATTAATATGTGAATTGTTGATAAGGTGAAAAATACTTCATAAAATTCAAAATGAGGATAATCCTCCTGCCTCAAAGAGCTTATATTCTAGGAGAGTAAAATAGGAAAATCTGGATTCACTTTATGCATTCTTTTTGTTTATATTCAAATAGCTCAAGGGGAGCAGTAATTTGAAGTAATAACTCTCTGTGTGTGGTTTGTCTCAGCTCTTCTTGGTGTTGCAGAAGTGAGTCAGCATGGAACCATTTCTGAAGCTACAGCTGTTGCTACTTTAAGACCGAGTGGGCAGATTGGGAATGTTAAAGGGCTGTTAATACCTGATGTTGCCATTGAAAAATGAGCACTGAGCTTCAGAATCAGGCTGATTAGTTTTACCTGGACTCCGCCTTTGTTGGCAGATATTCATTAGTGTTAGTGAAGATCTGCTTGATGGAAGATGGGGGAATGAGTCTGACATCTTTCTTTAACTTGATAATACTGTGAGATTTGCT
Organism: Coccyzus lansbergi; assembly: GCA_033558105.1. Taxonomy (NCBI): domain Eukaryota; kingdom Metazoa; phylum Chordata; class Aves; order Cuculiformes; family Coccyzidae; genus Coccyzus; species Coccyzus lansbergi. The sequence goes on along the minus strand of JAUMJK010000768.1, from coordinate 285,953 downwards.
GTTCAGCTGTGCTGCTCGTTTATAACAGTTAGAAAATTACAGTTCTTAGTAATTATTAATCATTTTTCCTCTAAACAAATCCAGTATTTTTAGAATTAAGAACAACTCCTTTTTCTGTGCAAAAGTAAATAAGATGAACTCAGTGTAAACATTTGCATAACCACAGTATTTGTTGGATGGCTAAAACATGTGAAATGAAAACCCAGCAAACATTACTTAAGGAGAAAAATGTAAATATATTTAATGGAATCCAGCACTCACTGCAGAAATTAATGAAAGGGCCTTAGTAAAGAGGGAGAAAATAAAGCATTACATACTCACCTAAAACATCAGTTTATAATGAATGGATATGAGCTTAAAAGTAGCGCAGTTGCTCAGAAATGGGTGCGTTTACCCCTTGTGTTTTCAGTAGTTTCCCTGTTACTCGGAGAAGGGAAGTAAATCACGCTGCACCTTTATTCAATCCAAAGTATGCTCCCTTGAAAAAATGATGTGTAAATCTTTGGCAGCTTTGGTAGCAAGGCAGTATTCTAATTTCAGTATTTCTCATATCTACTTAGACTCTTTTCAGGATCCTTCCTATTCTAGTTCCATTAAGTCTCCCAGGAGTGAGCTCTTCCTTTGGTGCTGCTGTCCAAAATGTTGCTGCTCAGCCTTAATTGGGCTGCATTAGATGTTTATGCCCCATAATTCTGTGTTAGCCAGGCCAGTGTTTGGCCTCATCTTCCAAATTCCTTAATGCTTCATTGACTGGTGTATATACTAGCAACCTTTTCAAATGCCAGATCACAGAAAGGGCATCCAAAACGTTGATGGAAACCTGTAAAAAATAAATCAAAAAAACATTTATTCTAAGGAGATCTAAAGTATGTTTCAAAATGCAGTGAAGTTGCTCATGATTTTGCTTAAAAATGTATTAATCTAAAAGTGGAATTAGCCTTTATTAAGCCCCAAGAAAATATTCTGGTTTGGATTTTACTAACCTGAAATGCATGAAAAGGCTTGGCAAAAGAATGACATTAGAAATATCAAGGCTAGAAGAAACTTTTGTATAGACATTACAGCCACTTGTTGAGCTGGAGAAACCCCAGTGATAGAAGAGTGCTGTGCTGATGACAGAAATAATTTGAATTGCAGATGTGTCCTGCTTTCAGACTCTTCCTTGGTGGCATGCCTCAGCCTTCATGAAAGAGGCTAAATACCTCCTGCAAAGAAAGTCCTGGAGACACAGAAAGTTTTCATTGCCCACACACAATCTTTTGTAGATCATTTTCTGTGTGTGACTTTGGTATCATGGCAAATCTTGTTAACAGTAATTTACATTGACTTGACTATCATTTTGGATGGTGGGACTCTGATCTTAATTCTCTATCCTCTACATTCCTGGAATCACTTTGGAGGAAATGCACCAAGTGATCACTAGCAGAGAGATTTCTCTGGATGCCCAGACAGGGCAGATACCAGTACCTTTCGGTACCAGTTGGCACATTTTCGGACTGACCAGAGGCATTTCTCTGCAGCACCAATAAGAAAAGAGAGGTAACTAGAATCTTACTGAAGGAAATCTCTGCCTGGTGCCCCCAGACTTCACTACCTGTTGGCGTGTGGGTGACACCAGTTTTTCTCATCGTACTCCTTGTTCCCTTCCATCAAGTTGGCTTCATTCATTTGCTGGTAATGAAATAACTTCTGGATTTGCAGTTAGGTTCAAGATTTAATAAGGTTACAGACTTTCTGGTATTTCTTCTCCCCAAATTTCTTTGGGTTATTGGTTTGTTTGAGCATTTATATATAGAGAAGTAGTGTAAATGTTGTCAAAGGAATGCGAAGGCCTGATTCTCTACATGCTGCAAAAAGAAGGAATGCTGAAAGAATGTCAGGAAGATGCACCAGGAGAGGGTATGGTTGGGTATTAGCAAAAGGTTCTTCACAGTGCCAAGCCTGACAATATTCAACAAGCATTTGGATAATGCACTCAGATACATGGTGTGAATGTTGGGGTTGTCCTGTGCAGGGATTGGAGTTAGAATCTATAATCCTTGTGGGTTTCTTCCAGGTTGGGATGTTCTGTATTGTGTGATTCTCTTGATTGCTGTTCTGTTCTACTCACTAGGATATCATGTAATAGGTTGGATTGGTAGGGACCTTAAAGATCCTTGAGTCCCAACTCCTCAGAGTCATGGACAGGGACACCCACTGGATCAGGTTGCTCAAAGCCTCATCCAGTCTGACCTTGAACACCTCCATTATTGGGGCAGCCACGACTTCTCTGGGCAGCCTGTTTCAGTGCCTCACCACTCTCAAAATAAAAAAAATTTTTCCTAATGTCTAATCTGCATCTCTCCTCTGTCAGCTTAAAACTGTTGCCCTTTGTTCTGTCCCTGCACTCCCTGATAAAGAGCCCCTCATCAGCTTTTGTGTAGGCCCCATTTAAGTACTGGAAGGCTGCTATTAGGTCTCCCCAAAGCCTTCTCCACTGGGTTGAACAAGGCTAACTCTTTCAGTCTGTCTTCATATGTGAGGTACTCTAGCCCTGTGATCATCTTAGTGACACTTCTCTGGACTCACTCCAACAGATCCATGTCCTTTGTGCTGAGGGCTCCAGAACAAGTTTTCATGAACCTCAGAAATCATATCAAAGCAATTATATAAACTAATTATGAAACTTTTGCGACAACTGAAGAAGCGTGTTGTATGATCTCCAAAAGTGATTTGGTTTTGATTTAGATGTTACCATAGAGTGATTTCAACTTTTTATCTTGGTAGAATTGTTGCTTCATGTTAACAAATATGTGCTATATCGAACACAAAATAAGGTGCTCTAATTCATCTTGGGAACTGTTCAGTTAGTGTTACATATTCCCAGCAGAATGTTTTCCTTTTTCAGTAAATAAACCTCAGTTTCCTATGGAGCACTGATTGATACTGTGGCAAGTGAAGATGAGTCTCCCAGAATCTGAACTTTGAGAGACTAGCAACACCACTGACAAAATTACTTATAAGCTCCCTCATTTGACCAAATGATCCTGTGTTATAGATATTGAAAAAGTATTGTTATTTTGTTTCCATTTACTGAAATTTTTCATTACATAAGACAGTTTTGAAAAAATTATATGGATAGTTTTAGTCCATCTAGAGCAAAAAAAATAACAGACTGAAGTCTTTAAAATTTTAACTCTTTAAGCTGAAATTTTATTAAGTAATTTGTAGCTGTGGTTTAATTTCTGAAATGTAGTCTGTCATTTTTATGCATACCTTTTAAATAAATTTTTATGAGATTGTAAAAAATAATTTTAAAAAATGGTGGCAGTGTAGACTTCAACATTTTGTCTTTGACATGTATTTGTCTTTGACATGTAAATTATGCTTGCTAATTCACCTTAAAACTGTGTGGAATTACATATGCAGCAGAAGTATCAGAGAATACAGACTAGGGGAAGAGTGGCTAGAAAGCTGCCTGTAGGAGAAGGACCTGGGTGTGTTGGTTGGCAGCGGCTGAACATGAGGCAGCAGTGGTCCAAGTAGCCAAGAAGGCCAATGGCCTCTTCTGCCAATTGAGAGGGGACAGGACTAGAGGGAGTGGCCTCAAGCTCTGGTAGGGGAGGTTCAGACTTGACATCAGAAAAAAAAAAATCACAGAAAGGTTCATTGGGCACTGGCAGAAGCTGCCCAGGGAGGTGGTTGAGTTGCCATCCCTGGAGATGTTTAAAAGCTAGATGGATGATGTGCTGAGGGGCATGGTTGATAGGAATGCTTGGACTTGATGATCCTGAGGGTCTTTTCCAACCTAGTGATTCTATGATTCTGTGATTCTGTTAATATAGGCCACACCTTCAGATAGTTACTTACATATATTGTATATTTCTTCTCTCAATTTGTTACAGTAATATCTTTTTTTTGCAAGACATGATGACTTTTGCTTCAAAAGTTTTGATAACTGCATGTGTGATGTACCTTGATACAAGGTTGAAACACCCAGAGTCCAGCTTCTGCAGTTTAATCAGTGGAAGGATTTGCAAGAAATTAAAGTCTGTTTCTGTTTTCAATTTAAAAATATTTCTGTAGTAGTCTTATTAAGAAAAACTGTTGTAAAAATTCATATTTGTTCACAATACAGTGGTTTGTTGTTAAAATGTATTGTGTGTGTCCCCCCACCCCCCGTCTTTTTACTCAGAAAAAATAGTTCAACTTGAGCTACTGTGAGTGGATAAGGTACTGAAGTGATGGGCCTGCCAACAGTGCTTATGTTGGCATGTATGGCCCCACTGTGGCACCCTATTAAATTATTTAATGTATTAAAACTAATATGTGCTGTAACATAGAGCCATTGTGGCATTTCCTAAGCAGTGCTGTGCTTGAGGATAGCGGGAATGAAGAGTTTAAAGGAAGCATATCAGTAGAATACGGTGATTCACAGATAAGCAAGTAGATGCTGAACACTTGCCCAGTTAAACATCCAAAACTAGACTGTTCAGCCATTAAAAAATGACAAGGGACAGGCATGTGGTTAAAAGCTCACTAAAATGCATGAGACCCACATTCATTGCACTCACAGGTTGATTTCTCTCTAAATTTGTATGCATTTTCGTGTAACACTGTGCATTTTAATGTTCAGTAGAACATGATATATGTTGGTAGTAGTTGTTCAGAATTTATTAATCGCTGAGATATGCAAAATGTAAACGGATTATGCTCCAAGCATGTGCATTGAAACTAACGGTGATCTTAAATATAATAGAAAGAAGATTAATGTTAAAATCTCTTCATTCCTTAATACAATTCTTCATGTGTTTGGAATAATCTGGCTTTAAGAAGGTAAAGGGGAGGGATTTTTGAGCAATAAAAATGCTTTTTAAATTAATTGGTACAGATTTATATTTTGGTTTGGCCAGTGTAGAGTATGGAGATGTAAGAGAGCTGCCCAAATCACAAGTAACATTTTGGAAGCCTGGGTTTCGAAGTGTGTCTCTATTCTATGCCCATACCTATGTATGAAGTTAGTGATGGTGGTCAGTGGAGAGGGATGGAGTGAAGAAGAATGAGCCTTGCTCCCAGTACTCTATGGCATTGCTGCACTAGCATATTGGGTGGTGTTTGCTGTGCCAGTTGTAGATTAGAATAGTTTTCTCCCACCCAGAGTGGTGAGGGAATCCTGAGGGAGATTGCAACTCGCAAATTTCAGCATTTGGCTGCTCTGGAGGCAGTTTGCTGATGTGATGCCCTGATGCCAGGCAAAACGTTCTCTTTCTCTCCAGTCTGTATTTTGAAAATGATTATCACAATAGCTCACAAACAAGAAACTGCAGTATTTCTCAATACTGCTGTACCCGCAAAGGAAACAAAATCACAATGTAGTCAGTTGTTAGCTTATTACTTTTTAGGATGAACCTCATGTCACCTGTCTTTCATATATACCTTCCTTTGTTTCTTTTAAAGTAAGTTGTACTGGTGCAGTATTATGCTCTAATTTTATAGGGACAATGCTCATCTGTATTGGAGCAATACTTCTGTTTTGGCCGAGTGCATATATTTTGCAGCAGCGTTACATGGTTCTCCTTTCACTGTGTTTGGATTATTTGCCTGCAGCTTACACATCTTGTGGGCTTGGAGTGAGTATTGCAGATTTACATTCTTGGAGTGAGTGGCTTTCTGAGAACCAGGCGAAATGGCCAAACTTCCACATGTCACTGCTTTGTAGAAAATCCCTTGTTACTGTGTCCTTTTAGCTGCAAGGTCTAACTGTGAGTTTTATTTCCTCCCCAACACCATCTCACTGTCACTGTCTCCGAACTGCTTGCATGGGTCACTCACAAGATACATGAAAAAATAATTTTCTCCCCTTCATTACAATAAAGGGTTATTATTTCCCAGTCTGCAAAGGGATGCACTGTTAGACTTATTTCTTGCAATCTTGCAAGGCTTATTAATAAAAAGCAATCACTTCTGGTTTAATAATAGTATTGTAAAGACAGCGAGTTAGGTTTCTTTTTGAGGTCAGAATACAGTGTTCCTTTAGGATATTGTTGAGTTATACTGTGTGATCAGTGTGTGATTTTGAGGTCTAGTCCTTCCTAGGTATAACTAAATAGCATTGAAATTGATTGAGATTTAGGAACTTATGCTGCAGGAAAATATGTTCTAGTTTTGCAAAATATTTTGTTGTCAATAGTAACAATAACTTACCTTTCCTCCAGCGGAAAAGCTCACGGTGAGGAGACACAACTTTCTTACCTTGTAGGAGTCAAGTCTTAGTGTATAACCCTTAAAAATGTAGCTATGAAAGTAAGACTCATTCTGGTACTGGACTGGTACTTAACATGGTGCTACCAAAGCAGAGTGTTAACTATTAGTAAGAATGTGATTACGATTGCCCTAATTTCAAAATTATTCTAGTTCACAGCAGAAATGAATTTAGTTCTGTGAATTTGTGAGATATGGGTGTTTTTCTGAATAAACAAGAGAATGTATCTTTAATACATCATAGGTATTTTTTACTTGAATTCAGCTTGTTAAGGTTGTGCAATCTTTCTGCTCTGGTTTGCCTGTGACTAGTTCAGACATCGTTTAGACACGCTTATTGACAATTTAAATGAGAAATTCTCACTTCTACTGAATACAAGGTACTAAAAACATATTCCAGGTAAAGGGAACATTGTTTAAATGTTCAGATACGTTTGGGGACAAGCAGATAAACTATTAGGCATAAACAGATGTCTGTAACTGAGAGTATTTTGCTCAGTAGGTTGTTTTCTACTGATGATCTGGTAGTAGCAATAAAAATAAGTAATTTGAAATAAACATCTTTTACTATTTTTCTCTGAATCCTGAAGTAAGGTGTAATGTCATATGATAAATTGGATTTAAGTTTGCTTTCTGAAAAAAGAAAACAATGAAGTATGAAAACTCAATGGGACCACGAGACAGACATTTCTGAGGGGTAGGTGCTACACTGAGATGCAGAAAGGCAGATGGCTCTAGTATGGAAGAGAGATCACTGTGGCTTTTAAGAGGCTAAAGACTTATGCTGTGAGTAAGAGGTCATACTTTATAACATAAACTTTGTGTCTGTCTAGTGATTTTTGTAATATGATTATTAGTATTTATTTCCATCTACATTTTGTATTTTTCCTTATTTGATAGCTTGCCAATAAACAGGCTGGACCTAGACTGCAGACTGGAAGATCACAAAAAAAACCACCTTCAAAAGAAAGCATGTTAAAAAGCTTAGAAATCACCAGAAAGCGTTAACGGCTTTGTTGGCTGTTACACAATGGGATGCAGGAATTGCAGTAATGTTCTCCTTCCATCTGGTGCCTGCAAACTTAGAAGCATTCATTGCTGTAGCAAACTGTTCACTTATTCATTCATGTGTAGCTGCCCGTTATTCTTTGGAAAAGACAGGTTGAAATCGACTCAGTTCTTTGTTACAAAAGTGCTCAGTGTCAAACATATTACAAGAAGATGTCAGTCCAAATGCAAATATCATCAAATTTCAAAGCATCTCCACATGTTGTGTGTATTTGGAATGTACTGTGAAGGTGCAGTCCCAGGAGTGGGGATCTTGACTGACAATATTCAAAGGAAAATCATGCAATATTTGTGCCAAAATGTCTGTTTTAGACTGAAATTTCATTTTCTGTTTTAAATCTCCTGGCTGATGCTAGCTAACATCCCAGCTTTAAAATCCCTTCTTTTCTTAGAATCTCTGTAGTTACTTTCTTTATTACATCTGGATTGGCTAATTTTCAGAAATGCTCCATAGCTGCTGACTGGAAGGAAAGGTGTCACTCTGAGAGGGAAGACATTTGGGACATACTTCCTCGTTTCTTACATTGTTTGCCAGTTTAGTCACTTTACTTAAGAATGAGGACTATCATAGGTCCAATCAAGGAGTATTATGAGGAAACCTGGAGCTGAGCCTGCTGGTGGGTTTAGTATTAAGAGCTTTCATAAGAAAATCTTCAGAGCTCTGTCTAGGAGGAAAGCAAGTGAAGACAGAGAAAAGACCCTTCTTGCCAAACCAGGAGATAGAGGAGTTGATACATAATTTCTGACCACAAGCCAGTTTAAAATATCTGGTTGTTGATCCTCCCTGAATGTCTGAACTAAGTACATTCATATGGCAAGGGTCTTTGGTGATATAGAATCATCATAGAACTATTTGGTTTGGGAGGGAGTTTGTTACTGTTGTCTACCTGCCTGCTGCAGTTGCAGTGGCTGGTATGCTAACCACCTGTTACTGGTCTGGAGAACTGTGTGAAGAAAGAGCAGTTTATAGCATCCAGAACATCACTGATATTCACCTCTTATTGATATGTTACTTGTGAGAGAAAAAAAAAATCAATTTTTCTTGGAGGGGAAGAGACTCAATTAAGCAAACCCCATTTGGTCTTACAGCTAATAAGGAAGTTTGAAGAAATAAGCTGTAATTGGTGGGATGGCAGTACCGTGGAAAGGAATGGGGTAGGTATAAACAGTGTACGGATATAAAGCATTGCAATCCATGCAGTAAATGTGCGTAAGGAAGTTCCTCTAAAATTGTCCTGTGTGTTCTCCCTGCACGGCTTTAAACTGTTCACATCCTGGCTGCTTTTTACAATCAGTCATTGTGATAGGTTGATAAGGTGGGCATTTCTGTTTCAACAATCAGTTACTGTGTTACAAGTTGTCACATAAATGTGAAACCTTGTATAAAGTGTGGTTTATGCAAAGGTCTTTTTTAAAGGTTTTCAGTTTCATGGTCATTCAGGATGAAAGCACAGCTTCTGTGGGCATTAATTTGGGAAAGCCAGTGATTATAAGTTAACTGGGTTTTGACTGATTGGCTTTGGGAACGGTCTTAAGAGATCATTCTTTCTGTTTCATGCTCCACCACAATGTGCTTTTGGAGTTATTTGCCAAGATCAGCCACATGTGGCACGAGGTTGGTTATTCGTATTCTGCAAATGCTAAGTTCCTAGCAAGTTTTGCAATACTAATCAGTGAGATGGAGTAGAAAGGTGCTAATAATAACTAAACTGATTTCTACCCAAGGACGAAGACAAGGGGAGGGAGAGATGAAAGCGATAGTAAGAACCCGGTATTTATTTAGCCCGTGCCTACATTAATACTGTGTTCAAAGCAGTAATGTAATTTTGGAGCAAAGCTTCCAAATGTCCCCACTTATTATGAGGTGGTTAGTTTGATGTACGTGAACTTTATTAGAAGGTCTGTTCCAGTACAAACTGCATGGGTGTCAGCTCTGAATAGATATTTAAGGGTCCAAAGCAATGACTGACATTTACGTACAGCTTTGAACCACATACTGTTGGTCTTTCAGTTCAGAGAATCAGACTAAGTTCAATCTGCAGTAAAACCGTGGAGCTGCATACACTATAGGTTCTGACCTCAAGCTATTGATGCCCTCGATCATTTCCTGTAGCAGTGTATTACTTGCTGATGCAGACCTAGCGCTGAATTTCGTTAGCGTACCAGCACTTGTGCTTATTAAAAGTAGTCCTCCAAAAGTAAAGAGCTAAGTCCTGTGTGCTTTTGAGTGTCTCTAAATAAAGATTTTGTCTGCTTGAGTTGAGGCAGCAGTTATACAGCCATAGTCTGCTTTTGGAGACCTTCAAATCCAGTTGTTTCTTCACAAGCCAAGTTCCAACTTAAGCTCTGAATCTCACTTAGTGAATCTGAGTTAGATGTCTAGCTTAAGCAGACTGAGTTCCATCTTCCAGCTTTGTTAGTTCTTCATCTTGTGAACATTTTTGGTTTTCCTCCTTTATGCACTGTTCAGTCAAATCAACACTTTTGGGATACTAGCAGATAATACTGATCATATTAGAGTTAGAAATGTAATGTGTCAAGAGAACTAGATAAACATGACTGCATATTATCCTATTTGGGGCATCTGGGCCCCATGATCTTCATCAGCCTCTAGAAAGTAAGTGTGGGTTTCTGAACTGACTTGATAGGTAGCAGTGGTGAGGCGTCTGGCTTTCTTTAGTGGAACTTTCAAGTACATGGTGCTTTGGAAAATCACATAGGAACTTAAAAAGAAACCTGTTAATCTAAATCAAATTTTCTTATTTTGAGGGGTTTACCCATGATTTAGAAGCTAAGGCAAAAGTCATTGTCTTGAGTACTTATGCGGGTTTGCAAGAATGAGCACAAGAGCTATAAAAGCCTACCTATATGAAATCCTCAATCCTAGGTAGGATGCTTGGTATACATTTAAGTATCTCCTTTGTAGGGTCCTTATACTTCAGCAGTGTCACAGCAGGTGTTTTATTATATGCTTATAGTGTATGTTTAATATGAGTTTAACTAGTCCAGTGATTAAGATGCAGAAATGCTGTTTCATAACTGTTGGAGAAAGTATGCAATCAAAATTTTGATCCCGTGGTCTGATATTAGGTAGAATTATTCAGCTTTCAAAAATAAATATTACAACTGCAGCAACATAAGTGAAAATGGTAGAAACCCTTCTGAGTTTCTAATTTTCAAAATATTTTTATTTGCTGTCTGTTCTTAGATGCTTATTTTCACAATCCCCATTTTTTTCCCTATGTTTTGAAAAGGTAGAAAAATACTTGCCATTTAGCATCAGGAATAGTTTTCTTGTAAACCATATCTGCACAAATTTGAATTCTAAGAAAAAATGTTAAACATTGGAAAGATGAGTATGCAAAAGACCTTCTGTATGGAGTATTAGCAAGGGATAATATTCTCCTTTGGGTTTTATTGGGAAAAAATGGTTTTGATCTGATTTTCTGCAGTGTGTGTTTCTGGCTCCACCCTTGCCTCTTTTCAGAAATTTTTCCATCATTGGAGTGATGTTGACCACATTTGAGCAAAGTAGGGGTTTTTAAAAATAATTAACTCCTCTAAGTTTTATGGAATTAAATAACTGAATAGAGCACAGACACCATAAAAGTTCTCTGCCTGAAGGAATCTTGAAGCACGTGCTAGTAACTTACTGTGTGCTAGACAATGCTCATGAAAAGCACCTTATAAATGTCCCAACTGAAGAAAAAGCCTTGTCCTTCCTTGGACCTAAAAATCAGTTGACCAAAAGATGCAAATCTGAAGGAAAGAAGTATCAATCAGACAAAACATTTGAAAATGATTCAAGGTGATTGTGAGTGTACAATATTTAACAAGCAACCAGATGAGCAATTTCAAAATGTTTTGTCATGTGGATTTGATGCATTATTGAAGACAAACATGAGTTGATTGAAGTACTGTGCTTACATGATTAACGGATTTTTTTTTTTTTTTTTTTTGCTATTGAATGTTTTTTCCCCTCTTTCCTCAAGTTCCTTTGGGAAGACAGATAGTGCATATAACTAACTGTGAGTAAAGTCCTTTGATGGGCAGCCTTGCAGTCATGTCAGAAGATGCTGAGTGTATGGATATTAAAATATCACTTTCTTTGACGAAGCCCAGCATACCTATAGTTGATACAACATCTGTTCCCATGAATGGAAGATTTGAATGCCTGTGTATATTAAAGCTGTATTGAACCTTTCCAGTAGCATTTTTGATCCTGCATTATATAGATATTTGGGACTTGCTAAGTCTGTCCTAAATTGCCTTAAGTGTACTGTTTTATCCAAAAATGCTGTGTGTGTGTCTGGTACTAAAGTAAATCTGTATTTTAAGCCCAGTGATTCTACCAAGCTTTATTACCCATTTCTTCGTATATGCAAAATTCTTAATGCTTCCAGGGAAAACATTGGATTTACTGTACAAGCACTGTACAGTGCTAGGCATCTCTTATACTTACAGAAGATGTCTGTCTTTGAAAATGGGATGGAATGGAGACACTCCTTTTAAATTCAGTATGAGGAATGCTTCTTTTCTCCATTTTTTGTGCATTTGAAGATTGACTTAAGAGGTTGACTTAATAGTTGCTATAGCATATTTCAGAGCAATTATATATTAGAATTCTACTCTTTAAGGACCTACTGTACTGTGAACTCTATCTGATTCTGCTTTACAGGTAAGAGTTTTAGTAGCCAGACACACAAATCTTTAATGTCCAAGTTTTTGAATCAAAGTAAATAATATCTTAATTATGAAGTAAGGTATTTCTGAACAATGTTGTCAAACACTGGTGTTAGTCTAAACTTTTATTTTATACAGAGCTTCTAGACAAGGTACTTGTTGCCACTGCTAATCATTTGATATCTTAAGTTTTACTTATGGCTTCATGTAGTTCTCTAGGTTTTTCATCTCTTCTAATAACGTTGCCTATTTTCATGGAATCATAGAATCCCTAGGTTTACAAAGACCTTTGAGATCATCACATCCAACTGTACCTGTCTGCTACTAAATCATATCCCTAAGCACTTTGTCTGCCTGCCTTTTAAACACCTCCAGGGATGGGGACTCAATCACCTCTCTGGGCAGCATGTTCCAGTGCTTGATAATCCTTTCCGTGAAGAAATTTTTCCTAATGTCCAATCTCAACCTCTCTCTACACAAAAAGAGTGTTCTGCTGCCATGACAGAGTCTCATTATGGAATTTTATTTCAAACTCATCTCTCAGAATACCTCTAAAAATAGACTTTAATGTCCTTTTTTCTAAGTCTTCTTTCTGAAAACTGCCGAGATACTACTGTGATATTAGCAAAAAGGAAGAAGCAGAAAACCAACATGAATGGAGTTATTGTTGATGTCCTTCAGTTAATGCAGTTCATTATCTTCAGCTGAAATCCCTATTGTCGTCTGATACACTTGTTGTTCTGGAAAGTGTCCTCACAGTGTTTTATTTCGCTGGTACTTTAAGATTTTGTCCATTGGTATTATTTTACACTGTAATTAAGGATTAACTTCTTCCTGTTGTTTTCCAAAGACAGTTCTTTGTCATAGATCTCCTAACTATATGTAAACATCAATTTTGTAAGAGTCTACTGTACTGACACCTGGTTATGTTGTAGGTGTTACAGTGAATGGTATCTCTTTTTTCAGTCAGGTCTAGAAGTCTTGCTGTGATGAGTTTTTCCCTTATACCTGTGAAGTATATTCTTCAAAGATGTAAACAATACGCAATTAAAAAACATAATCCGTTTTCTTTAGTGACTGAACAATATTTAATAACCATATATGAGTAATATAACAAAGTGCTTAAGCAAATCAAATAAAAATCAAGCACCTTGAAAAAGTAATGATAAATTGACAACTGAATGCTTAACATTTTGAGCTGAACTTACTAATAGTATGTATACATACAAGGGATGAATGTATGAATAGATAGAGATGCTAGAGAGTAGGAGGGAACTGAGCTGATGCAGTTTAGTAAGGAAGGTTATGAGCCCATTCTAAGCAGTTAGAGACTACTATTAGAGCAGTCTCAGACTGTCAGAAGTGAGATTACAAACAGCTGCATTTTCAGAATCAGGAGAGCAGAATGGTGGTTTATACTTCCATTGTTTTTTCTTTCTCTTTCATCTGCCTCTTGAATTTCCCACTGCCAGTATCAAAGATCAGGTATTTTAAAATACCTTATCTCCCAGGGTAGAGGAAATATGGTGATATTCATCTGCTTACGAAATAAAATGTTTATCTGTAAGTAACAATTCAGTAAAATGCTAGAAATTAATAATGTTAAGTTTTATGAAATGTATTAAATTAAACAATAGCACATGCCACCTGGAGTGGGAATAAACCTTCCAAATGGATTTTCCCAGTACACTCACACAGTTTGCAGTTATGTATTGTATGTTGCAAGTAACAGAGAGGGGATAAAAAGAGAGAACATTTTTCAGATGTCCCAAACATAGCTATAACAAGGAAGTAACTTAAGTTGTGAACGGTTTTCAGGGACCTTCTGTTTATTCTCTTTTTGAAAGAGTTGTAAGTGCAAAGTAACTGTTATTCATGCACTGCTTTGTTTGACATAATTAACCTTGCTGAGGAGTAGAATATTACGTTAACCCATGCCGAGTGTCATACTAATATGGATATGTTCTTTCTGGTACCTAAGCCATCTCTCTAGAAGTTATGAACGTGCTTTTGCTGAAACAGGTGATTGATTCTGATAATGTCAGGAAACCAAGCAATATAATGAAATGATTGCATACACTAAATAGCTTCCAGCTGTCTGTACCATCTGTATTTCTATTTAGTAATGTGCTGTTCTCTGAATCTTACTGTAAAATAAACAGGAATTTTCAAACTTTCCTTTTGCTGCACTTTATAAATGTTTTTCTTGAGTATTTTTAGTAATGGCAGATAAATAGCAATAGTATCCACAATATTTGGAAGAATACAGAAAGCTACTTCAACACATCTGCCTAAAAGTAGGTTAGGGAAAATATTCATTCTGAAACTAGAAATCAGTTCTGGAGGATTTACAACTTTTAAGTTAAAAAAATAGTTGAACAAGGAGGTTTTACATGTCAACAATAGCACTTTAAGGCAAACCTGTAGAAGTAATTTTCCCCACTAGACTATTTCAAGTCATTTATTGATAACTATAGCATTATAAAATCTAATTGTTTCTGTGGTAGCATTTCTAAAAATGGTAAGTCTTCTGTTTGTAACTGCTGATGGATTTTTTTTTCAGCAGTTGATGTTCATAATAAGCTAAACCTGGGAGTCTTTCAAGTTTGGTTTTAACGTGTAGTAAAATTTATGGAATAGCTGGCTTTAGAGAGTAAGCTTGAACTATTCTGGTTAAAGTAAATAGATGGACAAGTATTTAAGTTCCTTAATTCTGAAAGGACAGATTGTAATTTCTTAAAGATATTTAATGACTTTGTTTGAAGCATGCTTTGACTTCTTTTCAGCTGGAAGTGCAGAGTAGTCTGAAATCTAACCATTGCAGCAAGGTCATCAGGAAAATAAAGCAACCTTAAGGAATGGAGCAAAGGTATATGTTAGATGTTTTAGATATAAAAAGAATTCCCCAAAAGAAAACCTGCATTTTATCTTGAAAATGGGTCTGAAAAGGTGCTGAGACAAATGTCAAAATGTTCCATAACCCTGCGTATAGGAAGATTAAAGGAAGAGAAGCAAGCCCAGGGCAAAGATGCCAGACAAAATTAGATTTTACTCTCTCCACTGGGTAAATGGAAATGAATTCCCATTTTCAGTAAAGACAATTTCAGAGAAAGCAGGATGGCTAATGAGAATGGGAGTGTATACAGACAGAAATGCTTTGGTCAAGAGGGAAGTAAAATTTGAGAGGAGATTTTCAAATAGAAGGTGAGAACTGCCCTAGAATTCCTGCCAGGTATCTCTCTGGTTGGTTGATAGTGTTGGAATGCAAAGAACAAATCTTATTTTCTGTTTAAAACAGAAAAAAGCTGTAGGTTTATTGGCCTAACATCAATGGAATTCAAGGTCTTTCAATATAAGATTCTTAAGGAAGAAACAAATAAAGGTTGAAAATGGAATTAGGATGGAATGTAAGATGGGTCTACAGAAGATAGTGGATATATTGAACCATTACCTATTGTTTAGCAAAATAACTGGTTTGTTGGAGAAATCATTGTTCCTAATCCGTTTTGAGATTAGCATAACTTTTTGTATTAATGACACACAGGAAAAAAAAGCTGAGTGATAATACCACAAGAATTCATCTTTGGAGAAATCTTATGTTTTAACTAGAAATCCTCATACAGGAAGTAGGAGAGGGTTAATTAAATTTGCTGATGGCAAAATTTCTGGAGGCACTGTCAATACAGCAGAAGATAAGAAATTCCTGCGAAGAGACCACAGAACCTTGAGGACCAGCATAACAGAAACAGGATGAAATTCAGTGGTGCAAAGTTTAAGGTCAGATACTTGGGGAATAAGGATAAGGTAATTATGTTTCAGAAGCTCATGGCTCATTAGATGGAAATGACCATGGAGGAGAAAGAAATGCAGTTTTTAGTTGATCATAAGATTACTGTGCTAATGGACATGAATGAAATATAGACCGTTTTAGGTTCTGTCTGGGTGTTGCTTGGAGCTGAAATTGGTATTATACAACAAAGATGTTGAGGATTCATCTGTTGTGCTGTATGTTTAATTTCAGTTACTCCCACTCAAAAAAAAAAAAAAAAGACAGAGAGAGTGGATTAAAAAATAGTAGAATTGTTATGGTCATTTGGAAAATTGGGCCGAAAATTGGGAAAAACCTGTCTTGTGAAAAAAGATGAGAAGAATTCATCTTGTTTAGCCTAAGGAAAAGCAAAGCCTGAAAGGAAATATGATTTATCTCTGTTAATAAGTTGAGGGAAAAAATGGTTTAAATGCCAGGGAATGAGAAAGCTATTTAAACTAAACTAAAATGTTGGCACTGGAATTAAAACCTATAAACTGAACTTGGATAAACTTGCACTAGAACCAGAGAAGTGAGGTACTGGAATGGCTTTCCAAGAGAAACAATAGTATCCCAAAGCCAGTTAGTTTTCATAGAAAATGATATAAATTTAATAAAAGGCATGGTATGATGTTTGATAATTGTGACAATGAAATACTGAACTTAATGACCTGGAAGGTCCCTTGCCCTCCTATTTCATACATAATTATTACTCATTTTGTGGTATCCATGGCTGTGGTGAAAGATGAGTATTTAGATTTAATGCCTTTGTTGAGATATGTATATCTGCTTCTTTCAGATTTTGCAAGGCTGCTTGGAGGGTCACGAAATTAGAGTAGAGGTTGCACAAGAATGTGGATTTTCCTTTATAAAACACAAATCTCACCTTTACTTTATGTGTGAGAGAGATTTTCAGTTTTGTCCTAGATGTGGTCTTCAAAATCTCTCAGATATCATTTTTCAAAACCTGGATCCCTAGTTCTTTTTTCATATGAAGTTTAGCTAGGAATATATTCCCGAAACAAATAAGAGAGATACTTCACTTTTATGGCAGAGGAAACTGGAGTTAAAAAATGCAGGAAGTTTATCAAGAATTAGGCTAGCAATTCATAGTTCTGTCTTACTTTTTGTTTTTATATTTAGAGTCGCACTTCACCACTGAAACTCTACTGCAGCGTGGGGATGCCTGTTTCAGGATAATTTGATTTAGCCAGAGGAAGCAGGCTGGGAATTTGTGGGTGAGGTTGCCTGTGTGGTCACCCTTCACATGTGTGATAAAAAGGGCAGGAATGTTTGGTACAATTGGACTGTGAAGAGGAACATGTAGAGGAAATCTGGGTTAAGCTGACAGTTGTGGTTATGGACTGAGATTGTTCCCTGCTAAAACTTGCATAATGACGGTATACATTGCATTTTTTTCCCCAGAGGCTGGACAGGAATGTTTGTGTTTCCATGGTTCAGACCTGATACTGATACTCAGAAGTATTATGCTGTTAATAGTAATGGTAAGCACTGCCCGTGGGCTTCAGATAGCTTGTCTCCACTTTGTAATGAACATTAGACATTTAGGAATTGTCATGGGATGAGACCTACAAATGGCTGAATCCCCTTTGGTAACTTTTGGTTTCTTTTTTCCCCTAGGATTGGGAATGTGAGTTGTCATAGCCATTTAAAGTGTATCAATCCCAAAACTGTGTGATAATCTGATATAAAGAACCAGAAAGTGATTATTAGGCCAGGGAACAGAGGGGATGAGGGGTGCTATCTTGGACACGCAGCACAGAGAGAGAGAGAGAGAGAAAGAGAGAGAGAGAGAGAGAGAGAGAGAGAGAGAGAGAGAGAGAGAGAGAGAGAGAGCGCACTGGTGAAAGCTTGGTCTCTGCTTGGTCCTTGCAGCTTTGCTTTAGAACTGAGCTGTGATGGATTAAAGAGGAGGGATGCTACAAGGTTAGTCATTTATTTCACCTTTGTAGCTGAGCTTTGCCTTGAAGCAGAGAAACACTCTGGTGGTTAGAAATGCTGTTTTTAATGAAACACAATTTTAGATTATCTAGAGCTTTAGATTTTTAACTTTTTCTTAGTAATCTCGTTTCCAAGATCCCAGTTTTTGTTACTAAGAACACAATATTTTGCTTTCCTAGATGAAATTTATTTTAATTTGTATGTTGTCGGGTGTTATAAATGAACAGAACTGACAAGACAGGCTTCTCCAGAGAAGATATATCCTAGGATAGCAGCATATAGAGCCACCAGCAGCAGGGATCCACAGCCTGAGAGAGGAATGGGATTTTCAGGAGTTGTGCTTAAGTCTTGCCAGCTGAGGGGGTTTCATGTGCATCTGGTATCAGCTGCGGACTGATAGGAAAATGTTCTGACACACAAGATACAAGTGGGGTAAAGCAGACCTCTGGGCTGTCCCACAGATCATTACACACTCCTGCACACTTCCAACTTCAGAAAAGGACTTCTTACCCAATCTTTAAGAATTACTGGTATTCAGGAACCGTGCTACATGTTGACTTGTATGTGTTATTGAATTGCCCATATTGCCTCCCTTCTGGTGGCTAAGTGCAGTTTTTTTTGGAAAAGAATGAATGTTTTTGAAAGTTACTGCTTCCTTGGGCAGCCTATTCCCATGCTTTACCACTGGTTTTTTGGTACAGATTTTTTTCTAATATCCAGTCTAAACCTCCCCTGGTGCAACTTGAGGCCATTTCCTCTTTCCTCTTGTCCTATCACTTGTTACTTGGGAGGAAAGACCAGCATCCACCACATCTGTATAGTCAGTGTCTTAGGACAGGTTTATGCTGCAAAAAAATCCCACTAACCTTGATTATAGAATTACAGTTTTATAGGAGAATATCTAGTATTTATGTGCTCTTTTTAGATTGATTTTTGTCTGAGTGACTCAGACAGTTCCCAATTGTGATTGGCAATCAACAGCAACAATATGAGCACTATGTCATGTTTCTTCACTGAAATTACAAGCCTCAGAGAAGACAGTGTAATTGTTCGCTTTTTTGCACAGATAGGGACATGACTGCTCTGCTTTTTTTTTTGTAAAGAATGAGTTCATGAGGGCTGAAGAAACTAATCTGTAAAGTACCAGAGACAAAGATGTAGGCAAGAACAGAGACGTGTACATGATAAAGAGAGTGGACATTTAAAATGTTATGCTAAACATTTGCATTAGTTCATGACACGTGTTTTGTAAGTACCCCTCAGAAATTTGATAAAGAGTGGAATTGCTACATGGTGACTCACAGATGCTTGCTAATGTGAATGTAGAACAATGTTAAGTACATACATATGCTATCTTTTAGGAAGAGAAACATGGATTTTAGCGTTTATGCAAGTAATATAACTTATGCAACTGCCATTCCTCAGAGGTGTCTAACCTTAAACTTTAAATCCCAAATAAAATCTCTAATAATTTTTTTAACCTTCTCAACATGGCATATGATTTTTTTCTCTTTTCTTGAGCCTTATCTCCTTAGCAGACAATTAAATATTACTATTTTCTTTCTATTTTTAGCCAACAAAGTTATATATTTCTATCTAGCATCTGATTTGGGGTTTTTTGTTGTTGTTTGAAACAGCATGTATCTTTTGGCTTAGTTATATGTATATTACTTAATATCTGCAATATCAACAGTTCCTTCAATACCAGTGTGATTAAGAGATAAGTCAGAAGAGGTTAGGCATGAAAACTACAGAAATCCTATTGAAAATTAGATTGTTTTTTACTATGAAGTTTCAAGACTGTCAGGAGGAGGAATGGGTCAAAGGAGACATAATGGTTTTAAAATGAAGCTAGCATCTCTAAGAAAGTGTGTGATGTACAGTTGCTCTTTGAAAGCAGCAGTAGGATTGATAACACATCCTGTTCCTTGTCCTTGATCATCTAACTCACATTTCAAGTATTTCAGTTGATGTGGGGGCAGGAGTTTTATCTAACGTTCATGCATGTTGGAAAACCTGAACCTCAGTAGATCCCAACGTGCAGTCTGCCAGGCTAACATGATTCAGATCTTCTGCATTTATTTATGTTTCGTCCTTTTTATTCCTAATCAAATGCAATTGTATAAAACTCTGTCATGTATCAAGCAGGTTCCTCTTGTACAACCACTATGAACCATGGTAAAATGAAACAAGGCAAATACACCATAACTGGTCAGTCAGTTTTGTAAAGCTTATCCCAGGCCTGTTTTACACAGAATTCATCCTTCATAATTTTTAAGGGATTTTATGTGTGTTTAGTTGTTGTTATAAAATTAATGTCTCTTTTTTGTTTCCCATTTTCATCTTTCATCTAAAGATTATGTTAAGAATTGAGATTTTTCTTACTACTGTTTTACTTAAAAACCTTATGATTCCTTACCATGAGGAAAAATTGTGCAATTGAAGGGCTAACAGAGGAGTATGTGGGAAGAGAATTGTTGATCAGAATAGGTAAAGCTTTGTTTTAAGTATACTTTCAGTACCTGCTTCTGTGATTAATTTATTTGGTAGATATTTTCAAATCACAGTTTTGACAGTGGTTAAAGCTGTCAAGGTCCCAGGATGTATTACAAGGCTTTCTCAGATGTGGTTATGTTAACGTTGTTCTGTGATTAAAGGGCATTTGATAAACCATATTTTGCTCTGATTTCGATTTTAAAATTAAACAATTACAAAAAGAACGTACTAAATATGTTGATATTTTACCACTGAATGATTACAGATTGATAATATTTAATCTTCATTTTGGAATGTTTGCTTTTGAAAGCAAAACTTCTTTAATATGTCTTGTGTCTTTTACTGCCATCCCTTGTTTTAACAGTTGCTAACGTTCATAAACAGTTTGCCTGCAAGGGTTTCAGAACTGATTTTCAAGTAATTTAGCTGAAATACTGAGTTGTAAGGTAGCTAATTATTGTTTTGATTGTTTGGAAATGCACAGTGTTTTGGCACTAGGAATCAGGATAATTAAACTGCTCTCAGTTCTGTTGTGAGTTTACCATATAAAGTTGATCAAAGCACTTTACCTTTCTGTCTCAGTTTTCACAGAGCAGCTTGCATTTGTAGGGGGTAGAACTTAACAAAATAAATAACTTTGTAAAAGAGTAATCTTGATACAGAATATGTAGTGAACTTTGTAGTGCCTCTCTTCATCTGGACAAAACTCCTTACAATATATGATACAACTACGAAGGCAAGACCTTTATGTTCAATTAATCCCTGATTGTGTTGTAATATTTACTTTCCTTTAACTATTCCAAGCTTAAAGAAGAAATAGATAATATTTAGCACTTTGCCTGTCCCTGTTTTATCTCAGTCCTACTAGGCTTATTACTGAATATTTTGCCTAATTTTTTTCAAGCTGGAACTGTAGAATAAGAACATAATGCAACTAAAAAAATACATCATAAAATTAAAGACTATCTGTGAAAATTAAAATCTCAGAACTAAGCTGCCTGGTATTTATATTAACAGATAATCAACCTGTACATTAAAGATAGAACAACTGTATTTCACAATAGAACTGCATATAACCACTGTTAGGACAGCGGTCTATGTTCTTCTTCTGTGCAACATGTTAAAGCACACAGAATTAAGCTAGAGATGAATTTCACCCCATTTTTATTATCACCCGATTTTAATTTTACAGTTTTCTGTAAGCAAAGGAGAGGGGGAAACTTTACTTTGCCAAGATGGAACACATTATATGATGTGAGGAGTTCCTACTGCATGTTCTGTAGTAACGAGGGCATGTATATCATTATGGATTCCCCTGCTGCAGGTTGTTTATTCAGCCTGAATAGCAACCATGTTTTCTATTTGACTGCTAACATACTGTATTGTAAGTAGTTACGCATTTCTCTGGTGACCCATATCTCTGAGAGACTGGAGGACAATTCAAAATGAAGAAGAAGAAGCAGCAATAGAGAAGAAATAGAGGACTTGTGTAACCCCCTCTGCCCTCAAATTTAGTTTGAAACATGACTTCCTGTTTGCGGTCTGTGTCTCTGGTGGGAGTGGGAGGAAAAGTACAATTTTGTTTGTACTGGATGTGCTCTAATTGGTGGGAAGGGGGAATGGGTTAGTGTGAATGTTTGTACTCAAGGGAAAAGCAGTAACATTTCTTATTCAATCGAAATAGAGAGATTTTAAAGAGCTCTTGTATTAAAGTGTGAGAAACTATTTGGAAGCATCTCAGTAGCATGACAAGTCCACACTGGGCATGTTCTACTTTCAGGCCACATCAGCAAAGTGCTACTGGTATGGGCTTGGGTCAGGAGCCTCCATTAGCCATTTGAACTGCAGTAATAGGTAGGATTATCCCCAGCCCCAAATGAGACAGTCTTGTTTGATAAAACTACATATTTAGCTGTGTGACTGTTCCTCCTGCACTGTGTTAGAGGCTGCTGCTCTCTCACTTCTTCATGTTGTTGTGCAGCTTAGATGTTTTAGGTGATACAGGGAACAGATCTGTAGAGGTGGTAGATGCTTTAAATGTAGACCTTGGGGACAGGCTGTTTTGAGGTGAGTCCTTTGATTTTATTTTGATTCAGGTTTGTGTATTGACAGTTGTTTTCAGAGGCAAGGAACAAAACTGGTTGTAACTGTAGCTTTCTACATGGTGAGCTGCAGGAAATTGATGTTGTTTTCACGTTCTGTCATGTAAATGTATACTTTGGATCTTGAAGTACTCTTTCAGTATGCTTAGTATGTCTATGTAGTAAAGGCCTTGTAAAAGGATTTGAAATGTCCCTGTTATTGGTATGAAGTAAGTGAATTTTCTCTAAATAGTAGATGCCTTTATTGTTCTTTTTTTCGCAGTAGTAATTGTAGTCAGGTTTATAAATCTGCAGTTCTCCTTTACTTATTGCTGTATAGATACTCTGGCTGCAGTGAAGGTTTGAATAGATATTTTAGTAAAAAAATTAATTTTCCACAAACTCAGGTTTTCTTCAATTAGTTTTTCTAATTAGACAAATGAAATCTAAGTAGTTTACGTAGGATCAGTTTAATCCTACTGAAAGTGTGACAATGTGTTAAACTTTTTGGCATGTTTTTTTAGCAACAGTTCAACACTGTGCGTCATTGCCCAGCAGAGATGTAATATTTAGGTCTTTCATCACCAATGCTCTGTTAGGGAAAATGACATTACGCTTTTGGTGCTATAGTATTTCCTTTGTCTATATGACCATTAGAGTAGTAAAATGAATTTGAATGCCTCAAAGTAGAGATAGGATGATTAGAAACCCTGTTTTATGGGTGAGAATCAGATATGTATAAGTTTATGAACACTACTAGGATTATTGAGCCCAATGTCCAGCTGTTTCTAAGTAAACCAGTTCAGCAGATTTATGTGCCATGCTTTAATTTGGAAATACTGACATTTTCATTTTCTAACCAGAAATTTTTTGTTGTGAAAAATGTTCATATTTATCTTTTACATTGATGAAAGGAAAAGACATGTTAAAATACTGGAATCTCTTGTGGTATGGAAATGGCAGTCTTTGGTCAGAGCTCAGCATTTCAAGTTCTCTTTGTGTAAAACAGTGTTGAGAAAATGAGGTCTGTGAAGTTTGTGTGGGAATCCATAGTTGCAATAGAGGAATGAGGAGCGTTTGTCTTTTGATTTGTTGATACTGTCAATACTTTTGTGACAAAGAGGGATAGTAGAGCTGAGATGAGGGTAATCTCCATGTGGCAACATTTGTGTTATAAACTCTGTTTCCTCTAACAGTTTTTATCTCATGCTCTATTGACTGTGCTTCCCAGCTTTGTATCATCAGCAAAATTTGTCAAGAATCTCTTGCTTTTGTGCTGAGGTTATTGAGAAATATTTTAACTAAGATTAGTTTTAGAGGCACTTAGTTGGTTGACTGTCTCCTAATAAGTCTCCTTTTAGCATATCCCACTATTATCTCCCCTTTTCCCCAGTTTTGTATGTATTACACTTTTAACATAATCCCCATCTTCTCCAGTTTGAATAATTATTTCCCGTTTGGCACATTATCAGGTGTTCTAGTGAATCCAGACAGACTGAATCTTCTGCATTCCCTTGTCCATTAATTTATATAGTTATCTTAATAGAGGAAAACACCAGGTTATTTTGGCATGCTCTTCCTTAGGTAAAACAATGTTATATTTTATCTCAGTTTCTGTATTGCTGTGTATGTTTAATTATTCTTTCCTTCAAAAATAGTTCTAACACCTGTATATACTGAGGCCAGACAGTGGTTATGTAAGTAGCTTCCCCCCACTTTCTTAAGTACGTGTATTTAATTTATTATTTTATATTCATGTTTTACCATTCCAGCATTATTCAGTTAAAAATAAACTTTACTGCTGAAATCTTTACCTTGCTGTGTCCATTCTTATAAGGCTTTTTAGAGTGGAGTTTGTTCTGGTCCTCTTCCTTGGCTCTCCCACCAATGACCAAAATATGTGTTGGCCATCTAACGTGGGATGAATGTAACCTCATCCTCATCAACCATTGCTTTGTACTCCCATCTTATACCTTAGTGCTCTGAATTGGCATACTGTGTGCTGAGACAAAATCTGAAATTAGACTTGGAGCTGTTCCTCTGTTATTTTTAATTGGAAGCTCAGTCTTACTGCATTTTTGTACCACTTTTGTACCTTGTTTTTCTTCTGCTCATATCTGGTGAGCCTTTTGCTGGTTTTAAGTGTAAATCCAGCTTGAATTTTGGCAGTTTTCACTTTCTGCTTCTAACTGATTATGTAGCTTTTTCGGCTTGCAATTCCTCTTTTGTATTCTCTGTAGATTTTTTTGCATACTCTTGGTATCCTTTCTGAGGTGATTATTCACTCAGTTAAATCTGCAGCTTTCTGCTGCAGTGAGGTTTTTTTCAATAATCAGTGTATACATTTTAGGCAGATTTTGTACCTCTGATTTAAATAAATTTAAGCCTTTTCCAAATTTCAGTCCTTCAGCTTTTTAATTGGGCTGCTTTAAGTCTTTATCTCCCTTAATTTCTCAAATATTTTTTTAAAATCTTAGCATAGATGTGGAATGGCTTGTCATGGACAATTTGTCTCAACAGATACTCAGTATAGCAAGACCCATAAAATACCTATTCTGTGATCATTTGCACATTGCAGGCCAAAACTAATTTCTGAGTTCATCATAGAATGTGAAGATCGGTTTTAAAACACTAATAGCCACTTCTTTGATTTGTAAAATTCCTAGCTGATCCTAGAGAGCAGAGCTCACTCTGATTTTCTGTCTGAAGCATTACAATTTCAGTGATCTCTGCCAGTCTGACAGTGGGAGATTCCCACCTGATTTGCAGTCATATGATTGGTTTGGTTTGAGTTTCATCAGGACACAGCAGTCAAATAAGCTTAATATCATTTATGCTGCTATCTCTCTGTTTTTGTTTGTACTCATATGGAATTGCAGTCTTTAAGTCATTTATATTACATAAGCATTTATCTCATAATAATCTCAAAACTTTGTTCATCCACATAAAAGTACTTTTTTTAAATTAATGTAGTGACTTTTTAGTGAAGAAATAATTCAAGGAGCTCATCTAAGAAAACCTGAGACTGGGCAATATTAGAAACATTGTTTCCAGCAGTTCCTGGCAGTGTTAATGTCTGCTAACATTTGAGAGACTGCTGTCCAAATAATATTCTGTCAGCCCTATTTGTAGTCCTATAGTCCCTTCTTTTTTTCACAGTTCTTCTTCCTAGCTGATGTATCATCATCTGCATTACTTCCTTTTCTCTGTAGCATTCACAACTGGAGTATAGGCACTGGAGGCACTCACTGTCAAAGCCAGAACCTAGTGTCATATCTTCTTCCAAGTCTTGCACTAAGTGTCCACCAAGAGTCTCTGGTTCTTCCTGTGTTGCCAGAGTTCTTGAAACAGGATACCGACACTGTGAGTGCTTCCCTCTGAGTTCTCTGGGTCTCCTATATCACTCTACTATAGACCTTTCACTAAATGAGCTAATGATGCTTACAGCACTTTTTCTTTTATTTGTATTTCTATTTTAATTTCATAGAATCGTTGAATCATAAAGTGATTTGGGTAGGAAGGGCTCTTAAAGATCATCCGGTTCCAACCCTCCCTGCCATTTCCCTCTGCTATTAAAAAAATCTATCTACACTCATGCTGTTCATAGGTCTGTAAATGTTGTGAAAACATGCGTGTTGTAATAAAAAGCAAATATTCACCTTTTCTACTATAAACTACATACAGTTCTGTGAAATTTTACATATGAAAGACTTGGTACTTAGGAACTCATTCCTACACTTTCAAATGGATCAGGTGTCTCAGAGTCTCAACCAGCCTGGTCTTGAACAACTCCAGGGACATCCGTGACTTCTCTGGGTAACCTGCCCCAGTGCCTCACCACCCTCACAGTAGCAACTTTCTTCCTAATACCTAATCTATATCTCCTCTCTTTGCCTCTTGTTGCCCCTTGTCCTATCCCTGCATTCCCTGATAAAAGCCCCTCCCAGTTTTCTTGTAGGCCCACCTTAAAGTTCTGGGAGGTTGCTATAAGCCCTCCGCAAAGCCTTCTCATTCTTCCCCAGGCTGAAACCCAACTCTCTCAGCCTTCAGGTCTTCATATGGGAGGTGCTCCAGCCTTCTGATCACCTCTGTGGTCTCCTCTGGACTTGCTCTAACAGATCCACGTCCTTCTTGTGCTGAGGACACAGAAAGGCACACAGGACTTCAAGTTAAGTCTTATGAGAGTGGAGTAAGAGGGTCAGAATCCCCTCCCTCCACCTGTTGCTCACACTAATTTGGATGCAGCCCATGACACAGTTGGCTTTCTGGGCTGCAAGTGTACATTGCTGGCTCATCTTGAGATTCTCACCCACCAAGACCTCCAAATCCTTCTCTTCAGGGCTACTCTCAATCCATTCTATTTTACTCTCTATCCATTCTCTTTCTTCCTTTATGTTTTTTTTCTCTCTGCTTGGATGACAGACAACACTTTCACATCACTTTTCTCCCAAATCCTGTTATAAAACACTCACTGACCATACTAAGTGTGACTTTAAACATCAGTGACCTGTGCTCAAATAATATCTTTTTGTTGAGGAAATTCAGTTTTGTGTGAATGCCTGCCAATGATGAAACTTTTCCAAACCTTCCCAAGTTAATTGGAAATTTGTCTACTAATCTAGTTATGCATCCTCCTTCTTTTTCTTGAAAAGGCAAATCCCAAAGGACCACAAAATTTCCACCTCAAGTTCCATGAAACGTTTGTTTCTTTGAGCACTTTCCTCTGTCTGACGTAATCGTCTGTGAGTCATTTCTGTAGAAATGCGGATTTATGGTTTGCCTCAGTATGAGGGACACACAGCAGTGTTTCCCACACTTCATCTCCATCTGGGGCTTGGATGTTGCTTGAGTGACAAGAATGATAAATATGATACTGCTGCTGACTCTCTGTCCTGTGTGCTGTAAGAGGCGAAAAGTCCTTTGGGAAAAAATTATCCTCTGCTTTTAAAAAAAATTATTTATCTATACTTATGGTGCTGTGCATAGGTGTATAAATGTTTGTGAAAACTAATGTGTTGATTTAAAAAGCCAACATTTGCCTATTCTTCTATAAACTGCATAAGAGGTCCTGGCACTTGGGAACTGATTGTTACAGACATAATTCTTGATCTGCTCAAATATTCCTTCCAGAATCAGCACAGTTGGAAATGCCGAGATCCTCCATTAACTGAAACTTTATGGGGTAGAGGCCTCAGCAGTAACATTTGATGTATCATGTGGGCACCAGGCCTTTATTCTGAAATTATTCTTTTCAGGGATTGCAGGTGAGTCACAGAAAACTATGAACTGAAGTTATGGAAAAAAATAATTTAAATTGTGTGTAGCAATACCATTTGTATCCTCTGCCTTATGAATAAAATTTATTGTACAGATTGTTAAAAATGTATTTAATGTATTCTTAGTTGCATTTTTGTCCCCTGCATCCTGTTTTGTGTGTGACTGAACTTTAATATTTAGGAAAGCATGCTCGTAGTTCATTCTAGATTGATTCCTTTATGTAACCAGAAGAAATTTAAGTAGTAGATATCTTGTGGTTTCTGTGGGGCCCTATTTGGGGTACACGCAGCAGCATGCAGTACAGTAAAAGGTTCTTTCAGCAAATGCTTAGGAAAATACTTTCCATGAGATCTGCACATGATTAGAATTACTAAGTCCTCTCCTCTTCTGCTTCCTGTTTTGGAATTAAATGCCTTCGGGATACTTGGAATATCTCAGTTTTGAAAAGCAAGAGAAATTTAACCAATTAAATACATCTTCATCTTAGCTATGATTTCAGTTAGTTGTAAAAAGGGATGAAGATATGAAATAATCCCTGAGATATATTAATAGAATTGAAGGAATAAATTAACTCCAGTAGCTTTTGAGAAATGAGAGCAGATAAAGTGTAGCAACAGTCAAAGTGGTGTTTTGGCCCCTTCTCTGCATGTGTGTACGATTACTAGCCCTCTCCCTTCTTCTTGTATCCTTATTTCTGATCCTGTGGAGTGCTTAGAGCAGTATTTTGTGATACTTTTGAGGAAGTTTGGACCGTGGAGCCTCTCATGCTTTGTGCCCTCCAAATACAAACATCACCTGCAGAGGCTGGTACAGAATGGGGTTGCTCACTGGGGCCTGGTTTCCTGCTCCAGTAAACGTCTGGTGGCTCATGCAAAGTGGAGCAGGAGAGGCATCGCCTCAAGTGCTTTGAGGCTGGGTGTCTGAAGTGCTCTTCTGAGGGAGGAGAAATGTACCATTGTGTTTGCCCATGTAGAAGTGAGGAACTGTGCAAAATGGGTGAATGTAGCACTGAGAGAGAGGAGACAAAGATACAACCTTTCTTTTTCCTTCTCAAGAATTCTGCTGCTCTTCCTCCCCCCAAAACTGAACTTTTTTAGGTAACAACTTGCTAATTGCTTGAAGTGTTTTATGAAGCGTATTCATACAGTTGAAAAGAAAATTTTGATATGCTTGTTGAACAGTTACATACACAACAGTCTCTCCAGATCTCTCTGTTCAGTACTGAACATTCAACTGCAAGAAAAATTCCCTGAAATGAGATAAATTAATGTATTTAACAGCTTGCCTATTATGTGGATATTGCATCTGTGTAATATCTCTATGGTAACACTACATGTGAGCTTGGCCAAGTGTAGCTATGTAGAGTGTGTACGATTTCTTGATTTGTGTAGATTTTCTGATTCAGTGATGTTGTCTGATCATTGTATTTATGTGTTATTGTTGACCATTACATGTGTTTTCCACCACATACTGCTGTTGAGGTGTTTGCATATTCCTAATCCCGTACTAGGCTTTCTTGTGAATAAAACAGAGTTTGCCTGAAGATGGAGACTATTAGAGGATTTATTCCGGACAGAAATATTGTGAACAACTCATAAAGATTTTCTGCTGGGCTTTTAAGAATTGTAAAGCATATCCTGAGTTTTGGAGTGTAGCCACCTTCAAGATGCAGTTGTATTGCATTGTATAAAACCCTTAGTGGTGTAATATTGTTGCTGAGATCCTTTTCTACTTATGTATTTTATTTGCCTGTAGAGGTCTCTTGATTTAACCATAGGAAGATAGTGCAACTGTCTTTATTGTTAGGTAATGCTTTAACAGGCGAGTTCTAATTGTAAGAATGTGTTACATTGTGTCTTCTCATTTGAGTTTGTGAATTTAGGTGCGCTTTGTCAAACTAAAATTACCTCTTTGTAAAGCTTGCTACCAGTTAAATTTGCATTGAGATCTATTATGTAGTGCATTTCTGGATATTAATAGTATCATGTAATACAGCATGGCAGTTTTCATTTGAAATCACATTAATAAAAGAACTAATTCAGTACTTTCTTTGCAACCCGTATGAATGTCTCCAATATACATTTGAGCTGATTGTGATCAATGACATTTGATAACATTATATTTATTAATACTTAGAATATACGGAGTATTTTCTTTGAAAATGAGCTGAAGGGCTTTTGACCTGCCCAAATTCAAATTCAAAGCTTTGCATTTCCTATGTAACAGTGACTGGAGAGTAAAAAGTACATCTGTATTACATCATATATTAATGAAATAAAGAGTTTTTCAGAGCAAGCAAAAGCTTATCTCCTTTGACCTGGTAGGGTCTGACCCTTTTCAGTTTAAAAATATATTTATTTTATTTAGACATTTACAAAAAGAAAAGATCACTGAATCCTAATATGCTGCTAGCTTTGATTTAAGTGTAGAAATAAATTCAGGTTTTGGAATTTTTTTTGTAATTTAGATGTAAATTCATAGTTATTTGAATGATAGTTAAAATTCTTGAACTAGGGCTATTTTGAATTTGAAATAGATAATTATAATTTTCTCTTCCTGCTACCTTAATAAGAGAATAATATATGTACTTTTACTTACATTTAATTTAGTTGAATCTCTTGTATTCAAATAAAGTAATTGTAATTGAGTTATATTATTTATCATTATTGTTTCTAATTGTTGTGCTTCTATAATACAGGCTGTGGCCAAACTTAGGTTAGCATCTCAAGTTAATTTTAAGTTGTGTTGTTTTGACAAACATTGAGTATTTCCTTTTTCAAGTAGACAAGATGCAGGTATTAGACAGTAAGTTGCTATGCTAAGAGACACTGCCTGTCTCTGATACTGTGCTGGGAGTGTGGCAGTGCAGACAAGCCTCCCTGAAGCTGTTGCCTGGTCCCACTGTGGCAGCCAAGCCCATCGCACAGCAGACAGCTCCAGAACTGCACTGTCCCTGCATCCCCCTTAGCCACTGCTAATTGTAACCTTTAACTTCAAATTTCTTTTTCTTGTAATGCTAGATTTTGTGAAAAATTGAGTATTTCTACCTGTTGCTTTTTTGCTTGAATTGCTGCTTTACACTATTATCTTGACATCATTATTATACAGTTTCCTGTCTGAGAAGTTAATGAGGAATAGATTTGGCCTTCTATACAGTAAAGCTTTGTAGGCATTTGCTGTCAGTCTCCCCATTGAATTAAGCATGGCCAAAACTGGGTTGCTGCTGAGATTCTCAAAGTAGAAATAATAATCCATGTTCAAAAAAAATAAAACTGACCTAAAATACAGCTGAACTGCTACTGTTATTTTCTAGTGCAGCAATTTTTTTTCTTTTTGCCTGTTGTAAAGCATAGAGCCCAATCCTGGGAGCACTTCAGCTCAAAAAAGCAATTATCTTGTGAAATATTACTTAATCTCAAAGTAGTAACTTATTCCAAGTTGTACAAATGCAAGATAATGGCAAAAATAATGGGTGTATGCTGCAATTTAGTTTATGTGTGGATTAAATTCAGTGATATAAAATTTAGCTTGTGTATGTTTAGACTAGGCATAAGGAAGAATTTCTTCATGCTGAGAGTGGTGAAGCACTGGAACAGGTTGACGAGGGAAGCTGTGGCTGCCCCATCCCTGGAGGTGTCCAATGCCAGGCTGAAGAATCACTAGGTTGGAAGAGACCCACCGGATCATCGAGTTCAACCATTCCTATCAAAAATATGCTCCTCAGCACCTTGTCCACCCGTGCCTTAAACACCTCCAGGGAAGGTGACTCAACCATCTCACTGGGTAGCCTCTGCCAGTGCCCAGTGACCCTTTCTTTGACAAAATTTTTCCTGATGTCCAGCCTAAATCTCCCCTGGAGGAGCTTGAGGCCATTCCCTCTTGTCCTATCCCCTGTCACTTGGAAGAAGAGGCCATCTCCCTCCTCTCTGCAACCTCCTTTCAGGTAGTTGTAGAGAGCAATGAGGTCTCCTCTCAGCCTCCTCTTCTCCAGGCTAAACAACCCCAGCTCTCTCAGCCGTTTCTCATAGGTCCTGTTCTCCAGCCTCTTCACCAGCTTTGTTGCTCTTCTCTGGACTCACTCCAGAGCCTCAACATCCTTCTTGTGGTGAGGGGCTCAGAACTGAACACGAGATTCAAGGAGCAGTCTCACCAGTGCTGAGTCCGGAGGGAGAATAACCTCCCTGGACCTGCTGGTCACACCGTTTCTGATACAAGCCAAGATACCATTGGCCTTCCTGGCCACCTGGACCACTACTGGCTCATGTTCAGTCACTGTCAACTAACACTCCGAGGTCTTTCTCCTCCAGGCAGCTTTCCAGCCAGACTTCTCCTAGTCGGTAGCTGTAAAGGGTTGTTGTGCCCCAAGTGCAGGACCTGGCATTTGGCCTTGTTAAACCTCATACCACTGGTCTCAGCCCAATGGTCCAGCCTGTTCAGATCCTTCCTGTACATATGTGTATCTTGTTCTCATATGGTAGCACTATGGAAGACTGCTGTGTTTTGCTAGTATATTTTATGAGAGTTTGTGAGTAAAATTCCAAGCATTTTTATTAAACATTATTTTTTTGTTGCAATCCTAGTGTAGGAAAATTCACACATCTATATCACTAGAATTTCTATCCACGAAAGGGTGTGGATGTACTTAGCAGCAATGGCCAAAATTTGGTCTAACAGAGTCCCTTCTAACCTGCTGCTTACCTGGGATGTGCCTGGGGGCCCTGGGAGTCCAATCCCAGGTTGGTCGTGTTATGAACTTTCATGGCACATTTCACCCTCAGGACTGGATCCAGCAAGGTGTCTGAGAACATGAGTGCCAAAATGTACCCTACAAAACTGGAGGAGGTGCTGGTTGACCTGTGTCACCCTGTAGTACAAGCAAGGTTATGGGCAATCCCAGTTTTGGTTCTTTCCTTTGGCAGAGATGCTGGAATCTTCTTTGAAACCACTGGACTCATGTGTTAAGGTATTGTGGAAGCTATTCAGCTTCATCTGGAATAATTAATTATTTAGTGGATGAGAAAGAATAAAGGACTTTGGGTTGATATTTTTCAGTACCCAGAAAACGAGGGTCAAATTTCTGTCTCTGCAGAGGGACATAGGTGAGTTGTCTCCATACTTTATCCGTTCTGCCTGATTTTTCTTACAGGAATTCTGGTGGTAAAAAAACTGAGGTGCAAGTACCACCATCTCTAATTGCATCTTACCTCACCTTACTTCCTTAGAAAGTAGGGGCAGCTGTCAATACCTAATTTCAAGGAATAACATTGACAAAGAATACTCATTGGAGTTAGTGGAAATAAATGAATCCCTATGGCTTACAAATGAGGTTCTTTTGTGAGGTGTGTGTCCATAGCTTTGAGTGGACCCTTCTGAGAATTTCCAGTAGTCTCGGTTGGTCTGTTATCCCTTAGCATATGGACCCTGTTCCTCCTGCTTCTTTGACTGCATTGCCTGGTTTCCAGGCTTCGCTGGGTATTAACTGTAGTTTACACCAGAAGATGTTTCCTGCCTTATTGTGTCTTAGTGCTTCAACCCTGTTCTGAATATGTTGTTCTACTTCCTACTTTAAAAAATGACAAAATGTCTTCTGGGGAAGAGAGAAGCTACCAAATTCTGCATTTTATATATGGCAGCTTGGGGATTATGAAGAGTGATTTTGAAAGAATTCGCCACATTTACTTGAAGAAAAAAATTGCAACTGTTCTGTTTGCATGGTCCACTGCTCCTTTTGCCTGAATAGATTTTGTTTCACTTCTGATAGTGGTTTTAAAGTAATCAAAAGACAAATCTAATTTCCAGCTATTAGAGGCAATTATTAATGCATGAAGAATTACTTCATTTTCATATGCTGTATCTTTTGGGGTGGAATTCTTGGGTTTGGTATTTTGGTATGCCTTGAATGACAAAAGGCTGTGGTTTTCTGTTCATAACTTCTAATTGTTGTAGGAAAACAGCCATTCTAATAATGATGGGGTGCTTTAACAGTGTCATGGTCAGGATGCTGACTTGCAGTCGTATGATTTTCCTTCAGGAAATGGAAGCCTTTCAGTGATCTGTTGCCTGTTTATCTTAACTCACACTGAGTTTTCCCGTTGGTGGCATACTGACTTTTCAGGGTAGCCATATCTTCCAAAAGAAGTCTTTTTGGACAATGTGTTTAATATCATCTCTGACTGATTAATAGGACACTTTTTATCTCAGTTATTGAGGAGCAATGTTTATCCCCATTTTTCACTTGGCCAACAGAACTGGCAGAAATCCAAGATCGTAGGAAGTATTTTGTAGCTACATACAGAAGATAAATCCACAAAAAACTTCGTTATTCAAAGACCTCTTCTGTCATCCTCATGTTGCCTCATCTGTCACTAATGATGGTGGCATCAGGGAACATGTGGAGGTTGTTGGATTTCTTGTGCATACTTCACTTAAAAGAGTAATTTATTAATGCATATAAGGATGCTGCAACTGGTGGCGAAGACATTTATACACCATTTAACTTACACTTAAATTATTCAGGAAGATGCCCACATTTTTGTGTATTTTTACAGGCCATGATACAGTGGGGTAAATTTGATTACAGCTTATAAATTCTAGCACAGTATGAATATACAATAGTGAATGTACTGGCAAACTCTGAATGCAAACTGAAATTCTTCTACTATATTAAAGTAAAAAAAGGCATGTGCTAGGGTGGCTTTGAGGTTCTTGCAAGTCTTAGTTTGTTGG
This sequence comes from Coccyzus lansbergi, assembly GCA_033558105.1. Taxonomy (NCBI): domain Eukaryota; kingdom Metazoa; phylum Chordata; class Aves; order Cuculiformes; family Coccyzidae; genus Coccyzus; species Coccyzus lansbergi. The sequence continues at coordinate 251,612 of JAUMJK010000768.1, read as the reverse complement.
GTTTTTTTTCCCCAGCATGTTTAGTTTTACAAGGAGGTTTTTTTCATTTCCTAGGCCTACTTGCAATTTTCAAGTAATATTTGATTTTTAGATTTGAGTCTAGGCATTGGGCATATAGTCAGGTCAGCCTTCACTCAATCAATCAAGCTCCTATCTCCTGCCATCCTCCAGCTCACCAGGATGATAGGAACTGTGCATGAGGTGGGCTGCTGCCCAGAGGTCCAACTCTCCTCCTGCCTGACCAAGGTTACTTCGCTGTCTCCTGCAGCTCCACGTTGTGTTTTCATCATTGCAGGGAAAGGGAGGATCAGATCTGGAGATCTGAGGTCAGCAAAATGACCTGCAGAGACTAGACTTGTAGGGGCTGCAGGCAAAAGAAGCAAGACAAGTTCCAAATAAATGTGGAGAACACCCAGGAGGAAGAATAAAGAGCGCAGATACAATCTCACCACGCTGCTGCACCCTCTCCATTAAGCTCTCTTTTAATTCTGTCTGATGAACACTGTCCTGCCATTCAGTTTTCATGTTCAGATCTCCCTATTTGCCAAAGGGAAAGTGTTGAATGGGGTGCGGGAATGCTCCCTGAAAACGCTTGTGTTTCACACGGTAGCTCTGAGTCATGTCTGAAAAAAAAAGAAATGTTGTGCTGGAGAAACAACAATGCACTTGTTTTTGAATTTAGAAGTTTAAATGAAATTAAGAATAAATGTATTCCAAACAATGAAATCAGATTTGCTTACTAATCTGGATTGCATCTCCTTTTTTTCCCCCCGTCCACGACAAAACTGGCAGTACCAGTAACAGTGCCTGCGTCACCTCTTCCTCCCTTTCCTGCCTGCAGCCCAGTCCTGCCATGCTCATGCAGGAGAATTTCCCAGGAGGCTGGCCTGTGGTAGGAGGAAATAGAGGTCAAAACAGCAAGAAAAGAGAGGAGGAACATGGGAATTGGGAGAAAGGCAACAGTGAATTGAGATTCAGGAGAAATGTGCCTGCTGTTCTTTAAACCACTTCTTTTAGCTTTTCCCCAAAAAAGGGCATTAGAGCCCGCTTCTGCATTTCATAGGGATTTGGGGCTAAGCGAGGAATGCTGGCTCATGAGTGAGGCTCTGCAGGTGAGATGGGAGAGAAATGTTTGGTGTCAGCAGAGAAAAATCTCAGTTTTGTCAGGTTAATGTGTCACCTTCCCAGTTCCAACTTGGAGCCCTCCCTCCAAAGGTGACCTGCCTAAACCCATACCTTTCTGCTGCTCTTCAGTCTGTGGAGCATGGCAACCATTCTCAACACAAGAGAATCAAAACATTATTAACTCTATTATTTTAACATTATTCTATGATTCTATGATTCTATAACTCTCTCCTGCTGTCAACTTAACTTACCAGGGTTTTAAACTTACCTTCTTAATCAGGAGGAATAAAACCAGTACAAATACATTACTTTGCCTTCAGAATGACATGTGGCATAATTTCTTATCTATTGATTTAAATAATTCAGCATTTTAGAAGAAACAAATGGACTTAATTTATTTAGCGATGCTGAGAGGCTGAGAACCATTTTATATCAATTCATATTTGTGATAGTTTATTTATGATGGAACTAATGTAATTAATTAAGTAGTTGCCGATTATCTTTTTTTCTAAGACATACACTGCTTTTGAACATCTGCTCGATAGTCCATTATGATAGTACGAGAATGATTTTATGTGAGAGCAATAGAGGAGCAGATGCTACTGATGGCAGCTTCCCTATTTGTTTAGGAAACAATCAGTAAGTCCTAAGTTCACAGTTTTAACTTGAATCACAGCAACCATGCAAGTGAATTTGCAAAGCAGAAACAAAAAAATGATAAATTACTTCATAGCATTTTTAATTATGGCAATTTTGTGAAATCGCCGTTTTTGTTAATCTCTTAATTTTTAATAAATACAGGTATAGTTTGTTTTGTCTTTACAAATAGAATTATGGATTTGTTTAATTACACATATGCATGTGTCAGTGTTTCACAGCAGTTATGAAATCTTGCAAAGTTAAAATTTATGTTAAATTATCTATTACAGTAACTAAAATTCAGAATTAACTCAAGAAGAGACAGAACAACAGTATACGTAAAAAAGGAAAGTAGAACAATTACTTGAAGAGAAATATTAAAATAGGCCATCATACAACATACATAAAAATAAAATTATATGGAGGTTTTTTGTGTGAGTTACATCTGCATTTTATATGCATGTTTTTATCAGTAGTTGGTTAAAGAGTGAAAAATAAATCTCTTTTGGGCTGCTATAAAACTCTCTGAGGATCCAAGACTTCATCCATGCATAGAGTTTTAGATGTTCTAAAGATTGCGTAAAATGACTGTACTCATTTTGTTAATCTCATCAACAAAGTTCACCTCATGAGCCAGGGAGATACCATCAAAAATTCAAAATGTGCTTTCCCAGCATAAATACAGTGTGTTGTATTTACAGAAACTGTAAAGTACAGGTTTATACACAGATGCTGTATCTTTATGTAAGAAGTCTCGAAACTGCTGTTTACTGAAAAAAAAAGGGGATTAGAGGATTCAGCCCTTGCATGAAGATCACAAATACAGTGCACCCACCCCTATGAGTATCAGAAACTTACTTTGGATAAGAGGAGAAAGTTCGTAGCAGACAGAAGCCCATCTTGTTACAGAGGATTGTCAGTTTCAAAGTTTTTTTGAGCTTTACCTTCAGCTGAAAGCTTGATTTTGGAAACTACCTGAACTACGAGTCAAAAAAAATCCAGTATAATGCAAAATACATGTGTGCTCTTCTCTCAATATGTGTACATATTCTGCTTGCCAGAAGAGCAAAGCATTAAAACTGCCACCTCCCCTTCTATGCTGCCTCTCCTGCCATCTAACTACATACGTTTTGTGGGAAGGCCACTTCTGGATAAAATCACCTTTTTCTGGAAGTCTTAGGATATTTTGGAAAGTACCTCACTGTGTGATGTTTATCTGATAATGACAGAAATTATTAAGATTTCTCAGTAGCTACCTCAAGGAACAATGAAATTAGAAAGTCTTTTCTTTTCCTTTTCCTAATCGAGAAAATGTAGACAGAAGTTCTCAACAGCTGAAGTCCATGCTAACCCAGGAAGCTGAATTCTTAACAAATAAATGTTTTCTGGCTTAATGTATCACTTTCTGACATAGTAAGCAGGGATTTAAAAAGCATGTTTTCCCTAATGCAGGTTTGAGTACTTAATTTTTAAGTGAGTATTAGCTTGCCCAAGTGTTAGCTTATTAGCTTTCCTAAGTATTTGGAGTAATAAAGAATGTGGTTACTTTATAATTCAGTCTAAAATTGTCACAGATAGCAATATGTGTGTGAGGGTATAAATTCATTTTACCTGTATGTTCAGAAAGCAGGGGACGAAACTTACATTTTTTTTTCTAGAGCAGTAGTGTTTAATACATGAACAGGTAGTCTTGTAATTTCCCAGAGAAGTATTTTTTGAGCAAGGTAAGCCAGTGACTAAGTGATAGGCAAGACCATAATATCTGATGAAACATTAATGTCTGTAAAGCAATATGATTTTGGTTCCAGGAAATTGATCCAAGAGGCTTTTGTATATTTTATGGCAGGCTTGGTTCTCAATATGGACTCCTTTTCTTTCCCACCCCTGCAAACATGAAGCCAATCTGTAACTGGTTTTTGTTTTCTTTTACTACATGCTACTGCAATTTTTTTCTTGTACTGTTATCACTAAAGTATTGATACTGGCTCAATTTTAAAGAAACTTTAGCTTATGGTAGAGAATAAATATATATTTTCCTCAAAATATGTTGATAACCTGTATTTCACATCTGATCAGAGGATATAGCATGTGTGAAGAGGAAAAGAACTTGCCTTTTTACTCTATTACACATTTATATGGGAACCGGGCATAGCAGACCTAACTTTACCTGGTCCGTGAGGTCAGGTACTGTGGTACATTGTGGTACGTTGGTACATTGTGGTACATTGTAAGGTACATTGTGCCTTCTGGCATGTTTTCTTGAGTATCCCTTCACACACAGTTTTTAAAACTAGGTTACTGCAGAGGGTACTTTCTTTAACATTCCCTTTCAGTGCTCTAGAAATCTGTGTCCTGATAAGCTAAAATCAACTATTTCTACAGCTACCCAGAATTTCCCAGAAATCTTCAGTTCTGTGAGCATCTGTGATTTTCTCTAATTTAGTGTCCAGAAATGTAGGTACAGCACTTAGAGTGTAGCTTTAAAGGTCTGGGCTCTCCAGTAGTGATCTTCTGTCCACGTGCCTAAGCAGCATCTGGTTGTCTAATACAATAAATTTTGGGGAAATCACTTTTACGTGGGCTGTCAAAAAATATTTTGTGTGTCATTATTGTTATACTTTGTGAGTTCTTGCTTCTCCTCGTAGGTTGATTCATGGCAGAGTTGAGTTAAGGGTATGAGATAAAAATGCAAAATGAAATTTCTTGTGTGTTAAACCGGGATGGTGTTCAAGGGATGCTGGCTCTTCTCGGTTCAATCCTTTTTATTTTGCTTGGACAGAGACACTAAACCAGTATTCACAGTTGCTTGGCAATAGTCAAGTTGTAAAATGCACATCCAACCCTTGGGGCATTATGGTTGCTTAGTTCATGTGTATAAATTTAGGGGATTGAAAACTGAATCAGGCCACACCCACAGTGTCTTCTTGGAGAGTTTGTTCTAACATTTAATCTTAATGGCATTATTAATTTAATGGTTCTATTTTCAGAGATGTTGAGTATCAACAGTTTTTTAAGTAGTCAAAACAACTGGTGCTTAGCACTGTCTGAGTATGAATTTGAAACATTGAGATGATATATCTCAGTGCAGTAAGTTCCATCTCTTCTGTTTTATTTTGCATCTGCAATAAACTTTACTTATTTTACACCTGAAATATAATTAACAGAGAAAAGTTGCCTCAGTATTAGAAGTATTATTAGCAAAACCAACTTCTGGCAAAAAGCCTTCAAAGAAAGTAGAAAAACAATTTTTTTGATGAATATATTTGATTTTGTCTTTAGGCAAGCAAAACCAGATTATATATAGATACAGTTTAAAAATGGTCTGTACTAAAGGTAATGATGAGATATGCAACTGTAGTCATCTTATAGTATCAGTTACTTTGCCGTAAAGATTTGAGAGCACTTTTATCTTTTGCTTACAAAAGCAGCCTGCACTTAGAAAGACCTCAATTCTGCAAATGCTTACGCATAGTTCACAGTTTGTGGAAGAAAGTCTGTAAGATGCCTTTGTAGGTTTTGGACTTCTGTAATTTTCTTGCTATTATTGAAAAATTCCTTAGGGAATTCAAGTGAGTAGTGCTGTGAAAAGGGTGATTGACATTATTTTTCTCTTCTGTATATTTATTGAATTTATTACAGTAGCAGTAATGACACTTCTCTTGATACAAATACAAGGGTTGAGGTACTACTGTGTTCATGTTTATTGTTCTAGGAGGCTTTGGATGATTCTGAAGTAACTGGAATTTGTGCAACAGAGGAAGTGATTCGCTATGAATACCATGTCTTGTACTCCAGCAGCTACCAAGTACCTGTGCTTTATTTTAGGGCATGCTTTTTAGGTAAGACCCATCTTCTACTAAAAAATAAAGGAAGAATGAAAAAATGTCGGATTCAATAAATGTTAAAAACACAGATTTTGTATTGCATTAAGAAGCAGAGTAAGGAACAGAGAAATGATCATATGTAATAAGAAAGTAAGAAATGAAGCTGTTCACCAGTAAATTTTTTAATACTCCCAGCACAGAGCTTCAGGACCTTGAAGTAGATGATATCATCTCAGCCTGAAGGAGGCTGATCTTTGGCTCCTGGCATCTTGCCTGTGGCTGAATAAAACTGCTGGTCATTTTTCTTGATCTTTTCATTAAGTGAATACAAAAACTTAAAGCTGCATGTTTGAATTTGGCTGCAAAAGAAGTGGACATAATCACAGTGCTTAAGCGGAACTTTGTTTCCTTGGAACCTGAATTTGAGCTGCAAGGCTGAGGTTTAGATATACCTTCAAAAGCATATGCTGTTCTATATTTAAATTTGCTGCTTAAAAAAAACCCCAAACCAATGAAGTATTGCCTGTTTCCATCTATTGAAACTGGCTCTCAAAACACTAACTAATGTTCTTTCCTCCCTGATATGTACATCATGTTACCCATTGCTCAATTGCTGTAGCCACTGCAATTTCACTCACCATCCGGTCAGGAAGGAAGGAGGAACACACAGCCTCCCTCCAAGGCCACTGTTAGTGTCACTTATTTAATCAGCAAACACAGAGTGATCATGCTGCAGCAGTGCCTGTGCTCTGTTCCTTTCTACCCGAAGATTGTTTTCCTCGGGTGCATGGATTGAGATCTTCAAGTCATTTCATTCAGTCTCCTGCATGGTAGCATCAGCATCTTTTGTGTTTTGAATAATCTCCTAACTTTATCTAGATAAAGATGTATGAATGTTGCCAGTGATATCTTTTCCTTTTTAATTAAAAAGTAGCTTAAGCTGCTTTGAATATATTTGGTAGATTTAATCACCTTCTGCCTTATATTTTTTTAATGGTTTCTAATTTTGCAGTGTTAGCGTTTTAAAAGGCACTTTAGATTTAAAATTGAAGAACATATTCTCATAGACTCCCTGGTGGGAAGATTTTAGTCTGAGGTGCAGTTTCAGCAATAGATAATCTGGGGTAGATTTTCAGACTGGGGTGTGGGGAATTGGGCACATTGTCCTGCCTTTACCACCAGCAGAACTCATTTGCACGCATCCTGCTTCAAATTTATTTCTGGAATTATTACAGACATTTACAAATGTGCACTATTTTGCCTTAAAGCTAGTTGTGGAGACAGTAATGTAAAGAAAGTTTTGCTGTAAGAGACAGATTAACCTATTTGTGGTCCTGAAAAATGTCATCTTCTTGGTTTTAGCTGAATTATTAGTGAACTGGCTCTACAGAAGACAATCGAGATGCTGCAGGTAGAGGAAATAGGACACTATTTCTACTGTTCTGTACTTTCATATAATTAGTATTCACCATAAGCAGTTAATCACCAGAGAAGAGCTCCCAGAGACAAAACAAGTTGTTTAGCTTGTCAGCATCAGGGAATCGGAGGTGTTGAAACATGACTTCTTATAGCTGGAAGTAGGTATTACAGAAGCTAGTGGATGAGCTAATGCACAGTCATAGTATTATGTGCCAACAGCTCCCCTTGCAGTACAGAACTGTAATTGTTCCTACAAATACAATTATGTTTTAAAACACTTAGGATCCCTTCACAATGGAAAAAAGACTGATTTTACATACTGAAGTCACCTGGTTGTCTTCAGCATTTAACGTAGTTTTTTAGCATTTAACATTCATCAACTCTTTGAAAAGAGAAAGATACAAAATGCTGGAAATAAGACTTTTCCTATAATGTTTTCAACTAGTATTCTCTGATTTTAATTCTGGATAGCTAACTTTTGAAAACAAAATTTCTGTCACCCCAGCAAGTTATTTGCCTGCCTGTGCCTCACTGTCTGAAGGGCCCAACATGGGGTTTTTAGGAATGCGCAAGTGACAGTCACTCAAAGTTGCCTGATTTATCTGAGGAAAGTATCTTTTGTTTTGTCCTGAACCTGGTATGAGGAACACTCTAGGCAATGTCTAGAGATTTTTTTCCATTGAGGTAATAGTCTTCATGTAATAGGCTCCTCACCTTGTTTCTCAGACAGCTAGTAATATTCATTGCATTCCTCATCTGAAATAATCAGGGAAGACTCTCCTGAGACCTACCAACATCATTTTCTCAGTCTAAATTTCTACCATTATTTGTAGATTAAGGCACAGAATCGGTTTCTCACAAGTGTCTTGTGAGCTGTTCATGGTTTCCCTTCAGTCTTGTCCATACTAATAATTAGAGCTTGTTGCAGGACAGGAAGATGAGCTATAATCCTTCCAGTATTTCCACAGCCCTCTCCTATCTTGCCTTTTTCAGCAGCAGGACACAAAATTCAAAATTCTGCTTCCTCTCTGGCAGTATTTTAAGTGGCCATTGCACCTCTGGGCCTACCTAGGAAATAGTTATTCTTCCTTTTGACCTGACTAAGTAGTTCTGCTTGTTTTGCAGTATCAATTTCTGCACTTTGTATATTTTAATAGCAACTGATACCAGCATATCCAAATCTGCTCTCTTCTTCTTTTCTTCTTTAAAAACTTTTCAAAAACAATTAAATCCTGGTTTTCTCCCATTGTATGTGAGTCCATTTTTCATTGACTTGGTCTCTCACAGGAAACAAATATTCTAATAGAGTTGCTGGGGAGTTTTTCCTGTCATCTTCAGTATGACTGGCATCTTTAGGAGCATGTGTCAGTGAGGGCATCCAGTTTTCACTCTTCACTGCTAGCAGTCACAATGGAACATTATAGATCAGTACTGCCTGAAGAATTTGCATTGTATCCTTATCCTTGCTGCTGTCTAAATTAGATTAATTTTTTTTTTTTGACGAGACAAAGTTTGATACGTAAGGTAGTGCAAGATAAATATTTGAGATTTTAATTGCAACAGGACTAAAATGTTTTGGGAGACATCTAAACTTTTTGGTAGTCTCTGGGGATAGATATACAGGGAAGATATTATTCTGTGCAAGGACAAATACTGCAGCTGAAAATGATGATTAATTTTGACGATTCTGCCTGGAAAGGTGTTTGGGAACATTATCAGATACAAGAAGATAATTTTAGGCTATGGGTATATATTTAAGAAACATTTTTCACTGCCTCCTGGTACTTCCCACATGGCATACATTCCTAAATTCAGACCTACAGTAATCCCAGTCTGTATCAGGAGCTCAAAGCAGTGGTCCTCGATACCTCATAGTCTCAGAGAACAAGGAGTTGTTTCTCTAAAATCAATCTCATGCATCCATACCTTTCAGAAATGGGAGCCCTTCTTTCCTTCTCTGACTTCTTCAGATTACAAAGCAGGTAGCTGAAGAAATGCCTGAACCCCTGCTGATATCTGATGTCAGCAATTAGCCCTCTTAGAGACAGATGGTATAGGCAATTATCCTTCCCCTTCAATGCTGACATCAGCCAGATGGGCTGGGCTAGGTCCAGTAAGCTTTCTTTAATCAGCAGAGTATTTCCCCATTTTCTTAGGTGTTTAAGATGTTAAGGAACTGTTATCTTTTCCTGAACTGTCATCATCTGAGGCTGTAGATTCAAAAACCTCTAGCACCAATGGTGAGACAGCAGCAACACCATCACAGGTAGACACAGGCATCATTCAGCAATTATCCTATGTATCAAGAAAATAATGGATCAGCTCACACTTCTCTTCACATTTTCCCCACAAGGGTAGATAACAGTTCATGAATGCTGGCTAAACACTGAAAAGAACTAATAGTAGTCAGTATGGCTTGTAGCTTAACTGCTCTAGAAAAGAGAGAAGGAATGGGGTTTTCAAGCTGACCTGCTCAAAGTATGTCTAACTCTCTGACATGTAGATAGATCCCTGCTAATAAAATAACCTGCTAATCAGTGGTTAGAGAGAAGGAGCTAGTAAGACAGCCCTGAAGGCATGACTTTCTGTATTCATAACTGTACTGGGCCTGACTGATATGTTTCTCAGAATATAGAAATACTCCTTGAACTCAAAAGCATGTAACCAATATGTCCTTTTTCCAAAAAATAGCTTCTCTTAAGATCATACCCCATATGAACTAGTTTTATCATTATTTTGGACATAAGTAAAATTGAATAGTTTCTATAATCAGTTATCTTCCTAAGCTGCAAGGGTGTTTTTTTCTTTTGTGGCAATGGTTTCTTAAGAGTACAAGAATGAAATATTTCTTCAGAAAGTGTGGCAGAATGAAGCCTCAAAACAAGTTCTGCATCACTTCATCAGAATTGTCAAATAATCTTTAATCTGAAATCTAAGAAACTATTAAAAACCCTCAATAAGCATTGAAAAAAAGGAATACAGCAACTTGGGGTGTATGAAAATTTTTTCTGAAATTATAGGTGAAATTAATGTGTCTGAAGAATTTCTGCTCATTGCAGAGATTAAAGTGCCAATGCAGCTAGGAGCTGAAACTCATGTGTTGCCTTAGAGCCACACCTTGCTGCTGTGAGGGGGCACTCAGGCATCTGCGTTTTAACTGTTTCTTAATTGTGATGACTTAAACAAGTTAACGCCAACTGGGCCACCAAGAAGTGATTCTCAGAGAAGTTTCCCTTATGGACAGTTTAAATAACTAAAATCTGCATTTGTGATAAGAAGGTTGTAGTTGCTCTTGCCTTGACTATTCAAACAGATAAAGCTGATTCAAGTCCATAGTTAGTTAAGACAGAGGCAGAACCTGTACTTAGGAGTCCTTAAATCCCATCCTTTATATCCTTTCTCTAAACAAAAGTCACGGTTACTCCCTAGGCTCTTTTCACCTTTCTTGCTGGGTAGATGTCAGTTTTATTGGATCAGTCTCCATTTGAGAGCCTGGATTGGTGCATATGAGCTGATGATGTGGCTTTACAGCTGTGGAGCTTCAGATAAAGGTAGAATAAATCTGGCATGACCTACAAGTAGTTATTTCCTTTCACTGTCTGTAATTATTTAATGAAATGAAATATAAGAAACTATAACCAAGCACCTAAGCAACTGTGTCTTCGTGGGTAGATGATAGGTGAATGTTCTGCTGGTTGAATCTGCAACCTCTGCCTTCCTCTCCTGACACCCCTCTTGGCTTGATTATCCAGTTGCCTTCTTTTTTCTGGCTGAACTTTTGAGTTCAGCTCCATTGCAGGAAAGAATCAAACAAGAAACAGAGAGGCTGCTTGGCTCAGCAGGTGCCACAGTGGCTCCTTGTTGCTAGCAGCAACAATTACAGACTGCTCTGTCAGCGCAGCTGGATGTTTGAGGTCTCAGTGGGTTGCAGGAATATGTAACAGGGCTGCTAAACATGTGAATGCTGGCAGCCCTGGAAAAAGGAGTCTAGAAGTGCCTGAAGAATACAGATGCGAGTTTTGTGCAAGTCTGGGGTCTTGTGAATAAAATGGATTTAGTTACATCATCTTAAATGAATGACTATACAAACTGAGGAGTTTTAAAATAACAAAACACACACCCAGCCAGGTTAACTGAAATGAGTGCTTCTGGCAGTAATTTTAAGACATTAGTGTAGTTATTTTATTTTGTTTTTGAGGGAAAACTCAATATACATTCAGGCCTTCATCCCACAGAAATTGATGGGGAACTACCTGTCTGCTCCCTCTCCATTTGTAGGGGTCTTTCAGTTCCCAGGAATATAGCTAAATCTTAGATCCATTTTAAGTATTAATTAATTATTCTTTCCTGATGCATTTGGCCTCCCATCTTTTAGAAAACTGAACTAGTTAGCTAAGAATTTACAGCAACATAATATATATAGAAGCTATGTGAAAGCTCACTTAAGTTTAAAAAACACACTTAATTCAAATGCATTTAAAGCTTATTGAAATACATTAAAATAGTGCAGAAAATTCAAAATGTAAGGAAATTTAAATCCAATCAGATTTCAATATGTAATTGTGTAATCAGAATACCCAGATCATATTTTTGTTCCTGTGTGAAACATTGCACTTACTCTGTATTAACTGCTGAAGTACCTTACTGCCTGTGACCTCCCGCCAATGTGAAGTTAAACTGCCACTTTGTATGTGTTTGTATTTTTCTCTGAAATGAAAGCAAATCTATACTGAAATATGATGGAAGATATACTTCTTCTTACATAGGAAGTATAAAAAAATTCCATGAGGTGAAGGAATAACTGTTTTAACTGTAGCGTGATTAATGTTTCAATAATATTTGATTGTTTCTGTAAGCGATATTGACAGTTAGAGTAAGCTGTTCCATGTGTATGATCTGAATTTGCTCAAGTGTTAGTATAAAAATTCACAAAGGAAAAATCAAGAATGGGAAATACAAATTTTTGTTAGAATGTGTGTTTTTCTAGATTTTACATTTGCAATGTTTGCCACATTCTTTATGGTGCTTATGTAAGTTCAGAACTGGTGCTTTTTTATGAATATATATGTAAAATAAGATAAAACAGAGACCGTAGACAGCTGGTTTTAACTTATATCTAAACATGGCATTCAAATGTTAATTGGGTGAATAAATCTTGTTCACTTTACAGACATGAAAATGTCAGTAAAATAAAACTATTTATCACAGGATAAGGGTTTCTGACACCTAATAAATGCCAAGATGAAGTTACTTATTGAAAAGATATAAAAATATTCTGTTGCTATTTGTCAAATCCAGATATTCAGGAAAAACTGTCATGCTTATTTTCTAAGTGATTGACACTGATATCTTGGCATAATTCTAATATGGCAACTAAAACTCTGATGCAACAATGTTGTATAAATGCAGTTTAAAAAGAAATTATGGGCATGTGAGTTACCAAAATGCAGCAAACTTCTGTCTGCAGAATTTTGTTCTTTAGATTTTTTCCACTCTTTCATTATGCATTACATATATTTACATGACATAAATGTTCATGATATTATTTTGTGGTTTTAAATTTGTTTTATCTAAGCATTGTTTTACAAAATCAGTTTAACTTCACACCTTACAATAAAGACATTAAGTTGTTACTCTTAGATGACAGAGAAGAAAATTATCTAAGTTGTTATTCTCAGAGAACAGGGAATTTATGATACTTCATATGCAACTTCAGTCTGGATTTGAGCAACGCTGTTTTGGAGTTATGGGGTCAGCAGTGGCTCAGTCACGTTTTACTGTTATTTTTTCCATCTGCTTCCAGATGAATCAATATTTTTAGAATTACTTTTGCTATTCTGTATTAAAGATAGAGCATGCTTAAGAGCTTTGACGGTGGGTGGTTGTCCCTTCTCCTCACAGATGGAAGACCTTTAACTCTGGATGAAATATGGAAAAGTGTTCATGCATGCTACCAAGCTCGTCTGCTGGAGGGGCCCTGGGACACTATTACACAGCAGGTGAGAAACCACTGGTCCTTTACAAAATTGATGAATGCTATATATGCCTGAATCCTCAATGGCCTCATTTCTCTCCTGGATACAAGTGAAATAATATAAAAGTCTAACTAGAGTTGTGCTGAGCCAATTACCAACAATAGTTTTAGTCCTGGACTTTGAAGGGTTCATACAGGTATTTACAACATGAGGCTTAATGCGACAGTATCTCACATTTAAAATACTTTTCCAAAGCCAATCCTGAAAACTTCAGACAATTTCTGAGAAATCATGGATTTAGGTAAACACAAAAGTAGACTTACTTATGTAAGTGAAATATGCTAGTGTAACATCTCACAGATTATCTGTAAATCAAATTACCAAAAAAGACTGTCTAGTTTTCAATTTTAAATAGGCTTGTAATCCTTTGGATTGAAGAAAATTGGTCTCAATCAAATAATAAGTTATTGCAGACTAACGTGCTTAAGAATCAGTAGTTAATGAGTGCTGTGTTTTACAAGAGGAAGCAGATTAGTAAACTGTGATATCACTGCCTTCTTTTAGAGCTATTCAAATCATTTTTATGTAAAGTGGTTTTAAAGTCACTAGATCATTTCAGCAACCATTCCCAGACTTGTGATGATGGCTCTCTTGAAAACAGCCGTACTTGTTCAAGGAAGAATGAGATGGTTCAGAGCTGAGTTGCTCTGGTTTTTTACCTTGGCTCCATGCCTCTAGTGCAAGTTTAAACAAAGAATGGAGACTCTCCAGCCACAAGTTTTTTATCATCAGAAAAAGACTCCAATGTATCCTTTCTTCCCCAGCTTTCCTTCTCTGACTTTTTGATTTTAGCTGTTTACAGGTATGCAGGACTCTTGCCACAGCAGCTGGCACAACACAGATATAACCTCAACTGATTTCTGTAGGTATTTCCTTAATCCAACTACACAAATTTAGTTCCAGGATGCTTATTTGTAGATGGTACTCAACCATGGGAATACAAGCAGCATTCATGTTTTTGCAACCACAGACTATTATTTATATTATAATAGTTCCCTGAGAACACAACAAGCGTTGGTTTTCTGATGTTTGCTCTGTATGTCTGAATTCCAGTTGTGAATTTGCAGATTCCTGTAATACATGCTTTTAAAGAAAGTATTAATTACCTGACTTGTCTACTGCAGAAGATGAGAAAATTATGTTTTAATAAAATGATCTAATATGATAGCTGATAGCCTATGTTCCACACAGAAAGTATTACAGTTCAGATTTTTCAGTGAAGTTTTATGATTTATAGCCAAAATTTAAGATTTGTTGCTACATCATGATTGCTTCTGCACAGAGAGGCAGAGGATTCAATTAACTTTGCCTTCACTGCGCCCACAGTCTTGCATTCCTAATAGAGAGAGGCTGGTGAGATGATAGGTGTTCTTTAGGGCTGACATCTCTGGTATTTTCCAGCTGAATTGTTCTGACTTGTGGATAGTTTATACTCACATCTGCAAAAAATGTATAGAGAGATTCCTCTGTACGCTCCAGAGGTGGTGTAACTCTTCTATACTCAGATTCTACTGTGGGTAGAAGCCACAGTCAAGCTTCTCTTTAGAAAGCTCTGTCTCTTTCTGTTCATCTGCAAAGCACTGCAGACCCTACAGCTCAGTATAGGTAATAAACCTTAAAGCAACATAACTGAGAATAAAGCATAAACAATAAGTCTAGAATGTATAAAATGAGACTTGTGAAAGCCAAAAGGATAACTAGGTCACTCCCACCCAGGGATTATTTTCTCCTCTTAAAGAACAATAACGTAAAACTGTCCTTTATCTAATAACTAGAGATAGATATGCTCAGGGGCTTGCAGAGATAGGTTTTATGGGTGGTAAATGTGGGGTGTGCTAAATCTATTGTCTCTGTGATGTTTCTCCGGAGGCACCTCAGCCAATGTCAGTCTAATGACAAACACAAACCAAGATATAAGGAAAAACATGTCTGAGAGATTAGCAAAGTTGTAGCAGCAAAATACTGTTGAGTATAACATCAAGGTGACTTTCGGTAGCATAAGAAGATTACAAAGTAAAACTGTTTATTCTAGAGTAATATGGACTGTACCTCAGGCTGATGGCAAAGTGCCGAAACTGCTGGCAGGCAGCAGAAGCCAGAGCAGTCAAGATCCTCCAGCAATCCCATAATTTGGAAGATTCTCCTTTTTTACTATGCTATTTATATGTATGTGTTCTCCCTGAAGGCTATGTACCTGTGGCTCAAGGTCATCGAATTCCACTGACTTCAGTGAGGTTAGCCTGCCTTACATCAGTATTGAACGCAGTCCAAAGGCTCCAGCTGCGTTTTTGGGTTGGAAATGTAGTTTCCCACATGGCTGCAAGAGAGCCTCTGGGAATGCAGCTTTAAGAGGTGTACAGTTTTAATTTTAGATGAAAGCAGAAAGGCACCAGATACTGAGGATGCATTTGCTTATGGTCATCCAGTGAAGTGATAAGAATACACAGGAACACATGGTTTGTGTAAGTGAACACGTCTGGAGCTGAATCAGAGGAAGAGGAAAGCACCAGTGCAATGAGCTGGTACAATGACAATACAATGACTTTTGTATTTTCGGTGCCAGCAACCACTGGTGCTGCAGACACTTCTCCTTGTAGATGGAGAGATGCGTATGCCAGTCAAATACCAAACAGCAGTAAAAACTAGAGTATTCTCAAAGGAAGTATTAAAATAAATAAAACCATACTGTGAGCGCTACCCTGCAAGGTCCAGTTCAAAATAAGAGCTAGGTCTTCAAGAAGAAGAGTACTTTTCCTCCTCAAATGAATCAAGGTTCTGAATTGAAGTACAGAGTTTTCTCCTCCCTTTCTCGTGACCCATTTTGTTATGTGGGTTAGGCTTTGCCTGCAGGGACAGAGATCATATAATGCAAGTGACTGGGCAAACTTGCCAAATCAGGCTTGAACTCCCAGTACACATGAACAGCAGAGAGAAAATATTTAGGATTTTGCTTCTAAAGAGGTACAAATTTTAAATCCTACAAGCAATCCAACACTGGAGGGAAGAATGGATGTTTTTGCACTTTGATTCAGTAGTTGGCAGTTTAGGAAAAGCAAGTCGTACTGCCTTTTTTTTCCTCCCAGAACCAGGATCTTACACTAATCATCTGAGAGTCCATGTATTTTTATGAAATGGGGGTACCATACCCATGTACATTTTTGATACAGTTATATTTTGGCTTATACTGTCTGTGGTGAAATATATCTGAGAGTAGGAACTAAGACATTGCCTGAGCGCCAAAGAATGTAGCTGTAACCAAATTTTAGGTAAAATTAGAACTTTTAAAATTTCTTTTGTTTATTGTGGAAAGCCATGCTTATTTTCAGAGAAAGCACCTTCAAATACTTTTAGCGACTAGATTATTTTTATTGCAAAAAGCAGCAGTCAGCTAGTTACCGTCTCATAAATAAATTAGTATGAGAAGGTTGCGTAGTATTTTATAATGATAATTGATAAATGGTGATGATTTAATTGCACTTCCTCTAGTAATAATTTTCAAATAAAGTTCCTGTGATTGGCTTTCTTCTGAGTTAAATCTCCCTGGAGTCTTCAGTCATCCCTTTCCTACATCCGGTGATAACTTGCTTTAGCTGTTTTAAATAATACAAATCAATTATAACACACAGCTGTTTAACAAAACTTCTAAATGTTACTATAGGTCTCTGTGGGTATTTCCTGATGGCTTATAATGACATCAATTTAGCACACCTGTTAATATCTGTGTTAGCTGGAAGTAGCTAATTCTGCAGTGACAGGAAAATTAAGGAATATTTACGGTTTGCTGTTCCATATCAGAACAGTTGCCAACTGTGATTTTAGTTTCTTTTCACAAAGAGTCAGAAATGAAATTGCAGACAAAACTGAATAGTTTACATGTAACTTAGTGAGTGCTTTTGGATAGCCTGTATTAGTTATTTCTCTCTACACATTGTACACAAAAGAATGTCTCTTCACCTTTTGAATGAATGGATGCTAGAAATGTACTTTTTATGAGAAATTCCCCTCCAAGTCTTTGTACCCTTTCCTGAATGGCAGACAAACAGCTTTCCTCAGTTGTTCCTCAGTTGGATTTTCCTGTTCAGCTTGTGCTGGGATAAAATCCCAGCCCTGCATCCACCACACCACCATGCTGGGTAACTCCTGGGCTCCTCCAGCTGCCAGCCTTGGTGTTTTTCCTAACTGCATTACTTTTTAAATGTGCTTGATGAGCCAGTTGTATATCAGCCACAGGAGCAAATAAGAGATCTAGATGTTTGGAAGAGGGCAAGGAGAGAAAAAGAGATTTGTTACGCTGAGAGAAGTAGCAAATAGGATGAATATAAAAATATCACAGGGTCTTGGAGAGATTTTAATTAGTAGTGGGAAACAAAAACCCAAGTCAATGTATCCAGCTAAAAGAAGGCTACAGTAAATGCAAAGAAAATTCTAGACAAAAGAAGGATGAAATGAATCATCATGGTAATGGATGGCAGCAAGAGACACACATATTTCTCTCACATGTACTCTGATATTGAGCGGAGTAGTCCAGTATGATTTTAGGTAAATATATAGTGGCGTTGTGTTAAACAGCTCAAACATAATGGTCCTTCTTTGTGTAAGCCAAGAGCAGGGCCACCGCATTAAAATCTAAGTATGGAATACTAGATACATAGTTAAGTTGGCAGCAGTCCAAAAGTGCCATGGTCAAGTGCTAAATAATAAAGCAAGGAAAAGGTTCAAAACCAAAAAACAGACAGTAGAAAATAGCAAGGAAACAAAGCAGGAGAAATCTTTCTGATTATAGAAGTGAACATATTTTACTACTTGATAATGCGTGATTTAACATTCACGAATTTAAAAAACAATAAATGTTTAGTTAATCTGTAAAAATCTTGTATTTTACCTTTTATAATTTTAGAAGTCTCCCTCAGCTTGAATGGGAGATGTGAAGCAGCAGAAGCTAATTATATGATTGTAGCCAGAATTTCTATCTTCACACTATGTAGCATTAGATCCTTTCTGTAGAAACTGGAACTTTGGAGGCCATAAATACCTGAGAATACCAGATTCTATACTCTGATTTTTAGAAACCTTCTCTTTTGAAATTATGGCCTCATATTCATAAAGATTTGAGAGCATAATAATTTCACCAGATACTAAACACACATTTCCGTGTAAGCTACATCATTATTGCATAGAGCAATAAATCTGCTTGGAAAATTATAGTATATGTCTAGTGGCCAGAATTTCAGATAATAATTGAACTATTGTCATGGTTTAACCTCAGCCAGCAATTAAGCACCACACAGCTGCTTGCTGACCCTGTGCCCCTCTGCAGTAATGGAGGAGGGAACTGGAAGGGTAAAAGTGAGAAGACCTGCGGGTTGAGATAAGAACAGTTTGAAAAAACAGTCAAAATAAAATATAACATCAATAACAATAACAATAATAATAATAAATAAGAAAAGGGAAAGAGAAATAAAACCTGATAAAAACAAGTGCCATCTGGCCAATTCCCTCCATTTTATATGCTGAGCATGACACCCTCTGGTATGGAATCTCCCTTTGGCCAGTTTGGAATAGTTGTCCCAGCTGTGTCCCCTCCCAGCTTTGTGTGCATTTCCCTTCTTGCTGGCAGGGCATGAGAAGCTGAAAAGTACTTGACTTAATCGAAGTACTATGTTATTGACATTATTCCTGCTCAGAATCCAAAACACAGTACCATAAAAGCTACTAAGAAGAAAATTAATTCTATCTCAGCCAAAACCAGGACATCTATTTATATATATATATATATATATATAAACAGACCAAAGTTGCTTAGCTGTCTTAGTGTTCCATTATGTTTTTTCCTGCTATAAGATAACTGATGTTCTATGAAAAGTTGCTGTATGACAATCTACAAGACTGAAACCTTTTTTGTTAGGATGAGTATGGGATAGGCATTGGCAGTGCAAGAATTTTGATCCTTCTGTGGCTATGTGCTCCAAACCTATTTTGAAGTGCCTGCATCAAGGACCAAGACAACACCCAGTTGATTCATTGGTTTCTCTAGATGGAGTGAACTGGGACTGAATTGGTGATGAACATAGTAATGTATTAGAAGGTACATGGCGACCCATTTATTTCCCAGGCACCTTTTGGAGGTTGTTTAAAGATAGTGGAGTGGAAAATGGATGAAAACACTAGTAATTTTTCACTCTTCTTGGTGCAATTTCTTTGCCTTCGTGGTATTTATGAAAGTGTATGTAAAGTAGAACCACTTCAGCAAGGAAAAGGCAAGCATTTCCACCTCAGAATAACTTGAAAGTTAATGGTGAGCTGCTGTACTAGGAAGTAAAGAGGTTTACGATAAATCATGTGGAAAATAAATTTGAATCTGGGTTTCTTGTGTCTCAGGTGAGTTCTCTACTTGCTCGCAGAGTAAAAGGGAGATGTAACTGTCTTCTTGTCTTTCTTTTTGATATGTTTGTGCAAGACCTGCTTTGGTAGGGATGCTAGGTGAATGCCTAGGGTATACCTGCATTGCTGTCACAGACATATGCTCGGAGTCATATCAGGACATAAACCACAAACTGATCAACTGCTCAAGATGTAATTATTTATGCACATGTCCAGTGACAGAAATGTGGAATTCTTCCCTGTGGGAAGAGACAACACCCTGAGAAACTCGCATTTCTATGGCTATGATGAAGCTGAGTAATAATTTTATTATTTTAGGTACAATCTCTTGATCATATGTACCATATAATCCATTTTTTATTCTTGTAACTTGTGCAAGACCATGCCTTTGTCATTTTTTTCTGGTGTGGAAGCAAACTAGCAAGGGAATTTTAAAAGCTGCTGAATGAACCTGATCACAGCTAGTACCAATATAACCAAAAATGGGAAAACAAAATTACAAACACAACTAGATGTATGTGCCAAGGCTTAATCAATGCTTAGTGACATTGGAATGTAAAGTCAATCTCCATGGAAAGAAATCAAATTACATTGTTACAGGAGGTTCAACATTTGAAAAACTGCCTAGCAAGAATGAAAGCTTGGTGATTTGAAAGTCATGTAGAAGTAGCCTAAAAAAAATTATCAGTGAGTCAGGACTGTGCAGGACCACGGAAGTTACAGAACACGTGTCTATGTGTCCTCTCAGCTTCCCCCTAACCCTTGCCCTTTTTAACCAAAACTGTTCAGAGGGAGTTACTTCTACTACCAAATTGTGACTTAGAGGTGTGTGTGCAGGACACGAGAGTGAATGTGTTTCATGTCTGATACATTGCTTCTGGACTTTCCAATAATAAATCAGCATTTCCCTTGTTTAATGCTTTATTGTCACTCTGGTAAAAGGTGTTTACAATATTATGGTACTGACTGTAAATGCAACAGTTTGTGAGGACAGTGTGAATTTAAGCCTCCGGATTATATATTATCTGCCAGTATGGAATTCTACCTTCAGAAGGGTACAAAACCAGTCAAGATTCTTAAGAATGAGAAGGTTCCTGTGTTCGCATTGATCATGTTCCTTTGTGACTCTTGTCATCATATTACACTTCTTTACAGCACTGCAGAGAAGATAGACCTCATGATTTGACTTAATGAATAACCATCTCTGCTAATACACTTTCTTCAAAGATATTTCTCCTTTAGTGTGTTCCTGCTTTTCTATAAACTGGAATAAATTCTTAAATATGGAATGTCATTGTTGTCTATGTGGTGGTCTGTTAAAAGATACTCCACAGTGTTTCAAGTCTTAGCTTAAAGACTCACATTAAAATGAAAAGGTGTGGACAGTTGATACCAGTTCCAGTTAGGTGAGGACTGAAAGTGATTTTGCTGGTTTCCTTCTCTGTTGTTCATGCATTTTCAAGTGCAGACTAGTCAGCCCTGTCAGAGTCCTCATCTATCATGAATAAAGCTGTTTCCATTTATTAGTATCACTTCTGCTACAGAAATGGATGAGTTAGTAACTGTCCCAAAAGTATTCTGTATTACTAGTCTGCATTCAGTATTACTGTTTATACTGTTCTGATCTTAAGGTTCAGAATAGTAAGTGATAAGGAATTCTCCTGTCTCTGTTTTTTTTCTCAGTATTTATTTCTCAATTTCATTGGAATGAAGTGTTTTACTTCTGCATTTGTTACTCAGCGGGTAGTTATAATATCATCTCTGTTATATGTCCATTCTGTCACATAAAAAGTAGTCAACCAAACCTAAACTACCCAAATAACAGCACAGAACCATGCTATTTCTGCATTAATCCAGAGTCTGCTCTTTTTTCAATATGTAGTTAAGAATCTGGAAGACATATTCTTTATAGTACCTCAATAATCCTGTCCATTACATCACTTAATTTATAGCGGTGTTAACAGAAAAATCAATAAACATTATTTTGAAAATGTCAGGGATGCTAACAGCGTGATTTAAAAAAGAAGAAAGATTCAGTACTCTGAACAGAACACACTGATATAGTGTTGTAGAGGCACATCTTGCTGAAGCTGTACTAGGGAGGATTTAAATCATTATGGTGCGGTCGTCTTGAAAAATCTGTGTAGGTAGCTATTCTTAGACATTCAAATCTTTCTTGCCATATTGTGGGATTTTGCTAAGTGGAGGAGGCCGTATACAGTATATCTTAACAGAAGGTTGCTAAGATCGCTCTTAAATCATTTTGAGTCATATCAACAGTTGCTATGGATTCCCTGCTAATATTTTTTGAAAATTATTAGCACAGCTTCCTGAGGAAAGGGAGTCTTATCAGGATAGACTGGAAATCTGCCTCACAGGGAAAAATCTAAGAATGGGAAAGCTGGATGGATATTTGTTTCTAAGTAAAATTTTCTGTGATGTATTGAACTTCTGTTGTTTAAACCGGGCAGTATTGCACAAGCTAGCAAGCAGGTTTTACTTTAAAAGTAAGCATTAATTAGAAATATGCAGATGCCCTACAGTTGAATCATGCTTTTTCCCAGCGAGTCTTTATGGACATAAGCATAGTCTGATAGATTTTGTAGGAGGAAGAGACCAAACAGTGGACTAATACATGATTAAATCTAAATGATGTAGAGTAAAAACAGAGGCTTAATGGTTAATTTACATGTAGAGACAAAAAGCAGTAGGAGGATCCTTGCCAATTTCTAGGGCACAATTCAGAGCAGACTTTAAAGTCCTGGTAGCGTTGTTACTTGAGTTGATCAGTTATTCTGAAATGAAGATTAAGTAATATTTTCTACACAGATATAATTAATTGAAGTAATTACAGTGTAATAGTATTGATTCTGTTGATTCTATTCTACTTTATGGAAAAACTGTTTTAGCACTTCACTGCATTTCCAGGTAATTGATCTAGCAGTGGCTTTGCTTCCACAGAGTTTCCCAAGCAGAGGTTTTGTGGAAGAGGTTGTAATAGCAGGTTCCCTCCTTGATCTGGCATTTGTCCTTGCAGGCTGAGGTGTGTTGCTCTTCTATCTTCCCCCTGCCATGACGTCTAATAATTCACTACTGGAATGAAGCTGGTTTCTGAACATTCCTCCTTATTTAATGTAATTGTGAAAAAAATCTAAAATACATAAAAACATTGATTGCACAATTAGAAAGAAGAGGAGATCATATGTGACACATTAATCTGTGTTAGAGAGACAACTGTTATGGTCACAAGATGTTGACAACTTTGTAACAATTTCCCTTTGTTTTACTGTAGCAAGGACTTTCAGTCAAATCATTTGGCAGATTTTTTTTTATAAATACAAAATCTCTAAGTGCCATTTAGATGGATGTTAGGTATCCATGTTAACAGAAAATGATTTATGCCTAATCACCTGTGCCCTCAAGTTGTAGAATCAGATGACATCAGCGGTTCACAAGCATTTAGGCAAATTCATGTGGCCACATGTCCATAACTGGAAGCAAAATTACTGGGAAGGAACATGTCCTCCATTGTCCTTAACACACTGGAGCGGTAGAACGCGACTGAACCACAGAAGGAGGCCAGGCTTGTATTCTCCCAAAATAGCCATTCCAACTGCCGCTGTTGGAGGCAGGGTGCATTTCTAGATACATTGTTAGTCCAATCCAGTCAGGCGCTTCTTACATTTTTAAGGCAGTCTGAGGTTCAAAAGAAAGTGAACTCAAGGGGGTGAATTTTGTCCAGATAGCCAGACTTGTAGGTGAAGCCATATACAATCTCCAGGATTCACAAATCCAGATGACAGTACTTGATGTTTAAAGTTGAAGTTAAAATGGGAGTCCCTTTCTGGCTCCTCTTTTTGTATATTGAATTACTGACTGCATAGCAGCCTGATTGAAGAACAAGGGTGGAGACCACTCAGAATCCCTCTACAGACTGGGCACTATGGCTTCTATAGAAATGTTGGGTTCAAGCTTCCAGAAACTGTAACTCTTCTGTGCTCTCAGCAGAGAGCTTGGTGTTTCAGTAGTGTGTTGACTGAGACACTGCTGTGATTGTAGTCTCCAAATTCCAGTTTGATTAAAGCATTTAGCTACAGTCCTGAGATGCAGGAGGCAGTTTCAGTATCCTTTTGCCTTTTTCTGTTGTCTCCCTTTGTCGTGCCAGAATTCAGTGTTCTTGTCATTGCTAATCCCTGTTCAAACCTCTGACTCCATCATGCTGGGTGTAGAGATCCGCAGGCAAACTTGTGATGGAACTGGCGTTAGGCAGTACGAAGTTTGTGGCATTACATTGAGCCTATCATTAGAAGACTTGCCGTAAATATTGACAGTCCTTCTGTGTCTGTGCAAGAACATCAGATATTCAGATTCAATGGTGAATCAGCGTCCAACAACTGTTATTTCAAATGATAGGTATTATAAGACGCTTTAACTGGAGGAGGGGAAGACAGACATCTGCAGCTATAGTGAAAGAAGAGAACCAAAGAAATTCTTCCCTTAGCCTGAGCTCAAAATGAGGGTTGAGTCACACATCTCTGGGCACGTCATTGCCTCCTTATATTTGATGTAGTTATATTAGTGTTCTGCTGCTCTGCTGCAGTAGAAATTTGCTTTCCATTCATTACCTTGTGGTAATTGTCTGTCTTCTGAATGTTGTAGCAATCAATCATACCACGTTCTTGATAAACTATAAAAAGGAGGTAGGAATATATACCATCACATTTGATGATGACAGTATTTAAAACTCAAAAATCTTATGAAATCTCTCTTCCCAATATTTCTTTGTCCAGGAATTCCTGGAATTATAGAACAAACCCATTTGGGGCACATTTTTCAAATGCCAGTATAGATTTTTTTTTCTTAACTTACCATTTTTTAATCAGGGTAGGAAATCTGTCTCCAGTGTCTTTTCCATACTTCCACAGCTTGTTGTATCTTTCAGTTTTGCTCTCAAGATGAATCTCTTTACTTAAGAACAGATTTTAAATAGTAATTAATTAAGACTGTACGCTACATAACGAAAATGGTGACAACTGAATTAGTCTTATTTTGGCAAGCATGGAAGAGGAATCATCTGTTTATTTTCTTAGGAAAATGGCTGAGATGCCATTTCTTGACAATATAACTATGGTCCTGCCAATTTTAAATATAAAGTTTTCTTAAAGAATCCTAAATTCAAGTTACATGCCTAGAAGAAGTTTAAGCTTAAAAAATATAGTTTTGTCTCAGCGTCACCTAGTGCTTTGATTTGTCTTGTTCTTAAAATCAGTAATTCCAACCTTATTCTTTATAGAAATACTAAAATAAGTTTGTTTACAAACATATACATGTAAATATACACATAAAAATATATAGGTAGAAGCAGTGTTGGCTGTTCTTGATAGATGATCTGCCTGTCCTGCATTACCTCTTAGTCACACCTTTCAAGGATATTGTGTTAGCTGTTAGATAAGTTTTCAACAGATAATAAAATTATGCATTTTATAAAAAGGAATACCACCCCCCTCAAAGCTGTGAGTATTCTAGAATCAGGCAGATAAACTGATTTGTGGGATGAAATATGAAATTGATCTTGGTCATCTATTGTATTTCCTGTAGTATCAAGTGTTACAATAACAAGTTAGCTCTGGACAGAAAATCTGTATTCACATCTGATTTTGTGGCAGCTTTCTGTGTTGCTATTGTTATCCTAGTTATAGAAGTGATTTTAAATCTTTTTAATGCACCTGCAGTAGGAAGTGTCTGAAGGTGTAAGGTAAACTAAAGTAAAACTTCAGATTCAAACCCATTTCCATCTGCCACCTTTGAAAACACTGTACTTCTTGCAAACCAGCTTTGTCTGTGGTTTTCTGACTTGCAGTGGGCATTGTACAAAAGAAGTAAAGCTGTCTTCAAAGATGGTGGATAGAGGCCTTGCTCCTGTTTTGGATCCACACTAATAGTTCTGATAACATTAAAAATGGAAAAGCAAGATTGATCACATCAAATCATCAACATATTCAGCTGTCACATCCAGCAGAAACTGCAGCTGTCAACATAAGTAGCAAGTCATGTGTGGTCGGTGTGTGTGGATCATGTTGGTCACAGCTCTGTATGAAGGAAAAGGCAGTTTTATTGCAACCTTCAATCCAGAGGTGACCTTCAGGCTGTGATCAGCCAGGCTTAATAACAGTAGCAGAGTTTTAAGATGTCCTTTATGAAAAGAATAGTTTGTGTCATGAATTTTGTTTCTCGATAACCTGTGTTTCTAGCTTTGTGGCCATGATGGATTTGAAACAGCAGGTACAGTGTGGTAGGTGTGATTCTTACAGAAATTATGGCTGTGTTATGTCCTCATGTGTTTGTGTTGTAGGATCTGCCAAAGCAGCTCCATTCCTCTCAGAAAGGCTTAGCCATTTCATTTATTGTCTCTTCAGCTTGGACTTAGAAGGATAAGATCCAGCTTGGTTTTCTGTGTGGGGATAGTGGTAGTAAAAGTATTAATAAAAACTTGTCACTGAAGATAGTTGGTAGGTCTTTAGAAAGACCTACCAGACAGAGGGAGCAGATACAATAATTCATAAGGACAACTGCAGTTGCTTGCCAGCACAGAACTTAAGTATAAATCCAAATCCTTCTGAAGCCTTTTTCTTCAAAAAGAGGTTAAGTAATAACAAAAAAAAGACAAACTTTTTTTTTTTTTTTTTTTTTTTTTTTTAATTCTTTGCACTTCTTTGTCTCATCGGGGTCCCTTCAAGTTTTTTCTTGCTCAGTGCCATTGCAGACGTATGTTGATTGCCTAGGAAAATGTAGGAGAACAGTGGCAGTTGCACTTTCATAGTCATTGCTCAGTATTCATTACAGACAGAAGTAGGTTTGATCATCAATGATTTTAGCTGTAGAAGTGCTTTTCTTGGTTTTACAGCAAAGTTACAAAAACTTTCCTTAGTTATATCAGTAGGATAACTTGGTTTCTGCTTGTATTGAAAACAAGGTCACTATAAATATGTCACCTTTCCTGGGTAATAAAGTGTCCATGCCCACTAGGATAAATGGCTGTTTTGGAGTTGTTGACTTTTTGAAATTCCCTTTTGGAGTTGATGGCTATTACAGCAAATGTGTTTCCTTTAACAGCTGTTTTACCCTCTCTGATCTTTTTTCAGTTGTGATTTTTCTGTAGCCCATATCAATCCTATTACTAAAATATTATTTTTATGAAGTGGCTGTATTTATAGAAAAGTTGTTACCTGTGTCAGTAGGATGGAGAAGCCTTACACAATTAATATCCCAACAACAGCTTTATTACAATGATCTATACCTTCCATCAGGATGATAGAAGTTCCCAGTGCAATTACAATTTCTTAATGCTGCATTTGCAACATAGTGATTCCATAGTAATTGAGTTTCTCTTGTAGTAATTCCATTATTAGAAGAAAGTTTTCTGTGAGGAGAATGGGAGAAAGAGAAGATTGGAACATTTTTCTTGTGACAGCTGTTATTGTCCTCTTGCCTTTGCAAGTACTGTTACTCGTCTTTGTAAGCACAATGTGCATATACTCACCTGGCTTCACTACTCAGGCTAGAAGTTTTCCTAACCCTCATTCATAAAATGCTACTCACTTTTTACACCTGAGCACGTTATCCCTTTAACCTCAAGTTCAACACAGTTTTAAGTTCCATGTGTACCCTGTTACTTTCTTGGTTGTGTGGGGGACAGTCAATCTGAAGAGTAAAATTTTATTGCTTTCTTTATAAATGAGTACAGTTAGATTACTAAGTCTTGTTGGTGCATATAAAAATCAGGACTGCAAAGAATTTGTCCTGGATCTGGTGTTTGATGGTAGTATCCTGCATGAAAGTTAAACCACCACTCCATGGACTTACTTTTGCAAAGCAACATCATGCAAAACTGGATTGGAAAAGAAGCAGTTTTGTGTACAAGTACTTCATGTTATCATAAATGGAGAGACTGTAAATGTTATGATGGATGCTCAAACACATTTTACTCATAGAATCATAGAATTACGTAATGATTTATGTTGGGAGGAACTGTAAAGATCATCCAGTTCCAACCCCTGTGCCATGGGCAGGGACATCTTACACTGGATCAGGTTGCTCAAAGCCTCATCCAACCTGGTCTCGAACACCTCCACGGATGGGGCATCCACAACTTCTTTGGGCAGGCTGTTCCTGTGTCTCACTGCCCTCGCAGTAAAAAGTTTCTTCCGAATGTCTAATCTAAATCTCCCACCTTTCAGCTTCGAATTGCTGCCCTTTGTCTTAGCCCCAGACTCCCTGATAAATAACCC
Organism: Coccyzus lansbergi; assembly: GCA_033558105.1. Lineage (NCBI taxonomy): Eukaryota > Metazoa > Chordata > Aves > Cuculiformes > Coccyzidae > Coccyzus > Coccyzus lansbergi. The sequence continues at coordinate 223,901 of JAUMJK010000768.1, read as the reverse complement.
CTGCCCAGCCTTCTTGTAAGCTTCCTTTAAGTACTGGAGGGCTGCTTATAAGGTCTTCCCAGAACCTTCTATTTCATCTCTTACCTCAACTCTCTCAAACCCAAGTCTCTCAGCCTGTCCTCACAGGGTAGGTGCTGCAGCCCTCTGTCAATCTGTGTGATCTCCTCTTGACTCACTGTAACAGGTCCATATCCTTCCTGTGCAGAGGGCTCCAGAGCTGGACACAATATTCCAGTGTGTCAGCCGTGCCACACAGTTTAGTGCTTTCACCAAACTTACTGAGAGTGCACTCAGTCCCACTGTGCACATCTGTGACAAAGTTAATTCTAACACAGGTCCCAGTACCAATCTCTGCAGAATGCCACTTGTCACTGGTCTTGAACCTTGAGCCATTGACCACAACTCTTGGAGTGTGACCATCCAGCCAATTTCTTATCCACTAAGTCGTCCATTTGCCAAATCCATATCTTTCCAATTTATTGACCATAATATTGTTCAGGACAGTGGGAAATGCTTTGCACAAGTCCAGGTAGATGATGTTAATTACTCTTCCCTGTCCACCAATACTGTAACCCTATTGTAGAAGGCCATGAAACTTGTCAGACAGGATTTGCACTTAGTGAAGCCATGTTGATTGTCACCAATCACCTTCTTCTTTTCCATGTGCCTCAGCAGAGTTTCCAGGAGGATCTGTTCCATGATCTTGCCAAGCACAGAGGTGAGACGTACGGGCCTGTAGTTCCCCAGGTCTCCCTTTTCTCCTTTTGTGAAAATGGGAGTCATGTTTCCCCTTGTCTAGTCAGTGGGAATTTCAATAGATTGTCATCACTTCTCAAATACAATGGATAGTGGCTTAGCAACTATGTCCACCAGTTTCCAGAGGACCTGCATTTCATCTGGTCCCATGCACTTGTGCAACTTCAGGTTCCTTAGACTGAGACTCTCTCACAGTGGGCAGTTCTCCCAGTCTCCCAGTCTCCCATCCTCCCAGTCTTTGCCTTTGCTTTCTGCAGTTTGCGGTACGTGGCTTGAGCCCTTGCCAGTGAAGACTGAAGCAAAAAAGTTGTTGAGCATATCAGCCTTCTCAATATCCTGGGCAACCAGGTCTCCCATTTCCTTCTGGAGGAGGCTTGTATTCTCCCTAATTTTCCTTTTATCACTGACATACCTGTAGAAGCTTTTCTTTTTTCCTTGACACCCTTGGCCTTTTTGCACCAAACTGAAAAATCTGCTGCCCAACTGAAATGTTTTTCAGTCCTCCAGGAACCTGTAGTATTCTTTTTTTTTATTCTTGCTGCTGAGGGCTCAGGCATGCTAAATAACATAAACCTCACTGGAAGAGCTTTGAGCTCACCTGTTTCACCTTTCAGTCAGGGTAGCTTAGTGCCTGTGCATGGATGGTTAATAGTCACTCAGCTAGTGTATAGTAAGCCATTGTGCTTCCAGCACTCAGTCACACTCTTCAGCAGCGCTCCTAAACAAAACTACGTCCATTTTCAAACTATACGATGAAGGCATGTCGTTCATCCATCTATCTCTTCCAAGATTTTGTATGGTGGTAATTGAGGTAACAGCTACAAAACCAGGCACAGAACATGTTTACAAATCCCTCTAGAAGTCACCTAGTAAAGAGGTCTTTCTACAGAATCAAATTATGCAAGATTTGGAGCTTTCAAATGCAATGGAGTAAAGAATTTATTTCCTATGAAAGCTGGGTAAGACTCAGAGGCATATACAGATGTCTCATGGCCTCAGTGTGCAGTACTGAACAGAAAGATCAGCCTCAGGGATAGGCAGATACAAGATCATAGAGAAATACAAGAAAATAATACTGTTGATTTAAAATAAAATGTGTGTCAGCATATTACTGTCCAGAAGAGTTGCTGTACAATGTCAGCGAGTAACTATGAGAATTTATGTGAAAATCTCACACACTTTCTAAAATTCATTGAATGTGACTGATTGGAAAAAGATGAATTGTCAACTAAAAGTGGGAAGACTCTGTTATACTATTTAAAGTGGGGTTTTTTGCATGACAGCCCAGTAGGACTTTATATTTTTCATGTAAATGGTTCATGGATCAGGCTAACTGAAAGCTAGTATTGCTGTCCTAATATTTTGCTCAGGATACCTTTCACTCCATGTGGGTGATTGTCATTCCACTGAATGGTTGTAGCAGGTAGTAAATACGCTCATGAAGCTGATGCAGCACAAATTTTCATTCGTTCTAACATTTCTGATGTTGTTTGAAAAGCATTTAGGATTCATTGTACTGTAGATGCACAGTGGTCTCTCAGAGCTTGCCATGGATCAACCAATGTGCAAGTTCTGTGCTTTTCCTGACTTCAGAGCTGACCTGCAGGGACTGGTGACAAGAGAAACCACCTTCCTCAGTTCTGGATTCATCTGTAGTGACTACCAGCAAGGGCACTTGCTTTGACTGTGCAAAACCTAACAATTCCATATACAGCCATTGTACAGTAGTGAGTTCTAGCAACTGCCAGACCAGGCCACATCGGACTGGTGACCTAGCAATGAAAAGGCTCCGTAGCCCATTACTAATACGAAATTTTTCAGGGCATTGATAACTCCTGTATTATTATTGGCAGCTGTCTGGTATTTCCTCCTCAGAGCTGCTGTGCCAGTGATTTAACCTTGAGTGTACATTAAAGCTTTGTGGCGATGCCATTATGTACAGGATTTGAAATTTAGGATTTGACTGAATCAGATTTGATGCTCTCAAGAGTGTTTTTCCTGGTGTTCAATAGCTCTTCTTCCCTGCCTCAGCCATTTCCATTTTTAGAGGCTCCTGCTTCATAGGTCTTGGCTCAGGATGTCTTATGCTTTTTTGTGTTTTCTCCTGTCAGTATGTGGCATATTCCTGTCTTTCAGGTTCTGAATAAACAGTATGTCATTCTTGCAGTTTCATCCCTTTTGTCTGGGCTAAGAAAGATACACACAGCAAGCTTATAGAAAACATCCCACCTTGAATATAGCTATTTTGCATGTCGTCATGTCTGTGGACTTTTCAGTGCTGAAGAATCTGCGTAAGAATGAACTCTAGCTTCCCAGCTTAGAAGTAAACGAATAAGTAATAGTGTTCAGTTTTTAAAAATAGGCTGCTAAAGGGAAACCAAAGCAGCTCGTCCTGAAGACATGCAGCTTCAGTGTGCATGCTGTTCTCAGAGCCCTGCCAAGGAGCAACAGGAGTTTAACTAAAGCTCTGGGTCATTTAATTGTTGCTATTTGAAATTCTGTGGATTAGAGTGAGATTTACACTACACTGACACAGCTGTTACTTCAGGAAATGTATGAAGCAATCCTTGATAATCAAAGAACAAGGAGGCAGGTGAAGATGAAGGTTTGACTAACCAAGTGTCCTCAGAACCTTCCTGTCTATCCAGAAGTTTACAACTGAGTCCTGTAGTGAAAACGTCTCGCTTTACATCTCCTGGATCCAGAGGTGAAGAAAGAAGAATGGAGGAGAGATGGCAGAGGATTCAGAGTGTGAACATGTTTCACCTCTATCACACGCTCCTGCATCACAGATCAATGCCCAGAGAGGTTGGGACCAAGGATGTTACCGTTTTTTAAAAACAAGTAGCAATGCACTCTGCTTTTTCATACGGACATCTAATTGCTAGAGTTTGGGAGGTTTTTCAGTGTCTTTCTGTCACATTGTAAGAAGAGGAAAGACTAAAAGAAGAAAGATGTAGAATATAAATGTACTAAGCTATTTTAAAAAATAAAGTCTGCCTCCCATTTGTCACTCACTGGTCATTCGCTGAAGCTAGAAACGCAGTATGGAATTAAATACCAGGTGACAGGATGATTCCAAATGACTTTAAGCTGAATATTCAGCTTTGAGAAAAATCTTTATGCCTTGTTCAGAGTGCTAAGTCATTTAAAGCCCAGATTATCTGATTGCGTTCTTTTTGGGAGCGTATGCTACCTCTTCATGTTCTTTCTTTGTGTAAGGGAGATTTATTCATTGCTTAATAATTTTGTAAATATTGTTAACTATCTTTTTTTTTTCTATCTTTGGAGAATAACATGGGCACAATCCATGTATTTTCCAGAATTATTTGGAGACCTAAGATGGTTTAAGCCAGCAGATAATGAGAAAGATTTTTCTGATTCACACTACCACTTTTCTCAATGGAAAATGGCATCAGTTCACTTTTACCAACAGTAGATGGTAGCATTCTTGCGCAAGTTTTCTGTTTGGACTGCAGTGTGAAAGAACGTTTTCTCAACATAACTTTTTGTGTTTTTTTGAAGCTGCTGGAAGTTTTTTAAAGTTCTCTTAGATATTATATGATTAATCCTCATGAGTACATTTTCAGCCTAAGAGCCAAGTGTCCTTCAGCTGTCGGAGAGCCTGTTTAATATTTAATATAATAGTTCATGTCCTGTTTGCTGAACATGACAGGCTAGGATTTGTTTTATGTTTCTAGGCAAGGCAAGAAAGAATTTTTCCTGTGTATCAGGAAGACTTTTTGAGCATCTTCTCTTTAGTGCAGGCAATTTACTAAACACTGAGGTAAAATACCATGACAGAACTGAGGGGATCTGGCTACATCTCTATTGGCTCGGACAAGGGAAAGCAATATCAGAACATAAATTTAGTGTTTCTTTACCATTGAGAAACACAACAACCACAAGAAGCACACCTAATGAAAAGGATCTTTACGCAGGATAAAACACCTATAGTGTGAATTCTTGTCAGTTGCTTCTGTGGCTCTGATGAGTGAACCAGGCTTACATGGCTGAATGAGGAAAACTGGTGTTCAGGGGTGGTGTTGCTTTTGCTTTCTTCACCATGGTCCATGCCTTCTCCTGTGTGCTTCTTGGCTCTAGTGGAGTCCTGGGCTTAGCAACATCTAAGCACATTCTGTGCTAGGCTTTAAACAGGCATTACATATTTGACAACTTTCTTGTCTGAAATCCCTTTCTAGCCATTCCCTGCTGTGCTGCTATGCACCTGGAGATGAGGCAGGATTTGTTTATTTTGGTGCAGAATTAGTAACAGTGACCTCAGCAGCATTAAGGGAAAATAATTTCCCTGGGGCATGGTTCATGAGACAGTCAGATATGCTGATCTTGTGGTATCACCCATGTAAAAGCTGATGAGATCACTGTTATGGGTTTGCATTGAGTGCAACCTTGATTAATTCAGAACACGTATTCTGTTTGAGTGCTGGCTGGAGATGAAAATGAAAGCTTTATGGAGCATTGGATTGAGTTTTTGTCAGCACTGTGTGCAGTGCAATGGTGTAGAGGTACAGACAGCCTTATCGTGTTGTAGGCAGCGTGTCTAAGTGCAAACTTATCTGTCACTAAATTATTTTCTTTTTTTCCATCAGGACAGCCTTGACTGGTCGTCTTGAAGAAGACACATTTAAGGACATTTTTGTGTAGAATAGCCTGAAATGAGGATATGCCACCTAGTGGAAGTTAAAGCCACTTTAAGGGTTCTTCCTTTCATCTTTCCCAGAGGCTCCACATTAAACTGTTTTCTTGCTAGCACCACTTTGAGAAGACACAAGGATAGGGAATCAGGGTTCTTACAGAGCTTTCCCATGGAGCAGATTTTTTTTATGTATTACATTTGAATGGATAGCTGCTTATATGGTATCTTTGCCTACTTGCATTCAGACAATGCTGAAGCAGGTACTTGAGTTACTTTTGAAAAACATTATATTTTAACTAAAATGGCAGCATTGCCTGGTTGGTGACCTTCTTTTCTTTATAATGTAGGAGAATGTGTTCTCAGATATTAATTAGTCAATGACTATCAGAGGAAAAGCAATGTGGGTTAGATTCTGAAATGAGAGAAGTTGCATCACTGATTAATTGGCCCCTGCTTTGTCTTTTCCAGATGAAAGTGGTGTCTTTTCTGTTTTCTTGCATAATAAAGAAACTTCTATTACCTTTTAGGAGCACCCCTTACTTGGACAACCATTTTATGTTCTGCATCCCTGCCGGACTAATGAATTCATGTCTTCTATACTGACTGATTCGCAGAAAGAGAACAGGTGAGAAACAGTACTGTGCCTTGCGAGGCTGTATGCCGTGCTGATAAAGTAAATCTACTGGAAAGTGAAAATGGTCAAAACAACTTCCTTGATCCAAATAGAATAAGATTCCAGATTGTCACCTAAGGACTGAAAGTTAAAATACCTTTGATATAGATAAAGTGAAAGAATCACCCCATCTGAAATTATTTTATGACTGTATAGTGTGTCTACAATGCAGAAAAGGTTGAGATAATATTCTAATGGTGCTTTTTTTTGTTGTTTTTTTCCTCCTTAGACAAACAAATTACATTATATTATGGCTCAGTATTGTAGGCCCAGTTGTGGGTCTAAATCTGCCCCTGAGTTATGCACAAATAACACCTGAGCAGAATACAAATGCTGATTCAGTTGAAAGGTAAGAGAAAATGAAATCACATCTTTTCTCTCCGATTCTCCTATGAAATTAAAAAGATCAGGTGGATGGCCTGCAAAAAACCCATTATCTTCTCCTTTGAAACTCCTGGTTCACTTTGTTTAGGACTCACCTTTTGATACCTTGGTTACATAGCTCCCTTATTGATTTATTTACTTTGCAATGAAAATTTCTGTTGAGAGAGATGTGCTTGACTGTTGGAAGCTCCCTGCTGTCTTGGAGTCTTTCTAAAGTCTTTAAAAGCATTTTATGGTGGGCCCTCCACCATGTGGTTTGTGGTATGATCTGGCATAATTCTGCTAAAATTATTTAACTTCTCCTTATTGTTTGATGTCTCCAGACCTCTGAGCTGAAGGACAGATGTCAGCTGTACTAAAGCTGCTGCAGACTTACCTAGTGATGAAATCAAACGGACGAATGCAGAAAGATTCACGGCACTTTCTTTGGCAAGAGTTTGCCTGGTTGCAGCAGAAGACATAAGAGTTGGCTGCGGTTGTGACAACAACTCTTAAGGATTGCCAAGTGCTGAACTCTATTTCGATTACACTGACTATTTGAAGTCATTCACTTCCTACCTCTGTTTTACTGTGGTTGTGGCCTTAGTAATGCTGCACACAAATGCACAAGCTTGTGGTTCCTTGAAACAGACGTGCTAGGTGTGGACCTGTTAAACTTCTCTACTAAAAATCATTTCTTTAGAAAATCAGCACCATCTGTGAGGTTATGTACGGCAAAATACTTGTAGGATATGGTTTAAGTTTGTGATAAGCAGTGTGTGGGCTAAGACTACTTCATTTAGGGACAACCCTCTGACCACCTTCTCTCTCCACCACAGCTCAATGCATGAACCATCCTTGTGTTTCATACCACACACAGAATACCTAATCCAAAAACTGACTAATACTTTGCTGAGAATACTTTGTGTGTGTCATGCTTTGGGAAACAGACAGAATCAGCGCTGTAGACGAACAGTCTATATTTGACCGAGCATGTGGAGTTCTAGAGTTTGAGGTGTCTCGTGCTATTGTATGAGAACATCTGGCTTTTCTGTGCCTCATTGACTCCAAAGGAAGCTTTGCCATTCTCTGTGGTAGTTACTGTTGTATTCAGTTAGTATTTCTTATTGTACTAGTAGTTGTTCACAGGTTTGGTCCTTATCCTGCAGTCTTTATACATGCCCACCCTGACAGCTGTTGAATTTTGGGCAAGTAGAAAATGCATAGTAGTGCAATCAGTGAAAAACAGATTAGAATTAACTTCCATACAAATCAGCCTGGATTCCTTCCCAATCACGTTCTATTTACAGTGTAAACCAAACCACAAGTCCTGAGCAATTGAGATGGAATTACAAATTGTACTTCGTATGCTCAGCAATATGTCACTTGAGTCCAGAGTCCAGTGTATGCCACATGAGAGCTGTAAATGTGAAATGCATCAGGTTTCAGATTCTAGATTTTCAGGTATTTTAATTGGTTTCATACTTTTAATTTGCATTATATGTTATTGGTGAATTAAGACAGTGCAGTCTTTAAAATTCCATTGGTGCAGAATGTTTTGTCAGCTGTTTGGAATTAGTAGTGAAAACACATAATTTGTCCCATTCTGGCTCATGACAACCTGAAAAGCCACTTTTCTGTGTAAGATCTATAAAATAAGGCTTTCTTTTCATATACCATGACAATAGTTACATTGTCTTTTTTAACACTTCCAGTAACCTATGCTTGATAATTTTATCTGTAGCCCATTTTTTGAGATAAAGGGGGACTTAACATAGAAGAAAAAAAAAGTCACAACAGATAGCAGGAGTTTTAAGAACTGTTCATTCCTGCTCCTTGATCTTCATTTTTGTCACACTGTGATGGAAGAGTAAAAGTACTCAGCCCTCCTCAGCCGCTCTGTATTACTAAGCAGCTCTCTGCCAGCTTCTCCTGCTTCTGTCCAGCGTGTTGATGTACTCACACCGTGCTGGCTAGGCCTTGGAACCTTTGTTCCCAATATAACCTAGAACTGGCCTCACGTATCATTATTTAAACAAAGGTCTGAATTAGCTCCTGCTGACCTTAGGATCAGGGGAGTGGAAAGGATTGATGGAGTCGTTCCCTATAAACCATCAGCACTGAATGCTGCATCAGCATATCTGAGGATCAGTTATGCTCGTTCTCCCAAAGCATCACAGCTGTTAGCTGGTGCTGCACTGAGAGCTGAATATACAGAAGGAACTCCACTTTTAAACAACAGAAATAATAAAATGCCATCTTGAGTACAGGGTAATTTTAGAATAAAGCTGAAATGTTGGTTTTAGCATTCTCATATACTGGACAAGAGCTGTTCCTTGGTAAAGGAGAAAAGTCTGGAACAACTTGGAGTCTTTATATTCAGTAGTAGTTCTTAGACCTTGAGAAGGTTCAGCTGCTAAGATGCTGCTGTGCAGAGTTTATAAGTACATTTTCACAGGCATTTCTTGGAACCCAGCCCTTCTTGTTTATGTCTTAGAAGCAGAAACTCCAGTAAAAGTTTTATTCATAATAAGATTTAGCCAGTTGGGTTTCTTCACTGTAGGCAAAACTTCTCATTGGAAGTCTGTGAAGTATCACTGCACTACTCAGAATATCAACATCTCCTCTGTGTGACTCTGTGTCAGACTGTAATTTACAGGTTGTAATTACAGATGGAAGAAAACAAATGTGAAATAAGTCCAGGAGAACATATTTCAGTCACTATCTCTGCTCCATCAGCCTTCCATTGCACCTTCATCTTTATTTTTTCAAGAATTACCAGAAAAGTGGAATTTGTTTGTAAATAAAAAATAAAACATTTTTCTTTTACATAGAGGAATTCTTAATGCTCACTACTTTCTACATTATTTATCATTTGCAAACAAATACTGTTTTTTTGGACAGGGCATTGCACATTGTACCAGACCTAAGATTTCCTCTGTCAGAGACAACCCTAGGCACTTGTCTAACGATGGCTCCAGACCGCAGGATACTGCTTTGTTACTGTCCTGGCAGGCATGCTGTAACTCCTATATGTCCTTTCCCCAGCAGTCGCTCCACCACCTAGATATCTTACAGCCATACATTCAATTGGATGAACGCTCAAGTTGTTCCCAGTTCTTGAAACTGTCTCTGTCTTGCTTCTTTCCTGCTGCTGATACCCCTGCAAATTCCTCTGCGGTGCCATGACCCTGTTCCCACAGTTACTGAACCACAATGATAATAACAGGGAGCATGAAATGGATAAGCAAAATGACAGTTCGCCTGACCTACTACAGTCCCCAATGTTTTAACACCATGAACAGCAAAGTAGCAAGAGCAGAGTCATCATCATCAGTGTCAGTATTTCCCTGAAATTTGTCCAGAATATCACAAGACAAAAATTCAGCTCAGTTAATACAAATACACTAGTCTTAGATTGAGAAACAAATGTGGGATAACAAATACTTTGGATCAAGGGGAGATTTAATCCTGTTTAGATATCTACTTTCTAGTGGCTTAAGTGGGAGGTAGTCATCTAATTTCCTGTTTATATCTGTGCCTTTAATGACCTACAGGATATTTTACACAGAATGTTTATGTACAAAAATCCTATTTTATTTCAAAATCAAGTTACTTGCAGCATTATTTTCTGATTTTATTTAGGGAATCTATTGGAGATTCTTAGATCTAAACTTGTGTTTTGGCCGCATACTGTGTGTCTTATGCAGCCTACTGAAAAAGAAAATTTCCAGTACCAAACGGTTTTGTGAATTTGCTCAGTCATTCATCCTTGCTAATCTGGGAAGACATATTGAGGACCATCGCTTCTGGGGACTTCTTTTTAAGAGAACTGATTCATTCCTGCCCTTGGTGACAAGAATCTGCAAAAAGAATGAATTTTACATGTTCAACTGAGCCAAAAATATGCTTTTCTTTGGAATGTAATTGCTACCTACATAATCCCTCATTTGTGTCAGCACGATCAGGTTAGAGTTTAACCCCCATCTGGTCTGCCAGAAGGTTTGTAGTTGGTTGGTTTTGGTTACTGAGAGAAACATTCCTTCTTTCAAATTGCATGCTTGTTATCACAACTGTAAATGTTGAGCTAGTTAATTAGACCTGAATATAGTCAAGTAATCAATATCAATTCTTGTTGCAACTACATTAATTTCAGCAAAACTTTTTCAGTAACTCTTTTTTTCCCATTTGCCATGACTCTAATTTAATGAGCTTTTTTGGATATCTCTATTTGTGTGGCATAGCACTTCAGTTCCAGCACAAAGAAAAGTGATTGCTCTTTCCTCTGAATAGTAAAGTTACAACAATTTCCTCCAAAACACTTCATTCTAGAGAACAATGTCTGTAAGAGTATCTGTGCATTTTTAGTGACATGCAGGCTTTCAAAAGTGTTTCAGAGAGTTTTGAACATTTGTTAGCCATATGTTTTTACTGTCTAGAATAAAAAAAGTGTATCTTAAGTTCATAGCTGCAAAACTGCCACGTAAATTCACTGCAACTTTATTTCCAAAATTTCAAAAGCCGGGTTGATACATAGGTGTTCCAGGAGAGTAGCCCCAAAGAGAGTAACTATGTATTGAATGCTTGGGAAGAACTTGGAAGGTGTCACTCCAGTTATCTTTATGTCCTGGATTTCATTATATTCTTAAAAATTGTTGCATCACAAGGAAGCTTTCACTTCACCCCATCAGAGCTTGTTGCAATGGTCACCTACTGAAGATGAATTTCAGCTTACAGAGAGAGAAGAGTTTACTGCTGTATTTGAAAAGAGAACAGAACCTTGCCTTGAATGCTTTTCCTCGAGCCTACTACAAAAGAAGGTGTTTTCCTATAGTATTATTTTTCAATAATGTTGTCAGTACAGCAGACTGAAAGACACAGTGCTGTCTGAAGAGATTAGGCTGTGTGCTTTGTGCGCTGCTGGGTTTGGCAGACGTGCTCTATTAGCCTCAGCAGCAGAGGCCAGATGGAGTAAGATACTCTGCGAGTGCTTCCTTTCTCCACCTTTCTTTCAGCCCAGGATTAGGTTATAGAAAAGCATTCCATGACGAGGATTTTAACCAACGCTCATCTACATCACCAGGAACAAGTCCCCATGTCTCTTTTGGAATACATCACCTTAAAATGCAGAAAACAGTCTTACTGATTTTTGCTTCTGTAGAGCAATCACCAAAGTTGATGGCACCCTCCTTCCAGGTGTAGGCAGAGCCCACAGCAGGGAAAACCATGGTCTGAGCTTATGTGGAAAAAGATGTGGCAACCTGTGGAAATTAAATAGTTCTTTCCTTTGCACTTGATGCAGATAAAACTCCTGAACTGAATCTTCATGGATTCAAGCCGGGTTTCACTCCACCAAGCTTTGTTTATTTCTATAGGATTTGTAAAGTTAGTGCTCTGGGCATCCAGTGGTCAGGTATTGTTAGATTCTTATCATCAGCCAAGTCTTTTAATATTTTCACATGCTTTGCCTAATGAATTACAGACGTGGACTGCTGTCTTGCGCTGGTCAGTTCTCTGACTTCTATGAATACCCTTTTGTTACAGAGGATTTGGCTTGTGTAACACACAGTTTCAAATCTTCTTCATTAGGTTTAAAACCCTTCTAACAGTGACCTGGTGGTGAGGTTTGGCTTGTCTCATTTTACTTTGACTTCTTACTATAGTGCAAAGATGTCACAAGTTATTCCTGGGCACCGACAGAATCCACAGACATACTTGTAGAAGAATCCTGGTGCCCAAGCATTGATTAGTTGTTATGTGCTAAACATGCTTGTAAAGCAAATAATGAAATGCAACTCAAATTGTGCAACTAGTCTTAATAACATTGTGCTTTACTTGTCCTGCTTTCAGTTCTGCATGTTCTCCCACCCTTGGTAACTCTTATCATCCCTTTGCCTTAAGAGCGGGCTCACCTCTACTATACCACAAGATGTTTAAAAACCAAAGCAAAATAAGCCCAAATTCAACAAAACCTGTAAAAATTATATATACTTGATGAAGTGATAAGCACCTGTGTTTTTCTTGTCCCCATTTTTGATCTAACAAGATTTCAGGTAAATTTATTCTGTAAGATCTTGTGCTTCCATGCAGCCTTTAGCCACCATTCAGATAACACAAAGGCAATAAGGCAGAAAGTATCCAGATTTCCTAACACTGAATCAGGTAAAAGCTAAATTCACTATTATCAAGATTTTGTCTGTTGAAGTCTACGTAAACAACGTTTCAGTTTACACTTTTTATGTTTGAGCTTTTCCCCTCATTGTACTGATAGCAACATCTAGTGGTAAGATTACTTCACGACAATGCCCTACTTTTGGAAACTGGAATACCTCCATTTACTGCCGTGTAAACCTTCGTCTCCTTTACTGCCAGACTGACTTTAAGGATTTGAAAAGAATTTGAACTCCGAGAACTTCAGAGGTTCAAAGGAGCATCACTGGCAGCCCTACTGCTGCTACTTGGATGTCCGGGCCCAGAGAGTGGTGGGAAATGGTGGCAAATGGTGTTAAATCCAGCTGGAGGCCAGTGACAAGTGGGGTTCCCCAGGGCTCAGTGATGGGTCCAGCCCTGTTCAATGTCTTTATCAATGACCTGGATGAAGGCATTGAGTGCACCCTTAGCAAGTTTGCAGATGACACCAAACTGGGTGGAAGTGTCGATCTGCTGGAGGGTAGGGAGGCTCTGCAAAGGGATCTCAACAGGCTGGACCACTAGGCTGAGTTCATTGGGATGAGGTTTATCAAGGCCAAATGCCGGGTCCTGCACTTGGGGCACAACAACCCTATGCAGAGCTACAGACTAGGAGAAGTCTGTCTAGAAAGCTGCCAGGAGGAGAAGGACCAGGGGGTGTTGGTGGACAGTTGACTGAACATGAGCCAGCAGTGTGCCCAGGTGGCCAAGAAGGCCAATGGCATCTTGGCTTGGATCAGAAACATTGTGACCAGCAGGTCCAGGGAGGTTATTCTCCCTCTGTACTCAGTACTGGAGAGACTGCTCCTTGAATATTGTGTCCAGTTCTGGGCCCCTCACCACAAGAAGGATGTTGAGGCTCTGGAGTCAGTCCAGTGAAGAGTGACGAGGTTGGTGAAGGGGCTAGAGAACAGGCCTTATGAGGAGTGGCTGAGAGAGCTGGGGTTGTTTAGCCTGGAGAAGAGGAGGCTGAGGGGAGACCTCACTGCTCTCTATAACTACCTGAAGGGAGGTTGTAGAGAGGAGAGTACTGGCCTCTTCTCCCAAGTGACAGGGGACAGGACAAGAGGGAATGGCCTCAAGCTCTACCAAGGGAGATTTAGGCTAGACATTAGGAGGAAGTTTTTCACAGAAAGAATCATTGGGCATTGGAACAGGCTGCCCAGAGAGGTGGTTGATTCACCTTCCCTGGAGGTGTTTAAGGCACAAGTGGACGAGGCACTGAGGGGAATGGCTTAATATTTGATAGGAATGGTTGGACTGGATGATCCGCTGGGTCTCTTCCAACCTGGTTATTCTATGATTGTATGATTCTATATATAAGCCCATGATTTCTATATTCAACAAGCTGGCTGGGATTTGTCTTTCCCACCAGGAACTGCTATCACAGGTGCAAGCAGTGAGTCACAGTTCAGCATTCAGGTTCACTCATCCAGTAGCTTCCAGTCTTACTGTAATCGAGGACCACCTCAAAAGAACATTTGAGCTGTTTCGCATGTAATTGCATACCTGATTTCTCTCACATGTATTCCTGCAGTTGGTTTGATGCATATTTTTAGTAAATATAGCTGTACTGATGGCAGACAATTCTTTCAAACTTGGCTGTCTACTTACATCATTCTGATCCTAGATGAAGACTGGATTTCCAAAACTTTATAGTAGAATATGTATGCTTCTCTACTACGTGCTACCTCCAATTACTGCATATGCATTCCAAATTTAACAGAAGCACAAGGCAGAGCCAGAACAGACGTAGTAAGGACATATCTGGGATTTCTGGGTATACAATAGCATGGTTGAAGTTACTGTGCATCAACATAGCTGTGATTCAGTGAAGCTGTAAGAAATACTGGGCAGATGTCAAAGATCCTCAAAATCCATCTGCAGTATATTTTGGGTGAAAAGAGAACACATCCAGAACACAAATGTGGTTTTATGAAAGAAAAAAAAAAAAATGCCAGCAGGTAACCCTGCATTACCTGAATCATAGAATCACCAGGTTGGAAAAGACCCACTGGATCATCGAGTCCAACCATCGCTATCAACCACTAAACCAGGGCCCTCAGCACCTCCTCCACCCATCCCTTAAACACCTCCAGGGAAGATGACTCAACCACCTACCTGGGTAGCCTGTTCCAGTGTCCAGTGACCATTTCAGTGAAAAAGTTTTTCCTAATGTTCAGCCTGAACCTCCCCTGGCAGAGCTTGAGGCCATTCCCTCTCGTCCTGTCCCCTGTCACTTGAATTCGGGGAGCGGTCTCACCAGTGCCAAGTACAGAGGGAGAATAATCTCCCTGGCCCTGCTAGTCACAATGTTTCTGATACAAGCCAGGATGCCATTGGCCTTCTTGGCCACCTGGGCACACTGCTGGCTCGTGTTCGGTCGGCTGTCAACCAACACCCCCACGTCCTTCTTCTCCAGGCAGCTTTCTAGACAGACTTCTAGTCTGTAGCACTGCATAGGGTTGTTGTGCCCCAAGTGCAGGACCTGGCTCTTGGTCTTGTTAAACCTCATGCCACTGGTCTCAGCCCAGTGGTCCAGCTTGTTCAGATCCCTTTGTTGAGCCTCCCTACTCTCCTCTGAAGAAACAGAAGGATTAGGAATCCAGAAAGTACAGTAAAAAGAAAGCGGTAAAGGTGTCCCCAGGTAGCCCCTTCATGTACATTCCAACATGCTTTTTGACTGCAGCACGCTACAGGTACTTTGCACTTATGCTGTATCTGAGATTAGTCACGGAGTTTAAGGCCTTACTCTGAAAATATTAAAAGGGAATTTAAAGCAGATTCCAACAGAGGGAGTCTTAATTGTGGAATCACAGAGAGCAGCTTTTCCATAGTTACCCCATAAAGCTGAGACACAGCCGCAGCGAAAACCATTTTCACTATGACAGTGGCTACTGTGTTCGCAAGGGCAAGGGAAACCCTGGTTCAACACTGCTTTGGTGCTGAACAAGGATTCGAATCCAAATCTCACAAAAATACCCAAATGACTAAGTCACAAAATACTCAGTAGTAGAAAGACTTAATTGTTCTTAAATTTTCATAAATTTCATATAAATTAATGAGTAATATTAGAATTGGAGTATTTTGGATGAAAAGACATATGAATTTTGATTATAATATGGGAATCATTTACACCACAACTTCAGCCAAATAATTATTAAGAGTTTTTACTGCATAAATCAGCTCTAACATGAAACACCCTAGCACTCCACTATGAGTTTTGTGCAAAAAGTACTTTTAAGCGACCAAATTCAAGATAAAATATACAAGTATTGTCAGAACATAAAATTTGGCTGTCATTTAAAGGCTGATTCAGAGGGACACGTTGGGTTCTTTATTCATGTTCTGCTCTATAACATGGTATTAGTTCAGGCACCTGCATTTTAAAGTGAATTTTAAAAACTGGACAATATAGGGAAAAATTATTGGAGATGTGAACTGATGAAATCCTTCATTTTGTTCAAGTAGCCTCACTATGGTGCAGATATATTTGAAAAGTTAAAAATAATCTGTTTTAGAATTTGGTTTTATCTGTCACAGGCAGTCAAAAAGCCCTATGCAAAGACACACTCAAGTCAGTAACACAGCAGTTAAATGAAAACAGCTGGAATAAACTGAAGGAGATAGGTGTCCTCAAATTGAGCAGACTTGCTTAAGTCCAACTTGTTACAACCTAATTTTCACTTAAGCAAAATGAAAGCAGCTCTTGAAGTCCTGTGGGCTGAGCAGGACAAAGATGAGATTAGAAGATACAGATTTTTTAATAATCCTTTCAGGATCTAAACCTGATGAATTCTGTGTTAGGTCCTGTTGCATGTCTTCACGCTAAGAACTAGAACTGCTGTCATCATTTGAAGACCATGAATAAATATTATTTGCCACATTTACTGTGACCATTTTTGATCTGAGGAAGACGGTTTTCCAAAGTAAGCACTAAAATGCATTAAATTTCACCTCCCAGCTTACCTGAGGGGATGTTTTAATCCCTGATGAATTTAATAACCCTAGCGGAATATGGGGGGGACGGTTTTACAGCCAGATCTAGCAGCAAGAAATTTCATTTCAGTTACTACAATAAGAGTTTTATGCTGTACATGATGATTGGAGACAAAACTCCAGTTACAACAGAGTCTGCTTCTTCTGAAAAGATTGAGTCTGTAATTAAGTTCTGGATTGTGTATTAGAGTTAATAGAAGCATCTTTCAAACAGTGTGTACGCTCAGCCACTGAAGAGAATGGGGAAAAAAAAAAAAAAAACGGGAAAACTAGTTCAGGCTATGGGAGCAAATGCCCCAACCAACTGTATTTGCATAGTACTGCAATAGTGAAAATGTTTATTGTCCAAAGAAAAAGTAGTTATCCTTTGCTCTTTTCATCATAAGACTTATCTGTAAATGCTGTGCTAACATCCACTAACTAGTCTGAACTTTTACTGACCAAGAAAAACAAGGAAACATTAACTTTCCTGCAAAATATGCCAGCAAACTTGTGACAAGTACTTTCCTCCCCAGCACCCTCAGAGCATTCCAGCCCTTGGAAACTCCATAAGCAACAAACCAAACACTGGAGACCTTTCCTTCTTCTACAATGCAGCCTACTTCCTTAGGTCAGAGCCCCACTTAACTGAGTGTTAAGTGTCATACTTGGAGCCAGACTCTGAGATCTCTATGGTTCTGCACAACAGGCAGTGGAAGTTCAGAAACTGCTTTGTGGGCCCCTGCAGCACAGTTGCAACTCTCGTTATTCACCGAAGGAGCCATCCTGAAGGTACTGGCTCTCAAGAGTGGTCCACAAAGCACTAAATCATCTTTTTGTCCTACGAGGTAAACCTCAGGTGCTGCCTTCAGACAGCTGTGTCGCTTCATACAACACAAAGGTCAATTTGGAAATGCTGTGCTGCTGGTTATAAAGATGCTCTGGCTCTCTTCTGTCATTCAAGAGCAAAGCATCTCTTACAGAAAGAAAAGCCAGCTGCCAACAACACCCCAGCATCACTTACAAATGCATGTGAAAAACATAACCCTTAAATAACAAGCACAGAAGTTTTTCCAGTCAAAAATTTTATTGACATTCTTGTCAAACTGATCTCAGTTTATGATCTTGGTCTCTCTTTCTTGCCCTTGTACAAGGCCAACAGAGAAACATTGGCTACTTTGACAACCTTGAAGCGAACTCCAGGAATGTCACCAACGGCATGACCCTTCCGACCAAAACCAGCAACCAGAACTTCATCATTCTCCTGTAATGAAAGACCACAGAGTTACCAAACTATAAACATTAAACCCACACATGCTTCCAAAATGGGCAGCACTAGTAAGTCTGAAGTATGGCTCAGATTAAAAGAGTAGAAATACTGAAGGCTACTGGCAGATACACATTATTGAAGGACAGTTATCCCTATTATGGTTTTGGAGAAGGGACACACAAGCAGAAACACCAGTTGGCTCACAGCAGCACAGTTTTTCTAAGGGATGGGATAGGACAAGAACATTTTCTTTTATTTGCCACCAGTTTTAAAGACACACATGGTGCAGAATGCCGTGAGTCTTTGTTTGACCATCCCTCACACAGGTCAATAATGTGTTTCTTTAATACACACATTTTTATGGAACACTTAATGAAAATAAATTACCTCAATGAAGTTCAGGCACCCATCGTTGGGAACAAAAGCTGTTATTTTTTTACCATTCTTGATCAACTGGACTCTAACACATTTCCTGATGGCCGAGTTGGGCTGTTTAGCTTCTACTCCACTAAAATGGAAGCACATGAAAATGAATTAGCAAAACTGATGAACTAGTGGATAGTCATCACACCACTGCAAATTACTGTGTTATGCTAAGTGCAAGTTGCACCTGTATTTAAAGCTAGCCCCCATATAAAATTTCATTTCCTAAGGTGAATAAAAATTGAAAATTAATCTCCTTAAACCACATACAAATTCAGTAAATAAAAATCAGGAGGAAAGGGTGCGAAAAAAAGATGAACACCTTGGAGCCCTGATACTGGGCCAATGAAGCTGATAAATTCAGAAAAAAGCCAAAACCCTAACAGTTGGGATCTCTGACACAATGCAAATATGTGAAATCCACTAAATCCTAAACCACATTAAGTGATACGTTTGGTTTTACTGGGAAAATTGAGAAGTTTTGCTGCAGCTGGTTTATATGTTTAATTATCTTGTAATATAAATCTATCTCATATGAAGGGAAAATACAGAGGCAATCTCCAGACATGATGAATAACCTGAAACACTAAATGTTCTTAAGACTTGCAAGAATTTATTGACGTTAAATTGTCTCGTAAGATTTAGTTGTCTTAGGTCAAAAGATAACCTGAAGGAAGTCTCCCAATATGGGATGATGACCTAAAAAAAAAAAAATTTCTTTGAAAACTTACTTGACTCTTTGTCAGGAATCGGTATATATACATTCACTGCTTTTGTAAAATGGGATGCCTTATATAGAAGGCTATCCAATTTAGTGTCAAATAGGAGTGGCTGGACTCGATGAAGAGGCCTTTTCTAACCTAGTGATCCTATGATTTTGTGCCAAATTGTAAAATGAAAGTATTACTGCCTTTGCTTCTGAGGCTTTGCCCTTTATATTTTACCAGTGAACAAGCGTTTCTCACACCTTACTTCTAGAAAACCAGAATTTTTAGGCCAACACACGTGTGAGGAAAAAATGCTTTTCAGCAGCACCACTACATAGAAAACTAACCCGTTTCCCACCGAGCCCGCATGACCTACTAGATGCGGCAGCAAAACTTCTCCAGATTTCGAAAACTGAGTGGCTCGGTACCACCTTGAGCCCACTCCTGGTAGTGTTTCCCAGGCAAACTCCCATCCCCTAGGGGATCCCGGGGCACGCGTGGTACCCACACTTTCTCCAGGACGATGCCCTTGGCGTGGGAGGCGCCACCGAAGGGATTGGCCTTCAGGGCCGTGCCCAGGTGGGCCTTCTTGTACTGCTTGTCGTGCCATTTCTGGTCGCGGCGATGGCTGCGAAGCTTCCTGGCGGTGCGGAGCCCTCGGCACTTCCCTGAGGAGAGAGAGCGGAGAGAGAAATGAGCTGGGGAAGGAGGGAGAGCAAGGCCGCGAGGCCGCTGAGACACCGCGGCGGGGGGTGGTGAAGCGCTGCGGCCTCCCTGTCCTCCTCCCCGCCCCTATCCGTGTCCCTGTCCCCCTCGCCAAGCCCCGATTCGGTTCGGTTCAGTCCCGGCTCAGCCTCAGCCGGGCCGGTCGCAGGCAGCCACGCTCACCCATCCTTCCTCCGCGGCTGCCGAGCGCGAAAGAGCGAACCACGCCCCGTGCGCGCAGCCTGCATTCGCCCGCGAGGACCCGGGGCTGCCCCGCGCCACGCCTGAATGAAAACCCCCCAGCCCGGCCCCGGCGCGGGGGAGCGGGAGCCCGATGCACGGACGTGCCCTGCGAAGGACCTCAAGGGGCGGTCCGCGTCGCGCCTGAAGGAAAGTGCGCGGCCGGAGTTGAGGCGGGACCTGATCGTGGATCCGTGGCCTGGTTTGGGCTGGAAGGGACCGTAAAGATCACCCAGTTCCATCCACTGGATAAGGCTGCCCAAGGCCCCATCCAGCCTGGCTTTGAACAACCCCAGGGATGGGGCATCCACAACTTTGCTAGGCAACCTGTACAGTACTTCCCCACTCTCAGCCTGGAGAAATTCTACATTATGTCTAGTGTAAATCTGCCCGTCTCCAGTTAATACCTATTGCCCCTAGTTCTGTCGCTATACGCTTTTGTAAACAGTCTCTCCCCAGCTTTCTTGTAGCTCCTGTCAGGCACTGGAGGGTCACGATAAGATCTCTTTGGAGCCTTTTCCAGGCTGAAGAAGCCCAACTCTCCCCATATGGGAGGTGCTCCAGTCCTTGGATCATCCTTGTAGCCTCCTCTGGATCCATTCCAACAGATCCATATCCTTATGTTGATTCCAGAACAGGACACAATATTCCAGATGAGGTCTCAGAAGAGAGGAGTAGAGGGGCAGAATCACTTATCCTAACCTGCTGGTTACACTTCTTTTGATGCAGCCCAGGTTTTGGTTGGCCGCCTGGGGTGTGAGCACACATTTCTGGCTCATGTTGAGCTTCTCATTGACCAGTGACCCCAAGTCCTCTGCAGGGCTGCTTTCTATCATAGCATTCCCCAAGCTGTGTTGAAACTCTGTACTGCCTGGACCCAGGTGTAGGACCCTGCACTTGGCCCAGTTGAACCTCATGAGGTTCTCACAGCCCCACTTCTCCAGCCTGTCCAGGTCCCTCTGGATGACATCCTGTCCTTCCAGTGGGGCAGCTGTACCACTCAGCTTGGTGTCATCTGCAAACTTGCTGAGGGTGCACTCAATCTCACTGTCTCTGTCATTGAAGAAGATATTAAACAGTACCGGTCCCAGTATGACCCCTCAGGGACGCCACTAGTCACAGATCTCCATCTGGACTTTGAGTCATTGATACCTGATAACCCCTGAAGGCTTTATGAAGCTGTCTGAGGGTGGGGTGGCAGGAACTGATATAAAAAATGTCTGCAAATCCTCTTAAGACTTTTTTTTGGCATTTTAGAAAGCAAGCAATCTTTGTCAGGCCTGAGCAACACGAGGGAGTGATCTCCATCTGTTTTGCGCAGTGAGACGAGAGCTGGGATAGGATGCATTTCCCACTCAAATGGACGTGTATAATTTTCCCAGAAATCTTATGCAAATCCATCACTTCCCAAGGACTCGTTTTAATGTTATTATGAACTTCACAGTGGTCAGAATTCTTGCTGATTTGGAGCTTTGGCTCCATCTCTGCCTGACCTTGCATTTGAAATGGGAAAAGGCTGCAAACAGAGGTGGTCATGGAAGAAAAGATATGTTCAGCGTGTATCATACTGAATGTGAGATATTATCATCTTTGAAGAAAGTAGTAGTAACTTCTTGTATCACACCAAGCAGGATCCATCCCTCTTCTCAGCTTGTTTAATCCATTTCCTCTGGGAGTAACCCCCCTCAGATTAGTGAAGGAGACTGCAGTCCCTCCAAGGGAATGGTGAGATGTGAATGGCACTGCCTGTTGGGTTGGCTTCATTGAGAGGCATTTGTGCAGCCCTGCTCTTCACCATGGGGTCAGGACACTGTCACACCTTGAAGGTAGACAGTAGGATTAGTATCCTGTAAGGGTTTGGAAAGGACCATATGACCAGTACAGGGTTCAGTGATAGAGAATTTTGATGTTTCCTTGAAGCTGCTGTGAGTGAAGTTTCTGCAAATGATCCATTGTGGTGCCCATGGGTTGCGAATGACATCAGTGGGGAGGAGGGGGGGTCTCAGGCCAGCTGAGAGGGAGCTCTGATTTGTGCTTGCTCCTGTCATTCCCTTATAGTCTGTTCTGTACTGATAATATCTGGGGTGCCAGTCAGCCCAATCTTATCAGTAGCGCCAGTGGTAGGAGAAACAATGGATTGCTGTGCAGCCCTCACCAGTATGTGAGTATCCAGAGAACTCCAGGGTCATAGATCAGGATGTTTCAATCACAAGAAACTCATAAATCTTATTAATACTTTTGTTTTGCGGACCGCCCCTGAGTCTTTATTTTTGTTTCACAGTTATGATGTATCTCTGTAGACCTTTGTTGGTGTGTGGGAGAGGGGGATGACCATGGGCCAGTTTGGTCATCCTGATAGGCAAAACGAGTGGCAGAGACATAATTGCCCCTTCTCCCCAACTTTATCTTTGCTGCACAGATGGGCTTTGATACAGCCACTGACGTGGACTGGCCACCAGATCTCCGCCTAGCCCCTCTTCACATCACGACTTAGCAAAGAGGGAGCCCGCTTCAGCAGCTTTCGTGGCGGGGAGGATGTGTCAGACACGTAGGGATGGTTTCTGCACCGCAGAGCAAGGTGGGCATGGTGGCATCACCCCATCCATCTGGAGTGATCTCAGCTGTGACTGGAGTGGTCTCCTAGTTCCTCACAGAGCCTTTATTGCTATCCCAGCCCCTTGGCTCCTCCACATCATTTACCCAGCCACTCACAACACGAGCAATGGCAGGAGTCTGATGTATGATCTGTTTAGGGTGAGTGAGGATAGTACCAAGGAGCTCCGGTGGCACCTGAGCCAGGATTTCCTACTGTCAGCTGTTTAAATAACTACATCACCTGAAGTCTTCCGTGGGAGAAAATCCTGTAACACAACCAATGGTTTATTAATTTTGAAAGGTACTGTTAGTCCATACTGCTGCACATGTAATCTGCAGGTGCCAAACAAGCAGGCACAGCTGCCTCTCTCCAGCAGTCCCTTCCCCAGCAGAAAACATGGACATTCATTTAACTTTTTTACAATTACTGTGATGGGGCAGTAATTAGATCTAAATGTATCTCTGCTAACACAACCTGTATACAAAGCTGAAATATTAATTACAGACTTGGTGTGTTTATGCAAGGCTGGTTTTGCATTCAATCTAGAGACAATAAATAATCAAAAAGCATTAAATAAATAATAATTATAAATCAAACCAAACAATAAACAAAACCCAGGAAACCCAGCAATAATTGCAGGAGCAAACACTACTGTTACAAAAAGCAACTGTTTAGAAGGTGCAACTGCAATGTGGAGAATGAAATCACTATTTTGTAATTTTATGAACAAGGAAGTTAATCTTGTAAAAATG
Source organism: Coccyzus lansbergi (assembly GCA_033558105.1). NCBI lineage: Eukaryota > Metazoa > Chordata > Aves > Cuculiformes > Coccyzidae > Coccyzus > Coccyzus lansbergi. The sequence goes on along the minus strand of JAUMJK010000768.1, from coordinate 200,592 downwards.
CTAAAGCTTTGCTTTATTTTAAGAATACTAGGAATACTGAAAAGCTGACTAGCGAAGAAATTGAGGGGTAAGTGAATATACTAAAATAAACTGGCATTTGATTCACAAATAGTTATGCATTAAGATCTAGGAAAGGGATGATCTGAGATGGCAGGATGTGATCTATTGGGACTTCTGTAAAGTCTTTGGCACAGTCCCCCACAACATCTTTCTTTCTAAATTGGATAGATGTGAATTTGATGGGTGGACTGTTTAGTGGATGAGAAATTGGTTGGATGGTTGTATTCAGAGAGTAGTGGTCAATGGCTCAAAGTCCAGATGGAGATCTGTGGCAAGTGGTGGCAATGTACACTCACAGCCGAGAAGGGCAACCACATCCTGGGCCGCATGAAAAGAAGCGTGGCCAGCATAGTGGGGGAGGGTATTCTACCTCTCTTTTCCTCTCTTGCGAGATGCTAGCTGGAGTATTGTGTCCAGATGTGGACCTGTTAGAACAAGTCCAGAGGAGGCTACAAAGATGACTGTAGGGCTGGAGCACCTCCCATATGAGGACAGGCTGAGAGAGTTGGGGTTATTCAGCCTGGAGAAGAGAAGACTCCAAGGTCATCTTATAGCAAACTTCCAGTACATGAAGGGACTACAAGAAAAAGCTGGGTAGGGACTGTTCACAAAGGCTGGTAGTGATAGGACTTAGGGTGATGAGTATAAACTGGAGAAGGGCAGATTTAGACTAGGCATAAGGAAGAATTTCTTCATGATGAGAGTAGTGAGGCACTGGCACAGGTTGCCCAAGGAAACTCTGGATGCCTCACCCATGGAGGTGTTCAAAGCCAGGTTGGATGGGACCCTGGGCCCATCTGACATTGACACCCAGCAGCAGTTTCTTTATATGGATCATCCCACGGCCAGTTCCTGCCAGCACCCCTGCACTCCATGTTCCCAGCAGGGATGTGGCCCTGTCCCTGATGCTCCTCTGGGCTGTGAATGCCCTCTGGGCTCTGCAGAAACTGTTTGCAGAGATGGCTGCCAGATGCTGCTCTCTTAGGATCCTTCCTCTCCCTGGCTAGGTATTTTTGCAGTTAAATATACCAAATGAGTAACTCTGCTGGTAACAGCCTTCTAGAAATGCTGTTGCCAGCTGGATGGAAACAGATTGTATTCTTTGGAGAATGTTAGCACCACTACATAAGCACTTCTAAATGTTTCTGTTCACTGAGCAGGTCAGTCCACCCCAAACCCCACAATTTATCTTAAAACTCTTGGTATAATCTGATCTCTGGCATTCACTGGGAAGTCTCATCCCTGATGTGCTGCAGAGCTGTAAAACAAATGCACCCTGGGTTGTCCCTGTGCAGCAGGTCTCTTGCTCCCTGCTATCCATGCCCGTGGTCCCCACTGCTTATGCAGCTGCCAGCTCAGATTCCCATCCCAGCAGCAACTCCTGTTCCCAGTCCTGGCAGCAGCCTAGCTGCATTGGATAGTCTGGTCAGGAACTACATCTTCCACGATGCCATTGTCACATCTTGTTCCCTTAGCGCTGCCTCATCTGTGTGAAATGCATTCAGTGTTTCCTCCTGCACGTCTTCCAGCAGGAAGAATAAGGAAAAAGGAGTTTGAGGAAATAGCAGAGGGATTTAGGACTGTGACCACCTTGAAACCTGTGACTTGCCCTCTCTTCAACAGCAGGTGCTTTACAAAACCCTGATGGGTGTAGAACAAACCTGACCCCCTGGCTGGTATAGCTCCGTTCTCCAGGGCATTAGACGTACACAAGTGTGGGAACCCCCTTTCATGGTGGGAGATGTGCCTTGTGATGCAGAATGAGACTAAGCATGTGTGGGGTTTTGTGTATGGATGTTATTCCTCTTCCCTGAAGGCAACCCAAGAACCAGAAGCTTTATCCTTGATCCCCTTTCCATCCAGTGCCACTGTGGTGTGGCTGTGTGGAGTCTGTGTGGAGATTTCTCAGGATAGGATGACATCCTCTAGGGTTGTGGGGAAGGGTGCAGGAGTAGCGAGGAGGCAGGAAAGGGTCAGGCTTCTAACAGGATTAATTTTTGCACCATCCCAGTATGCGTGGTTGAGATAAAGGCTGAAGGGCCTGCAGAAAATGAGGATTTTTTTGGAACTGAGACTATGACTGAGCTTTGTCTATAAATTAAGGTAAATTTTCTGCCTATGCTTTTGTTGTATAGTCAGTGTGTAGTGAATATGTGTGAATCAGAGCAAAAATGCTTGTGTCAAAGTGAAAAAATGTTAATACCTAATACAGTGGCTGAAACCTCATACTTTGCTTGAGACATGTTATTTTAGAAAGTGGCTCAATTTATGGTGACCTGATAGGTCATCTGAAGGTCACTAGAAACTCTGCTGAAAATAAATTGTGCCAATGTGTGCCTAAGGAGGTGCAGCCAAAGAGATAAATTATCCATGTTTAAAATTACATCTGCAGTCTCATTCATTGCATGCAAACCCAGTGCGTGTGTAATTATTGCAGCATCAAGCAGAACAGCTGTCATCCTGGGGTCTCCATCAATGTTCATGTCATCATCCTGTTCGACAGGGGGTTTGCTGGGCTGTGGTGACATAGTCAGAGATGTATGGAATGCCAGCAATACTGATGCACAAACCTATCAGTCTCTGGTTGTTTGCTTCACAAAACTATGAACACTCACACTGATTATAATTCTCAGCTGATTCATTAACTACCTTTTCTGCAAAGTGGATCCAGAAAAAGAATATTGTTCAAAGTGCAGTAAGGTCTCCTGCTGTGCCTCCTCCCTGCTGGTGGAAATATCTGAACTGGTGTGATACTAAGTGAAAAACAACTACATGGCTTTATCATCAAAGGATGAATTTTCCTTAATCACAAGGAAAAACCTATTGCTAGATTTCCCATTGACTTTGTCTTGCATGAAGTTCATCACATGCCTTTGTAGAATACAATGTGATTTTGTTTGTTCAATTAAACAGTGTGTGGGCTTTGCTTATGATACTCTCTTCAACTTTTGTCCACTGTGTATGTATACAGTTGAAGCACGTGGCTTAAGAAGCTTGCTGCAGTTGATTTAAGCATAAACCAGGCAGATGTAAAACAGTGATTTATAAACTGAATTGCAGTGGTTCATCTAATCACGTCCTTGCCAGGACTGCTGCATGTAGGGCCCCATCATATTTTCTTTTTAAACTCAATAATGCAGGGGTGATAGTTGTGCTATAATTCTTCATCAAAACAAAGTAAATCCTTAGGATGACTTCTTTTCTTTCATTGGATCTCATTTCTATTTTGATACTACATGTATGTGTTTATACTTGAACCTCATAAAACTCCAACATTTTAAAGGAGTGCATTAATTGTTTAATATTGTTGTTATTATGAAGTGTCAAAAAGTAGAGAAAGATTTCTCTTTGTGCTCTTCTACTGTTATTTCAGATGATGATCACTGATTAGTAAATTGCTGGCAGCACCCACAGAATTAGTGCATAGTGAGGAAGTTAGTATAATTTTAATAATTTATATGGGTTTAACCTATGTTAACAGTTTGCTGTTGCTGGTTTTCTTAGTTACCTGTAAATGCTCCCTTGATTCTGAGGAAACTAATATGTATTTTTCCACTCTTTCACTATGTGAAATGGTGGTCTGAGAAGGCAAGTTCCCTGTAGGAATTCACAGCACTGTGGAAACACAAAGGCCAGGAGTCCAACCGAAGATACGTTGTCATAGAATAAACTAGAAGACTTTATCTTGGATTCAGCTTGTACTGACTTAAGGTGTGGCCTAGCATGTATTGTTTATACAACTTTTTCTGACTTCCTGTGCCCTTGAAGGACACATTATTTGTTCATCTGTACCATACTGGTTTGTGTGTCAGCATTTTTGTTCTTAGCTTTTGCTGCCATGCTGGTCATGAACAGTTACAAAACAGCAACACCTGAATGAAACCTGTAGGCGTCATCAGAAACCTGCTCTGTGCCTTCCTCTCTTCCCCTCCAAACTGTTTAGGAGGGACTATGGGACATGAGTACTGAAATGTTTAACCAGCCAGTGACATTAGTAGATTCATGGTTTTTCGAAGGGTGTGTCACACTTCTGCCTCTTCCTGGGGTTGTTTAAAATTTTTAGATGAGCCATGTCTCTGTACTGGTGTAATTATTCTAAGATTAACACCATATATTCCTGGTGCTTCCCAGAAAAAATAGTCATTATTTTCATCTGGTACTTACTTATCATTATAGATAAGCATTTTCCAAGCTGGGATTTTCACATAAATATCTGGATTTCTCCTTAAATTGGATAGAAGCAGTACCGGTAAGGATAAGCTGCTGCAATTTTTTTTAAGATTAGCAAATACTCTCTGTATCACTGAAAGAGAAATGGAATACAACAGACAGGAGCTCTTAATCAGTGGAGTAGGACTTACTGTGTGATCACATCAGCAGGTAGCTGAGATTAGCTGCCAAGCAAGAAAGCAGCAGGTGTTTGTGGGGAGTGCGTGTACATGGATCGGTGCACAGGAGCAGGCTGTGACTATGTCCTGTCTGATACATAGGTGGCAAAGTGGGCAGTGTGAGGAAATGTCAGTCAAGCCCTGGTCCGAACTTCCTCTTGAGAGTGAGCTGTCTGTGCTGAATGTGGGTATCAAGAACCCATTTCTGCTCAGGCCCCAGAGTTCCCTCCAGACTGGTCACAGGTCCACAGCTGCGTTCATGAAGGTGGCCACACTACACACAAGTATGCTGGAGAGCACTGTTGTCCTTATAACACCAGTAAGTATCCTGATTTCAGCTTTCAGCTTCTGTGTAGATGCTTGGAATGCAAGCTGCAGTTAAGGAGCACTGTGTGGTGACCACATGTGGGTCATCCAGTTTGAGGAGATGGCTCATGTTCCTTGCCCTCTGCTTTGCCATCATGAGCACAGCTGATGTATATTTTGAGACAGCTGACAAGAACAGAGGATCTGGAGAAGAGGTACAGGTGCCTGAAACCCACATATTGTTTGAGAATGACCTGTCTGAGAACCAGCATGCTGTATTCACAGTGGTGTGTGTGCACCCTAGTGTCTTAGTCTGATTGCACAGAAACAGAGGTGTTGTATGAGCATTTAACAGCTGTGATCTGCTTAGAGATATCTCTAGATATAAAAACAGTTGAGCCAGAAGGCTGAGCACACACAAACTGAATTAATGCTGAAGAAACAAAACCAATTCCAAATACTTCTTCTCCCAAGCCTATGCCTCTTCTCACAAGTGACAGAGGACAGGACAAAGAGGGAATGGCCTCAAGCTCCGCCAGGGGAGATTTAGGCTAGAGATTAAGAGGAAGTTTTTCACGGAAAGGGTCATTGGGCATTGGAACAGGCTGCCCAGGGAGGTGGTTGATTCACCTTCCCTGGAGGTGTTTAAGGCACGGGTAGATGAGGTCCCGAGGGACATGCTTTACTGTTTGATAGGAATGGTTGGATTCGATGATCAGATGGGTCTCTTCCAACCTGGCGATTCTATGATTCTATGCTTGACTTCTGAGCTTGCTATGTCTGCTTTCACATCTGTAGAATGAGGATAATAGTATTACTCTAAATGTGTTATAAGCCTTCAAAATACATATAATTCTTTCTCTGGTTGTCATACAGAGGAATAAATTTCAGAGCTGTCCGGAAACAGCACCTTTACCTTTTTTAAGGTTAGGGTTGAGTACAGATAAGAAATGCTCTTTGGAGTGCTTTTAAAGCCTGGAGAGACCATGTGGGTTTGTTGGTTTTTTTTCCTAGCAAACAGCTCACATTCTAGTGCAATTTAATTTCCCCAGAATGTGTAATCTTTAATTCACAAGGAAGCTGGGATGTGCCAGTGGTAGGTGTCAGCTGTCAGAATAAATCTGAGCACAGGGTGAGTTTCTCCCGTGGGTACCGGTATGGTGACGGTATGGCGAATCCTGCCTGTGATTGGCTGGATGTGCTGGTCATCACGCTACCAGGCAGAGTGCGGGTGCTTGGCTGCCCGCTGGACCAGAGGAACAGATGTACTGGATGTGGAGTGACTGGATCTCTTCTCAATGGAAGGAAACGCTGCTGTTAGCTTCTTACTGCTTTTTTTGTATGTGGGGTTTGCAGGGTCTGTAGAGCAAATGATTGCAGCAGTGGATGGCAGGTCAGTAACAGAACGTGCATCAACAAGCTATTGGTGGAGTTGAGTGCATATTTTAAATGTTGTAGTTTGGTCATCTGTGCTCTGTGGATGTGGATTTGATTGCAGTTTAGAACGTCAGGACATTGTTTTAATTTTCTCTTCAGATTTGAAAACACCGAATTAGCAAATAATTCTGTATCACTGAAATCAAGCACTGCTAATACAGAAATTAATAATTTCAGAGCATACAGTGCATTAAAAATTTAATTTTAAAACAATTTGATAAACAGTACTGGAAATGTGTTTAAAATTTGTGTTTTCTGGGCATATGTCTTAAATTTCATTGCATTTTAATGACTCTCACACTGACTCCCTGGTCAAGTGTAGAAATGAAGTTATAAATAGAACAACAGCTACAGTGTGAACACTACTCAAACTTAAGTGCTGAAATATTCTACTTGTGTAGAATGAATTCATGGCATTAATCCGATAGTGCAAAGAGGTATTAAACCTATGGAATTACTAGAAATTTGGATTTGTCATTGTTTATAGTGCTGTTTCATTCTCTAATGAAATACCGATTAGAAGCACAAATCATAGCAGGGAAAAGAGTGGAGTTTCTAGAGCCAAACATTGCAAAAGTAAAACCGGCCCAAACTGTATGTATTGAATAATACCCCAAAGTCACTAATAACACACAGATCAAACATGCTGATGAAGATCACAGCTGGCAGTAAAATCTGTGCATTTAAGGCAAGAAGGACATGTGATGATTTGCTTAAGCTTGTATTAACAGATCTGGTAGTCAGTTATCAACAAATAGTACAATATGTTTTCATTTAAATAGCTTACTTGCTGTTCTCCTCTGCCAGTTTTCAGATGTTAATGTCTTCTTAATACGCTTTTCTGCAATCATATCCAAATTTATTCCCATCAATTCTGAGATATGAAGTTGACATCTTGATGACAACTTTGCCTTTGCATTTAGTGGAAGTGGGATTGTGCCTTCACAGTGTTAATCTGCTGGAAGTTCTATGAACTCAATTTCTTTTTTTTTATTAAAAATTAAATCCTGAATATATTGTTATTCTGATCTGCTAAAGTATAGATCAGACCCCAGTACTGAGTACGTTGTAAAATAATTATGTGAATTTGTAACCCTATGTCAAATCACACGTAAGTCTATGAAAATAAGGCACAGAATATGCTAAATTTAAAAACTCTAAGAATGATGGTCTTTGTTGATACTTCTTGATTGTAGAACTTAACAAGATATATTTAAAATTTGATAATAGTTTTTGTTACACTGCTTCTTAGAAGGAACTAGCTTTTGCTGTGAATCTGTGTTCCCAGGCTTACAGGTTTGTAATTTCAATAACTTCATTGACACTCATAACCAGTGTCCCTAGAACTAAAACCATCTCATTGCTACCAGGCACTTGGCAAGCATTCATCACCATTTGTTCTGACTTTGTTTTTAGTGCATTTGAAGGTTCATGTGGTATTTTTCAAATAAATGCTTCATAAGTTAATTAAACCTAGTTCAGCATCCAGTGAGGTAGTCTGCATCTGGGTGATATTAGTATTATAGTGATAACCCTGAAGTAATCAAAATACTGCAGTAGAGTACATTTTGCCATTCAATGGAGTTTGTCAGAGCAGTAATATGAAGAGTAAAAGACACTGTGAATATAGATTTTTTAACCTGGTGACCTGAAAACTGTCTGTGACTTGCACAACCCCTCGGTTTTGAGTGCCAAACTTACATACACGAGTTGTTTGAGTGGACAAAGTACTCAAATGCAAGTCTGCAAGGGCTGGAGTCTGTATGAACTTTTTCAGACAAACAAGCCAGACTTTGTTGCCTTATGGAGATGGATCATGTCATCTGATAAGAGGGAATTTACACTTCTTTATACTTATAATCTTATTTAATTGGGATTTACATAGTGATTAGTCCTCCCAGGGCTTTGTATTAGGGCTAATCCAATTTCATGTGGGTTTCTGACATACTTGATGTGGTAAATTCAACATACAACACACATATCTCTGTATCTGGGTTAATATTTACTAACTGGTAAGGAAAAATATTAGTCCTCAAAATGTATACCATGTATGCAAATGAATTTGAAGTAGAGTGGGGTAGAGTGGCTGGAAAAGATGCCTGATTTAAAAATCTAGGCTCTAATTCAATGTGCTAGAAATGATTTGCTGTCACTGATTTGTAGTCCCAGCTGTGGTTTCCTGATAGTTTTGAAGGCAATGGAGAAAAATGCTTTAGTGCTAGCTGTTTTCTTGTCTCTTATACATGTAATTAACATCTTTTATATACAAGAGGGAATACATATTTTAAAATAATTGTTATTTTCCCATTTTTTATTTCAATGTTTTCTATGAAACATGCTTCAGCTGAGGACAAAAGAGCTTGACTGCCAGAGATTGCCTGTAGATTCTCCAGCTTGCCTTTTGCTTGGAGAGGCTGCTGATTTGACAGCAGGATGGCTGTTGAGGGCCACTGGTTCCTGTCACAGATTATACACTTCTGTGACATCTCAGGGTTCTAAGTGTCAAAGGTGGGACTGATAACATCAGGATCAACTCATGCTTGCTCATAAACCAAGAGGCAATCCTTCCTCTATGCTATAGATACTCTGCTGTATTGATCTTGCTATAGCAAGACAGAACAACAACTTCAAGTATTGCTGTGATGACTTTCCCTTTTTTTTTCTCTGTTGGGGCTGAGTGCATTGTGTGGGAGGTGAGGAGGTAGCCGGTATTGCTAATAAACAGAGAAACAAACAGGAGTACCAAGGGGGGTGTGTGTGTGTGTTCTTCACGTGTGTGCTCCCAAGTGTGTGCTGGCTCCCAAGTGTGCTTGCTGTGTGGCTGATCCTGTTAGTCTTACTGTGGTACTTAGCAGTGGTTCCCACGTCACTCTCTCCACTGCATTCCCTGTGAAAGCATGAATGTTTCATTAGCTGTACACATTCATCTATGTTTGAGCATCTTCATGCTGAGAGCAGAAACCTGTCATTTCTTCTGTAGCAGCATGGCCGTGTAGTGCTGTGGTTTGACATGCGATGTTGAGGAGTCAAAATGCGTTGTCTCGAGCTCCCAGCCTGTACCTGAGGGCTGTGTTATAGATGTTCAGGTCAGGATGTAATCCCACAGGGACGTTTGCAAAGACTATGGCTCATGTATTAATTGTAAGCCCTTGATAGGCTTGATGTGGCCTATCAATTAGCATTCCTTAAGGTTATTTCATTGGCATGACCAAGATATTATCCTTATCCCAGATAGGCGTGTTGCTTTTAACTGAAGTATTTTTAATTTTTTAAATGAAAACACAACCAACTCTTCCTCTACCTAGATTAACATAAAAACCTTTCAAGTCAAGGGCAGGAATAAAGTGAATTATGCTATTTTATACTAGTTTCCTCTCAGCCCAATGTTTTAGTCTGCATGCTACATCATAGTGATTTGCAGACTGGAATAATGGGCTGTGAGCTTTTAATTACATACATAGGAAGAAGATAGAAGCACAACTAAGCATAACTAAATATATATAAGAACAAATAAATGTATTTAAAGTTAGTATAACTAAGTAATTTGCATTAGTTTCTTTTGGTGTGCCTCATCTTTGTAGGTATTATCATGAAAAAATGCCCCCAAATTAGCTTATTCCATCCTGAAGACACAGTCATGAAGACTAGAAAAGAAAAATAAAACTGCATCAAATCACAAGTTCCATGTTTCACATTGTTAAACAAACTAAGAGAAAGTTTTGCCTGAAACAGAAAATAAGATCTGGTTCATTTTAGCCATGTCTTTTGCTGCCTGTTTGTTAAAATGAGCATTATTTGTACCACTTTCTGAAGACTGCTCATTGTTGGCAGCTTGGACGCCTCAGCCCAAGAATAAACCTGGCACCCAAACTGCAGTACATGGGAGTGGGTCCCAGTCTGAAAGTGCACATTCTCCTTGCAGACGCTGGGATTTAAACAGATGTGACTTGAGGAGAAAGCTCGACTTGAGGAGGAAGTTGGTCTCCCTGTATTTGATATAAACTACCAGATTGATTTTAAATAGTGCTCTTGATGTGGAACTTCTTTGAAAAAGATCTTTTTTAAGGTTCTTTTGGCTCAGATTCCAGTCACTCCTGTGGTGCTGCAGAGCCTGATGCTTTTTTTGTGCTATGTTATGTTTTCTCTGGAGACCATCTTACGTTTTGTTGACCTAGTTGATAAAGGGACTGAGCAGCCTTCTCAGTGGTCTGGGGCAAAGCTGCTCATCAGACCTGGTATTTGGTAGCAAAAAGACAAGCTGGAATACAGACTCTGCTTTACTTTTACCTTTTTTGCTGCCTAGGCCTGAGGAGTTTGCATGGGGATGCAACTAATCTTTTTGTAGCAGCAGAAAGTACACCTGCAAAAGGATATTTTTGCTGGAGAGACACTAATCAGAAGAAAGAGCCTGCTGCTCTCTTTGAGTGTTAGCAAGACACTGCATGTGAGATCTGGGCTTTGCTGAAGCTGGTAAAATTGCTGTGGGTTTCAGGCAAGCCCAGATTTAATGTGATTGAGCTCCCTGACTGTCAGGCAGCAAGCAGGACATGCTCTAAGCTGTCCCACGTTTCTCTGCAGGTGGTGTTCACATTGTTTGGACTCATTTATCTGCAAATTAAGGATGCCACAGTGGAAATTAGGTTGGAATCTGTCCCACAGCACATGCTGGTTGGTAACCCGGACTTCCCTACCGAGGGTGTCCATTGGGGAGTGGATTCACCCAGCTGTTCAGGGCCTCCCCAGAGAGGCCAAGGCTTAACTCTGCAATTCAAATACCTTATGGTACAATTTAGACATTAATACTGAAAACTGCTTTTATTCCTAGTCCTTATATGCTGGTCTTGGTGTATATCTCTTCAAGTATTTTGCTTTTGTGGTAGACTGGCCTGGCAATAAGAAACAAGGCAAGAAAAGAAGTTAGGAGTGCATTTCCATATGAGGTGACTGTGAAGCAGGTCTGTTGCAACCATCACATGTAGCTTGGAAAGCGCTGTGCAGGCAGAAGTAGGGCAGAGTACAGAGTCCCCGTGGGCTGATGCTCAGCTGTGAGGGTCAGTGTGTTCATTTGCTGGGGAATGCTAGCAGCACACTTGAGAAGCTGAAACATGTCAGGATCAAGCCACTACAAGGCACTGCAGCTACCAAGGAAGCTGCCATGTTGTGGAGGGGACAGGAAGATGTTCCTGTGACTTAAGGAATGGAGTGTCTTCCTTGTGGAGAGCTGGTTCTTGGGCTTTGCTTGATCTTGTAGGTCTTCTGGTGATGTATGTGAATCTACTGGTTTTGATTTTCTAGTTCAGGAATTCAGATCATACTTACATCAGCCAAAGACTGAAACTATACATAAGGAAAAAATCAAAGGCTGAAAATTTTGCAAGGCTGGTAGTAGTGATTTGAGATGTGCTGCACGTGCTCCCTACCTTGCAGCTGACTTCTGTGGGATCCAGGATTGCTTGGAACCATTCAGGAGATCTTTATATGACTGCACAGCTGGGCTTAAAGCATAGCTAGCTCAGTGCATTTGCTCAGTCCTGGAGGAATTCAACATCTTGCTTCAGATCCTTACTGGGGGCTGAGGATGGTGCAGTGTTCTCCTTGTATTCCCCTGCTTGTGCACTGAAACTGGTTCATATTCTAAACTGAACTGATGTTCCATGGAAAGGGGCAAGAAGGGTAATGAATCTTTTAATAATATGTTAAGGACATGAGAATGCCTAGTGAGGTTGATCCACCAGAGGGACATCTGAAAATGAGTCATTTTTAGCCTAGGTACACTGGCAGTAGGCTTATTCTGCCCTTTTTCTGTGACATTAACTAGCTAAGGATCTGAGTTTGTTTTGAATGTTTTATTGAATGAAGCAGGACCAAAAGCTCTCCCAGTAAACTTGCTGCAAACTTTAAATCCAGATGTTGTACTGTAAATATTTTTCTCCTCTCTTCTAGTTCACCTGTGTCTTCAGATCAAGATCCTCTGCAAAGAAATGGTAAGGCTTTTAGTGTGCCGAGTACCTGGATACTGGTTCTCTTAGTGTGGCAGTAAAAGATCTTTGTTCCCAGCTGCTGCTTCTATTGACATTAGTGACTCTTCTGTCATGTTTTGTTAAAGCATATCCCTTCTTAAAAATGCCCTCTAAAGGATTTGCCTGGGTACAATAATGATTTACTGACTGACTCTGAGATAACAACAAGACTGTGGAAGAAAGAAGTATTCACTCTTTTTTTTTTTTTTCTTAAATCAAATTAAAAGAGGATGAGATGGTTGAAGGTGGAGCTGTAAGAAGGTCCATGAAACGATCTATCACCTGCGAAACTTCACTCTCTTGGCAAGCAGCTGAGCCATCAGGTTATTTGTCAGTTTCCTGTCTCTGACCAGTGCAGGGAAAGATATTCTTATCCATAGTTATGCTCTTTTGCCGTGCAATTCAGCTCACACCCTTTGGCAACAGAGTTTGCTGTATGACTGAAGAAGCTTTTGCTAAGTGTGTTTGGGATGAATAAATACATGTAGAGGCTGAATCCTGTCATTTTTGGGCTCTGGAGTTATTTCCAGTAAGGGTGACAAGATGTTCAATGAAAGGAAGAGGAAACTTATTGTATGAGCAAGGTAAAAAAACCTAGAAGATGGAATTAGAATTGAAGGCAATATTTGCATCAAGCTAAATATTTTTGAAACAAAATCAGGTATGCTAAAATGCATGTTTAGTGCACGTATGGTTATTGTTTACATAAGAATATGTGAGATTATGCTTTTATAAGTGATTGGATGTTTTCTTTGTGGGTTTATAACACAATTTCTTCAGCAGGTCGACGTTTTGAAGGTGGTGTGAAGCCAAAATTTATTGTAAATCAAGCAGCCGTTACACAGGTAACGTTTGAAGGACTATATCTGTAAAGTTTTTTTCATGGCATGCTTATATCTTTTAGTTTGGATTATAGAATTAAGTAATATATTACTTATAAGAACGAGCCAACAAACCCATCTCAATCATTGTGATGTGGTACTGATTCACTGCCTGCTGTAGAAGATGCCTTTTGCTTTTCTGAGAAATGAGGTCATACTTCAGTCGCTGTTGCTAGTGCTGACTAGCAGTGGGTTTGGGAATGGAGTCTTACCGAAAGAATCAAATTCTATTATCCATATTCTTTATCGTGCCATTTGATTGCTGTGGCTAGTACTTTGCTTAGATAGCTTGGTAGTAAAAAAAAAAAAAAACCCACCAACAACTGCAAGTGATGTAATTCAATGTAAACTGTTGATCTAGTCTGTAACCTGAACATCTGAAAAGACATACTTGCCATTTACACAAATGACAGTCATAGTCAAAGTTTCTTGCTGGCTGCTAAATTACGTTTTTTTATGATGATCTTAACTTGCTTTCAGCTTGTTGCTGAGAGTACTTACTGATTTTATTTCTAAAATAGTCTTGTGCCATATGTAAGGTCAAGTATCAAAAGGGGTCCTTCAGGGTCTGGGCTGGGAGACATGATTTGCTAATATGAACAGCAGAAAAAAAATTAAAATCTCTCTTTAAGCCAAGACAAAGCTTTGGGGCTTAACCGCATCCCTTCTGGAGCTTGGTAAGATGCAATTTATCACTGGGACACCGAATACTTCTTTTGTTTGTACATGATTTGAACTTTCTTGATCATATGGCATGCAAAACTGCCATGCATATGTTATATGTGATATTGTATTCAGATATGTACACATATGTAGATGGAAAAGAGATAGTGTCTGGAAATTTTAGTTTGAAATAGGGCAATGGTAGCTCAGCTTTCAAGTCTTTTCTGAGCTGTAATTCACTGTCTCAAGTTGTGTTGCCTGACAGCCAAATTGTCCTCCTTTTGCTATGAAATTTGGCTTAGAAGATGAGGCATTTTTCTGATGTCTACAAATGACATATAAGCTGCAATCCCCAGGTTCTAATCTTGTGGAAAACTGATTTTCTAATGACAGGGACCCATACTTGAGCCATCCTCTTCTGCAGCATGCATTTTCCCAGTTTTAGAGTGCTCAGGAGCCAAATTGTCCTTGGATATGTGTAGACTTAGATGTTTCTTTCACCTGCATAGCGTGCTTTCAGCATAGTAGGCTGTGTCCTTGGCCCAAGCTGAGTCCTGTTCAGTGTATTGAAGAAATTCTTACAGGTGTCCTAGAAAGTCTCTTGATGGGGTGAGTAACATGTGATTCTAGCTTTGCTTCAACTTTTTATATTGGGCTGCTCTACAGCGAGCCAGGGTCAGATGGGAGCATGCTAAGAATGTGATACTACCCTGATAGGCAAAATATAACTTAAACTGTCTCTCTGGCCAGTTGTGCTGGAGCTAGAGGTCTATATGGAGCCATTCCCATGGTGGTAAGTCATTAATTAGAGACTTCACTGCTTCCTCAGTTCAGTACTGCTGAGGCTGAGAACTGTCTCTGCAGGTGCTCTCCAGGTGCTGGCCTCACTTATTCAGGTAGTATGGAGGGTGGCTCCTAAAGTACACATCATCTGTTACTGATCTTTTATGTGGTCAATCAGGTTGTCAACCACAACTTGAGCAGGAAAGCACCGTGGGAAAGAACATCCTGGAGACCGTTCACCTACAGCCACTACAGCCCTCTCAACGTCACAGTTAATGGCATCCCCTGCATTCTCTTCTGGGCCAAGAGGATCATGATCAAATTTGAAAATCACTTGCAGCTGGATTTAACGGAGAAAACATTTGGTGTCCATGCAACAGTGGATGTTGGAGATTCCAATTGCAGTGAAGACAATGCAATGTAAGGTGGCATTCTACTCTGCTAATAGAACTAGTACTAGATAACAAGTCTAGTAAATAGATACTGAAGAAAAACAGTGGTGTAGAGCTGGAGGGCCAGGATCATTCCTATCATGTCTGGACATGGGAGGCAGCACAGCAGCATGCGTTACTCTCTTTCAGACTAGGCTTCCATGGTACATATAGATGTATGTAGCCGTATTACTCTTTTGCAGTAGTGTAGTCAATCTTCTTGTCCAGCCAGTTTTGCTATTAGTGCCTATGAAGCTGTTGATCTCTTTAGACTTCAGCTGTTTTACATAACTGCTTGGGAAATTGAATAGTGTGGAATGTGGGGACTTAAGGATTGGTGGTGCGTGACTGCTTATCCCTTCACAGGATGGGTGCTGACAATAGTGTAAACCATAGGCATAAGATGCAGATATGTATTTAGAAGCAGAATTAGCACCAAGTCCCAGGATTTGTTCTGTGAGTTGCCGATGCCAAAGAGTGAATTCATTACAGAATTGCGTGTGAACTTGAAGGTCCTCTGAGAACCAAAACTCTGCATCCCAATCTGTCATGATTTTTTTTCAGCATTAAAAGGGTTGAGCAACTTTGCTTCTGCTAAACCCAAATGAGAATTATATATTAATGTATTGAAACCAAAATCCTCTGACCTTGTGGCTATACTAGGAAGGCATGTAGGGTTTTTTTATTTCCCTTGTCTCATGCCTGACCACTTCTTTCCCTTCATGCTGTGTGCTGGCTGACTTCATGTTTACATTTTTTACATTAATTACATCATTAATTCCTCTATGGTAGGCAAGAGTCTAAAACTTAGGAGATGGATACCTAACTGGGCATGTGCTGAACATGAACATTGAGTCTACCCCATAAATTGCGTTTAAATCTGTGATTAAACACAATAATAAAAATAACATGACTGAAACCAGCAGTTTCATTTACCATACAATATTTCACCTGTACGTCTAAAGACATTTCCACAGAAAGTAGTTGTTACCTTTTTCTCATTATGTGTCTGGGAGAGGTGACACGAAGTGCACAGAAATTTTAATGAACTTACAAGGGATCTGAAAGTGTAGTTGAAAAAAAATCAGATAATCAGATTTTATGCCTGTGATATTGTATTTAACAAGGGAGTCTGAATTTTACATCAACAGTGTCTGAACTAATACAGCACTATGTTTATACAGGCAGAAAATGGAGTGGTGTTATTATTAAAAAAATAGCAAACATTCATTCTTCTATTTTGTCCTGCAATTCAGAAAAAAGTTTTATTAGTGATGATTGTAGCCTTTGTCTGTACAGATGAGTATGTAGAGTTATGATTGGAGTTGATGATCTCAAAAGACTTTTCCAACCTAATGATTCTAATAGAAAATACACTTGCATGAAAGTGAGGATTTCAAAACACAAAGCTTATTTTTATACTTGTTCACAAGGCTTGAAAAATCAGAAAAGCAGTACAGTGGTGGACTGCAAATTCCTACTGGAGCTGCTGTACAGAGGCTGTTAGATTTGAGCAGGTTACTCTGTCTGCCCATCTGTCATAGATGCCTTTGTCAGTTACAGTGGCAATGATTCATTCTATAAATACAGAATTCTAAGAAATTAGGACCTGCCCTCTCTTTGGCTGGGAGGGAGACAATTCTCTTGTGTTTTGGATTTATAGCTAAAGCAGTGTGGATAACACGCCACTTTTTTGTATATTAATGAGCAATGCTTGCAGTGTCCAGGCTTTCATTGTCACGCTGCCCCCACAGTGAGTAACTTGAGGTTAGCAAGGGAAGTGGGTAGGGGCTGTATCTTTCAGGGTGGCCATTGGTCTGAGATTTGCTGAGCACTGTTCTGCATGTGGGAAATAATCACTGACTGCCCTTGCAAGACCTCAGTGGTTTTTCCCGCCTCTTTCCTTCATTTATTAAATGCTATCTTAGCCCATGAGTTCTCCCTCTCTTGCTCTTCCTACTCTCTCCCCTGTCCTGCTGTGGGGTGAGACAGGCAGAATGAGTGAGTGGCTGCATGGATCTGCTGGCTGAGATCAACCCACCACGGGGCTGCATATTCAGTTTGATGCATTGTGTTTGAAGATATCCGGGAAATTGTAGAACACATTATTAAGAAAGCTACAGGAAGAGTCAGGAAGTAAAATATCCACGGCATAGCCTTGACATGCCTTTTTATTAGTGCTTCTCTGTGACTGAGGTTTGATCTCAAAATCTGTGGGTCCAATGCTGTCTTATCTGCCATGTCTTCTGATCTTTGTATTTGTCCCCTTACTTTCTGAGTAGCCTCAAACTAGAGACATAGCTGCTGAAGGCAGGCAGGACCTTGCTGCTTAGTTTGAAGCTGAGACTGGCATTATTTGCTGGTGTCAAGAGGTATACTGTGACTACTATGCCTTTTCTCCTCTGCTCTGTGGAGTGAGAGAGAACGGGGAAAATGCTACCACTTGCCAGTGTTTGTGTTTTCTTGGACATTCTGTGCTTTGCTTTTCTGGAATGCATTGAGAAATACTAGTCCTACTGATTCCTGTCTTTTGAGTCATCTCCAGAATCCTAACCAAGAAAGGCCTGGCCTATTCTAAGCTCTTGCTAGGATGGATTTATGAGGATGTTTGGCAGACTGCATGAACAGATCGATAGCATCCCTGCTAGATTCAGCTATCAAGTCATCAGAAACTATATGTTTCAAGTATCTGTTCATTCATAGCCACTGATAGCATCTGATTAGTGATTTAGACCTCTCAATGTAGAAATCATGCTCTGTGGACAGGAAAATGGATAATCTAGGCTCCTGAGTCGGGATTAGACTCAGAGTAATTGCAAAATTCAAGTTTTGGGTTAGATATTCATCAACTGTGTTTGACCACAGCAGAGAAGAAAGGGAAAAACTGCCTTGAATACTGTACTATAATCTCAGGTTTAAGGACTGATCTAAATTATGCCAGTTGATGGCTGAGTGCTCAACAATGAATTGGCCATTTTTTCTCATCCCAGAAAAGTGCCTTTATCTTTTGCCACCCTTCTTTGTTAAGACAATACTCTGTTGTGGCTTTAGGCCAGCTTTCAAGCTGGTTATACTGCAAAATAAATGCAAAGCAGCTGGAGCCATGAAAAAAAAAAATGACACCAAACAAGTGTGCATTTTCTAGATGAACGTAATAATCTAACCTTCAGGGTTCTCTTATGCATCAGCTTCTAGATCAGGCCATTGAGTTGAATACTGTGTTTGCCTTTGTCTAATCCTCCACTGTTTGTGATTTCCCTTTGTAATAAAGCAAGGGGTAGCCTCAGTTCAGTGTCCTGGCTTATTGGACCAGTGTTAGTCAAGGCATGAGAAATCTTCTAGGTCTTGTATGAAATCATAGGGCTAGCTGTTTTTAAATTTTTTTTATATACAGGTTTAAGTTTGGAAATCTCTTAGATGCTTCATGGTTTCACCATCTATTGTCTCTAACTTAGTCTGAAAATGTTATGTCAAACCTGGGATCTATTATGCAAGTTTTAGGAGGCAAAGTATTATTGTTAAGCCAAAAAAATACATGCTGCTCAATCATACAGTGCTACAATGCATTTATTCCAGAGATGGCAGAAGGATGGCAGAGTATATTTGGGTTTACAGTTAACTGGCTAGGTCCTTTCACTTTAGGAAACTTCAGGTGCCTGTGGTCACCACAGATAAGCTTTGCAAACCTACCTCACAGCTGGAGTATTTATATTGCTGTAAAGATACACATGTGGAATTTTAACTCAGATGTCATCTGTATTTGTTATGCTTTAATATCTAAAATGATGAAACTGTTGTGGCTGTTTGCACTTTATAATGACATACAGAAATGATTAATGAGTAAGATATCACAGCTTGAGAAGTAGAACACAGAACAAATTAACATATTTATCAACTGATGTTGGAAGAAGTAGGATTGAAGTGTGTTGAAAGTTAGGCGTGCAGTTCTCTTCTTTTTTGGATAGTCTAGGCCTCATTCAAAGTAACAACAGAACCACTGGATTTCACTGGAGAAAGATTTAATCTTTTCAGGTTTTTTTTTTCCTATTGACTTCAAAGGTATACCAAGCAAAAAACTGTATGTGTAACTTTGCTTAATCTTTTGTGCTGCTTTTTTCTCATAAGATTTCTGAAGTGTTTATTTAGCCTGACATTACTTACTTTTTGACCTAGGCTTTCTCTGAAGTTTGGAGATGTTGGCAATCTAAAGGGACTTGTTATTAGGTAAGTTTATATGGTAGAGAAACTATTAGATGTTTAAAGAAAAGATAAAAGTGGTAAAGAATATATTATATGTTAATATCCATTCTTATGCAGTTGCTTGTGCAATTTCTTTTGGGAGAATTTATGTAAGCAAAAATAATGTGGTAGAACTGCTGATTGTATAGTGTATTCAAGACATCTGCATTTTGCAGGTCTGTCGTTTTACAGACAACTTCTGCCCTGTTTTATTAAGTAATTTCTTCTTCTGTGTCAACTTTGCTATTCACAAGAAGAATTTGAGTCATCTCTTTTGAACAGAACCTTTCTGTGTCAGAGATTTTTGCTAAGTCTTACTAATTAGTTACCTTTTTGCCTGGCAATTTTGCCACAAGTACTAACAGCATGGACTGCCGAGGCACCAGACTGTAACCTACTTTATGTTTGTTTCTTGGCAAAGAAAACATTTCTTGATAAGTAGTTTTCTGTATCTTGGGTAGATGTGCAATACCAATGTTGCATAAAGATTTTTCTCAATCTTCTTTAAAAAGACTCTGACATTTCTTCTCTTTGTGTGGGAAAGCAGAAAAATCCTTCCACTGCAAGAGTGATGAAACTCAAATCACTTACCACATTCAAAAGAAGGAACTGGAGCTCACATTGGTATAAATGAGTGAAACTCAAGTAATACTAGTGTGACTTCTAAGATTGCTCAATGTAATAGTTAGGACTTCTAGTTGTACTTGTTTTCTTACTCATATTCTTCCCATACAACATTTTCAGACTTCTATTGACAACCAGCTATTACCAGCTGTCTGTTCAGAACTGGTTCAGTTTACACAGCCTGCAACTTCTTTACAATCACTCTATACAAGCAACGTTTAATGCAACCAGAATATATGCACCGGCAAGTTACTCCTACCACTGTGAACATGTGAGCAGCTTGCAGAGATATGATGCCCTCCTTATACCCAGCTCTGCAAATGATCTTTCAAAGCTTTGGGAAGTCACTTTTACTGATTTCCAGGTAATATAATGGAATTAAGTCAAATGGATCCTATACATAGACTGATGGGAAACTTTGCACTTCACAACCAAGAGAAGTGACCTACCATGTACAGTCTAAAGGATCTCCATGGAACTTGAAATGGAAATTGAGCAGAGATGAAAACAAATTGTTATACTTCTCTTCCTGTCAAAGGGAATGAAAGGCTATGTAAATTGTCTGTAGACTCTCGCTTAGGTTTCCCTATAGTGTGGAGCATAAATTTAACTTTAACTGTTCCATTGCTCTGAGTGGGGCTCTTAAACCAGCATCTGTAACAGCATTGGTCACCAAGTATGCGATTCATCTCCCTTAACTTTTGATGCCCAGTAATTTTAACCTTGTGCCCTGATTATAGTCACCCCAGTCTGCCTTTAAAGCCAGTGGATAATTCCTCTGACTCATCTTAAGTTCTTATTTTAGGATGGGGTTAATCATCTTCTGAAAGTGCCTATTTTTCTGCATTTGAAGCCTAAGACAACTTTACTAGTATGTCTTGCTTTTAGATGCTGAAGTCATAGGCAATGAGGAGCTGAAAAACGGGTTTGGGGGAAACTTGATCCCCCTTTTCCCACCATGTGATAAATACCCATGGACACATCTAGTGGGGCAGACAGTCAGTTCCCTGAATTCTGGTATGGTAAACACTGTGTGAGAACTACAGTCCCAAGAAAAACTTACCATAGTTGAGTGCAACTTCATGTATTTTAGAAGATTTGCTGCATTATATTGCACACCTGGAGGTGATGAGAAAAAAAAATCTAATTTTAAGGGTAGGCAACTGAGAATATTTGCTTGTCATGTTGAAGTTTATGCAGTTGGAAATGCAGACTCTGGAGATTCCCAACAAATGATACCGTAAATCTTAACCATTAACTTGATAGATACCATGCTTACAATTATATATGACTAAGCTATCAAGAGTGATCATAGAAGATTTTCTTTAAAACGTAACTGTAAATTCTTGTGCAGTAGAATGATGGGGATTAGGATAACTGATGCTGTCTAGGAGGCTGACCTGGACAAACTCAGCATTATAATAGGAACTGTTTTGCAATAAGCAGATATTAAATTAAAAATTTTTACTGGCATCAGGAGCAAATTCAGGAAGTTGTTTGTAATGAGCACAGCAAATACTTCATTTAATATAAACCCTTTTATTCTCTTTGTAGATTCAAGGTTTTAACATTCAAGAAGGACATTTTGCCTATGCAAAAGACTGTGCATCCTTTTTCTCTCCAGCAATACTTATGGGATTGGTTATGTCGCTGATTCTGCTCCTGGTTCTTGCCTATGCTCTTCATATGTTGATCCACCTGAAATCTCTTGACAGGCATTATGAATGCAAAGCCTCTCCTACCTATTTTGCACAAGTGAAAGATAATGACATAGGGGATGAGAAAGAGCCACTGAGAAGCAATGCAAATGAGTCCTATGAACTTAGAAACCAACAGTTCTGTAAAATCTATATTTAGCAGTATGCATCTGTCTCAGTGAAACTAGCGGTATTTTAATCTGCAAGCAAAGTCGTATGTAGTTTGTGCAGATTTTTCACAAACTGATAAAAGGAAAAATACTTAACAGACTGTTTAGCCAGTTAATGTCTGTTATATATTGATGATCAACTCAAGAATACCTTGGGAAATGAGATAAGAGGAAAAAAAATCCCTTGTGAGTAAGAGATTTCATGTGATGGGAGTTTATTCCTGTACTACTGAACCAAATGCATATCTTGTCAGCCAGCTTGACAAGCCCTGGAGAAATGATCAGTAATAGAGCCTTTGGAATGAAATAAAGATATAAAAACTTGCAAAAATAAACTCTTTTTACTGTTTTTTTTTTCAGAAGATAAGATTTTTCCTGACTTTGTATCTGCTTCACCCACCCTGCTTTTTGTCCTGACAAAATAGCATCCATTCCTTTCTCAGTATCTGTTTTCCTTTTATTTTCCAAATTACAGCCTCTCCTCTTCATCCTCATAGACTATTTTTCTTCCTTTGGAGCCTTCAGAGCCAAATAAGCTGTGTATTATCCACTACACTGACTAGTGATGGCTCCAGTACAGCAGCATCTTGATCCTTTTCTCTGTCTAAGCTGGAGGCTTACTATGAGGATCTAAGTGGGAGAACTGTAGACATCTGGTCAAAGGCTTACCCTTAACTTCCCGGCTCAACTCCACGCCAAAAGACGGATTATGAGCATTATACCTTGTAATTCTAGGTTAATTCTTTTCTATCAAATCCCATCAGTCTCCCTTGGGAATTTTACATGAATGGAGATAGCCAGTACTGTAATTTAAAATGCATATAAACAAAGTGGTGAAATCTCCCCAGCAGTGAAAAGAATACTGTGATATGATTTTCACTCTTTCTTCTGAGCATTTAAGATATCATTGTCCCACTTATCCTTTCTTCTGTTAGAGAAGGTCTGGGAACTCCAAATAAGTCTGTAATTTGGCACTGGTTTCTAGCAAGGAAGAAGGTAATAATGTACTAACTGTAGTGCTTTTAATTCACAAGTTATACAAACCCGAGTATTTTAGAAAATCTTTTGCAAACCCAGATTTAGTAAAAAAATGACTTTTTAATTTTAGAGAATAGATCTAACTAGTTGTTTGTGATCTTTGTAAGCTGTGTTGCAGTGGTCTTTAAACACCTTGAGAGATTTCCAGAGATCTCCTTTGTTAGCAGAGATGACACACAGGCTGGATGTGGATTTCAGAGCACTTCAGAGGGAAAAAAAGCCCTAGACATCTTTGGTCCATAACCCAACATAACAGACAAGCTTCTGGGGACTTGGTGAGGCTGCCTATGGCCAGCTACTGCCAAGCATTATCTGCTTCACAAAGGAAACAAGCAGAAACATGAATGTCTGGGAGCCTGAATGAGAGTAAATAGAAAGGTGCAAATACAAATCACAGTATTCCGCATGGAGTGGCAGAGCACGGACCAGCTAGTTTCCCTCTGCTTATACATAGGCATGATAGATTTAGGTTGATGACAATGTTGGAAGCAGGTCAGGGTGCCTGTGCTACTAAGTAGATGATCTTGCTCAGAATCTCGAGAGCAGTGTTGGTGTGCCTGTGGTTTGCTTATCTGTCAGACAATAAAAACCTGAGACTAATCAGTGGTAGCCTGGCTGTCAAAACTACCACCTTTAGTGATGTAAGATAGGCACTCTACACTGCTGTGCATGGTAGCTTTGGGTATGGCAGTGCTCTCTAAACCTTATGTTTTCAGAGACAAAGTGTGCTTGTTTATCCGGCAGAGCTGATATTACCTTCTGGTTAGTACCAGATGATGCTATCAGTATAATCTATACCCATCAGTTTCTTGCATATTTTAAACAGGCAGAATTAGCACTGTTGTTTATCAGTCATGAGACTTATAAACTGGGAATAAGGGAATTTTCTAATCATATACCTTGCTCCTCTCGTCCTTCTAAACCCCCTTCACTAGCTATACTGGAGGCTGGCTGATGTTATACCCATTTACAATAAGGGTTGGAGGGAGGATCCAGGAAACTCCAGGCCTGTCAGTCTGACCTCAGTGCCAGGGAAAGTCATGGAACAGGTAATCTAGAATGCTACCATGAAGCACATACAAGAGAACCGCGTGATCAGGCTGAGTCAACCTGGGTTCATGGAAGGTAGGTAACGCTGTGGGGGCCAATGGAACTCCACGAACAAATCAATGTGATTTCAGGTGGAGAATCTTTATTGAGCATCAGGCCCTTCCTTATATAGGGATAGCAGGCCAAAATCTCAGATAAACACTGATTGGTCTCTTTGTCCTTGTAACACTCCTATTTTTAGCAATTGTCCATTACACATCTAAGGTAACACCTGTCACTCCCACCTGCAGGATTACTTCATTAACATAACATAACAGAATCATTTAAAACCTTTGTGACTTGCCCGACTCTGCCCTGCCAGGCCACTTAACGAGACAAGCCCAACAGGTAGGTCCTGCCAAACAAACCTGATCACCTTCTATGAAAAAGCGACCTGCCTACTGGGTGAGGGAAAGGCTGTGGATGTAGTCTTAGAATCACAGAATCACAGAATAACCAGGTTGGAAGAGACCCAATGGATCATCAATTCCAGCTATTCCTATCAAACACTAAACCATGCCCCTTAGCATCACGTCCACCTGTGCCTTAAACACCTCCAGGGAAGGTGACTCAACCATCTCATTGCTCTCTACAACTACCTGAAGGGAGGTTGTGGAGAGAAGGGTGCTGGGCTCTTCTCCCAAGTGACAGGGGACAGGACAAGAGGGAATGGCCTCAAGCTCTGCCAGGGGAGGTTTAGGCAGGACATTAGGAAAAAATATTTCACAGAAAGGGTCATTGTGCACTGGCAGAGGCTGCCCAGAGAGGTTGGTTGATTCCCCTTCCCTGGAGGTGTTTAAGTCACAGGTGGATGAGGTGCTGAGGAACATGGTTTAGTGTTTGATAGGAATGGTTGGACACGATCATCTGGTGGGTCTCTTCCAACCTGATTATTCTATGATTCTATGATTCTACACACCACCACTTCCCGGGAACCAGGATTGCCTCCAGAACACATTACAGACACTCTGAGCAAACCTTCAGAACCTGATGAAAACCCAGCTGTCTTGTGCCACTTGCACATTAGACAGAGAAAGCTGCCTCTGCCTCATGTATTGTGGACTGAACCTTTCCAAAGATTCAATCTCCTTAAGATGTTTTTTATACAGGAGCATTTGCTGTGGTGCCACTCTTGCTAGGGTAGAGCTGGACCCTTATCATCAGGGGACCTTTTCCGTGCCCTTTTCACTGGGCAGACCAACATTAGATGGAAGGAGACAATGAGAAATCTTGTCCAGGGCTTAAAATTATTAATATTTTTTTTGTCAGAGAGACAGATAATAAATGCTGGTACTGGCAGAGATGTGGAAGAGAGAAATAAATAACAGAATAATAAAATGTTCAATAATAAAATAATAAACAAGTTCACTAGGATTCATTAGGAAAAGAAGTCCTTTAGTTGGAAAACTTACTTTTATAAAAGAATACTCAAGTGGTGGATGCACAGGAGTTTGCCTTGGAGTAGAGGTCTATCCCCAGTGGCAACTTCATGGCCTCACTCATCAGAGATGGACCATGGAGCCAGAGGCAGCGGTATCCCAGCACAGTGCTTTACTGGGGATGTCATGGGTGGGGAGATAGCACTTGCTTACGATCTGGTTCTCTCCTTTTCTCCCAGATGGAGGAATAACAGGGCTTATAGCTCCAAGGGTGCTGTTTGAGTGCAAGCCAGAAAAATCTGTCTCTGCCTCATACAGCAGGATTTAATGAAATAAATGCAGTAAAGCACTTTGCTATGATTATGAGCACTGATAAATTAGTTCAGAAAATGGAACATCTAATCATAATATTGAAGAAAAAACACTGTCATATGTAAGCAGAGAGATTTATACAGTGGATAAATGAACAGGAAAACAAGAGCTGTATGCAGAAACCAATGTGAGTTTCCATTCTAAATCAATAGTCTTTTAGGTTCCCAAGAAGCACTACATACATTTTAAAAAAATATATGCAATAACCAATTTCAAATCCTTAGGTAGCTAGCACAGGGCATGCTGATGTACTAGAATTATACAACTTGACCAGAAAAAGCACTCAGAATTAGGCAGATGCAAACATTCAGAATTAGAAAGATCAAAAGTTTTTTGGAAGGTTGTTCCAAAAACTTGCAGGAATTGTATCTCGTTTTTTAGGCATCAAAAAGAGATGTTCACTAACAAATTTATGCCACTGACTCAGAAGAAATAAATTACAATTTCTGACAAATTATTATCAGGTTGAAGGAATGAAAGACAAAAAATATATATGCAAGGCTTACCAATTTCTTCTGTTTTTTTGTCTCATGAGAGGCTTGATGTTAACAAAACGTTCCTCTGAGTTTAAGCCAGTACCTAAAATGCATATTATTCCTTAGCTTTTGTTGTAGGTTCCCACAATGGCCAAGAGCCAATTCGCATGAAAAACAGAGTTCTCAGCAGAGCCTGAACCTGCATTGACAACCATCTTTCTGGAAAAATTGATTACTGGCATAGCTATTCTTCCTTCTCTCTGTTGCTGCCTTCCTTTTCAGAAGTGTCTGCAAATACACCAACGGTACCCAGGAAAATGCTACACATACAGCAAATTGCATTTATTGGAATTATTTGCATTATATACTGTTGCTCTAAAGTTCAAGTTCCCTTAAGCAGGTTAAGTTGTTCACCTTGCTTTAGGCAATGCAATATATTTTTTGCCACCATTTTAAAACTCATAGAATTGGAACATGCTAAGTTGGAAGGGACCTCGGTGATCATCTGGTCCCAACATTTAGGTGATATATAGTTTAAATAAGATACCCCAGAGCTCTGTCAGGCTTAGCCTTATAAGTGTCCTTGAAAACTTGAAGGAAAGAAAGAAATCTATTTTTTTTCTGTCTGTCTGGAGATAGTGGACTCATGACTTTTCTCCCTGTCTTCACAAAGGCCTTGGCTTTGATTATTCCTTGTGCATTTGTAACAAATACTATGCCAACAGTCCACCATTTTAGTTCAAACAACCAAACTTAATGTACTGAAATACTGGTATTCTGCAGGCGTGAAATTGCCTAATATAGGAGTGAGGGGCAATTACATCTATGTTTAACTACATCATCTGTAGTTAAATGTACAATAAACATATGTTTCATTTGTTCTATTCAGTGTTACCACTGCACAGAGAGCATTGCAAAGTCTGTGAAATTTATCCTGTTTCACTTAAAGGAAATTAAATTCCTTCCTTTGACTTTGAGTGAGACTGGATGATGTCCTGAATTTGAAACAGCGTATCAGTTTTGAAAAGATGATATAAGACTTTTGTTGGAATGAAATTACACAAGTTAAAAAGACTGCTGTGTTCTCATTCAGCAATGAAATTACACAGAATGTGGACCATATAAAAAGGCTTATCTTTCATTAAGGAGTCTGTTAGTGCCAATGTAGTTTATTTTTGTAGCAAGCAATTAATTTAAGTTGGATTTTTTGTTTCAAGACCAGAGTAACGGAATGTCTCTGTAGTTCCAGACTCTGCATTTGATCAGGATTGTTTATCTCACAGAACACACAGAAAATGCAAAAATCTATGTGGTGTTTTTTAACTACACATCCTTGTTTTTACATGTGACATGAAGAGACAGAAGCTGTACAGATTTTTCCTTCTGGTGCTTGTTTTTCACGAAAGCTATGTTAACTCTTTACAAATACATGGCTCATAATACTAGTCCTATGACTGAATATTGTACTTCCTCTCTAACTCAACTCTGTATTTATTTTTTCTAACTCCTGCTGGCACTTGTAGAAACGTGATGACACTGAGCATACCTGGTGGAGTAGAATCATCTGCCTCTGCCAGGCAGGACTGCAACAGGGAAGATAACCCCTGCCTGTACTCCTCAACCCAAAAGATTCTGGGTGTAGCATCAATTGTGTTATGGTATAGAAAAAACAACCTAAGAAAAGGAGAGGAATTTTCTTTTTCTTTATTATTTTTTATTTTTATCTGCAGTCTCTCTGTTTTGTGACATTTGCCTTGTAACTAGTGGGTAGAAATTCATATCTTTTGGTTCAAGTGTAATCCTGCAGAAAGGGCCCCATCCATCTCTGAATTCTGCACCAAAGCTTTTGTACAGATACATGCTGGAGGCTTGTAGAGTTGAATGCATAAAGACAGTACCCTCAAAACAAGAAAAGGTAAGAGGAATCTACCTGGGTCACAAAACAGAATCATAGAATTTTAGAGTCATAGAATCACTAGGTTGGAAAAGACCTCTTAGATCATTGAATCCAATCATTCCTATCTAACACTAAACCAGGTCCCTGAGCACCTCTTTTAAACACCTCCAGGGAAGGTGACTCAACCCCTTCCCTGGGCAGCCTGTTCCAGTACCTTATGACCCTTTCTGTGAAAATGTTTTTCCTAATATCCAGCCTAAACATCCCCTGGTGGAGCTTGAGGCCATTCCCTCTTGTCCTGTCCCCTGTCCATTGGGAGAAGAGGCCAGCTCCCTCCTCTCTACAACCTCCCCTTAGGTAGTTGTAGAGACCAATGAGGTCTCCTCTCAGCCTCCTCTTCTCCAGGCTAAGCAACACCAGCTCTCTCAGCCGTTCCTCATAAGGCCTGTTCTCCAGACCCTTCACCAGCTTTGTTGCTCTTCTCGGGACTTGATCCAGAGCCTCAACATCCTTCTTGTGCTGAGGGGCCCAGAACTGAATACAGAATTCAAGGAGCAGTCTCACCAGTGCTGAGTACAAAGGGAGAATAACCTCCCTGGACCTGCTGGTCACACCATTTCTGATACAAGCCAGGATGCCATTGGCCTTCTTGGCCACCTGGGCACACTGCTGGCTCATGTTCAGTCGCTGTCAACCAACACCCCCAGGTCCTTCTCCTCCTGGCATCTTTCTAGACAGACTTCTAGTCTGTAGCACTGCGTAGGGTTGTTGTACCCCAAGTGCAGGACCCGACATTTGGCCGTGTTAAACCTCATGCCATTGGACACTGCCCAGAGGTCCAGCCTCTTCAGATCCCTTTGGAGCCTCTCTACTCTCCAGCAGATTGACACTTCCACACAGCTTATTGTCGTCTGCAAACTTGCTAAGGGTGCACTCAATGCCTTCATCCAGGTCATTGATGAAGACATTGAACAGGGTTGGACCCAGCACTGAGCCCTGGGGAATCCCACTTGTCACTGACCTCCAGCTGAATTTAACACCATTTCCCACCACTCTCTGGGTCTGGCCATTCAACCGGTTTTCCACCCAGGAGAGTGTGTGCCTGTCCAGGCCAGAGGCTGACAGTTTCCTAAGGAGAATGCTGTGAGAAACTGTGTCAAAGGCTTTGCTGAAGTCCAGGAAGACCACATCCACAGCCTTTCCCTCATCCAGCAGCCGAGTGACTTTGTCATAGAAGGCGATCAGGTTGGTTTGGCAGGACCTGCCTTTGATAAACCGATGTTGACTGGGCCTGATCACCCGGTTCTCTTGCATGTGCTTCATGATAGCACTCAACATCACCTGTTCCATGACTTTCCTTGGCACTGAGGTCAGACTGGTGTGCAGTTCCCTGAATCCTCCCTGGGACTCCTCTTGTAGTGAGCCATGAGAAGTCAGAGGGATAAGGAGGAGACATGAGGACCTGTGGTAATGTGAGGGACCATGGGGAGGATCATAGAGTGCATTAGCTGACGCTACCACTTTGCAAGTGCTTGCCCATAGTTTGCAGAGCAGGGCAGGCTATCTACTTGCTTTAAACAGAGTTAAAAGCAAGTTTTCCAGAGTCGGAAACTCTCCAAATTCCTGTTTTTGAACTTGCAACATTTTTTATCAAATAGACGATTTTTATTTCCCAGCTGCAGTTTTCTGTCACAAAATATTAATCAAGACTTTCCGAGACACTGAAAAGCTTCATTCCAGTTACAGCCAAAATATCAAAAATGTGAAGCCTATAAGAATGGCACAGTTTTAGCCTCACTTCTAGAAAATCCCTGTGAAAGGAAGTGTGGAGTTGTTACAAACCCTGCCCCTGATCAGCAAACCATGGAGCAGAGGTTCCTAGCCCTGAGTGCTGAACAAAAATAGCTGTGGTCCAGTGCCCACATCCCTGCTGGCAAAGTGACGTCCCTGAGAACTGTTGGAATAATATGCTGTCCTTGCTGTATTTTATATTACATAGAAATGTTCTTCCAACAGTATGGCTGCTCTTCAGAGTAAAGAAACTGTGGCATTACCAAAGACAAGTATTTGGGTGCAAGAGAGAACAGGCAGAAAATAAGAAAAATTTGGAATAGTGGAGAACTCAAATTCAAAAGCACTGTGGAAACACCCTACAACCTAGACATGTCTTGTTCTGCGAGTATCTTTAAAAATGCCTTCTGTTGGTTAAGTTCATCCTGTAAAAGTTGTTATGTTCCTGGAGAAATCCTTTCAGGTGTTTCCATTTTGGATATCAGTGGAAATTTCCATACCTATTTCCAAAGAAGCATACCCTCAGTTTTTATGTTCTTCCATTTTAAATGTGTTTCTGTGTCATGTGGTTTGAGGTAACTTAGCTCCATGCATAATACAAGAAAGAGTTTTAAATCTGTCTGTTCATCTCATGGATCCCTTTCATTGTTGTGACTGTTGCTTGTGGTGCCAGCTGTGGATTTCTAAGGGTTCAAATCATAGAATAGCTTGAGTTGGAAAGGATGTTAAAGGTCATCTAGTTCCAATCCCTCTGCCATACAGAGACACATCCCACCAGATCAGGTTGCCCAGGGCCCCATCTAACCTGGCCTCGAACACCTCCAGGGATGGAGTAGCCACAGCTTCCCAGGGCAACTGCACCCGTGCCTCACTTCTCTCATAGTGAAGAAATACCTCCTTATGTGTAGTCTAAATCTACCCCTCTCCAGTTTATGCCCATTACCAAGTCTATCATCACTGCAGCCTTTGTAAAAAGTCCCTCCTCAGCTTTCTTGTAGCCCCTTTCAGGCACTGGTAGGTAGCTATAAGGTATTCTCAGAGCCTTCTCTTCTCCAGGCTGAACAAGCCCAACTCTCTCAGCCTGTCCTTGTATGGGAGGTGCTCCAGCCCTCTGATCATCCTTGTAGCCTCCTCTGGACCCTTTTTCTACAGCTCCATATCCTTCTTATACTGACAATTCCAGAACAGGACACAATACTCCCGAGGAACTGAGGGGCAGAATCCCCTCCCTTGACCTGCTGGCTACACTTCTTTTGATGTAGCCCAGGTCACGGTTGCCCCTCTGGGCTGTGAGTGTACATTGCTGACTCATGTTGAGATTCTCATCCACCAGCACCCCCAAGTCCTTGTCTGCAGGAGAATCATTCTCAATCATTCTGTCTGATCACAACACTTGGTGAAATCACAGCAGTTTTTTTTACATACATGTTGAAATTTATCTCCCTTTTTTCCCTTCTGTTGCTACCTTCTCTTCTGGGACCCATATTGCTCATGCCTAATGGGATAGGGGCTTCTTTGAGTCACTTTCCCTGGAGGTGTTTAAGGCACGGGTGGACAAGGTGCTAAGGGGCATGGTTTAGTTTTTAACAGGAATGGTTGGACTCAATGATCAGGTGGGTCTCTTCCAACTTGGTGATTCTATGATTCTATATCATCCCCCATCCTGTATTGAAACTGGGGGGCTGTCCAGACCCAGGTGTAAGACCTTGCAGTTCGTCCTGTTGAACCTCATGAAGTTCTCACAGCCCCACTTCTCCAGCCTATCCAGGTCCGTCTGGATGACATCCCATCCTTCTGGTGAGGAAACTGCGCCACTCAGTTTGGTGTCATCTGCAAATTTGCTGAGGATGCACTCAATCTCACTTTTTATATCATTGATGAAGATATTAAACAGCTCTGGTCCCAGTACGGACCTTTGAGGGACACCACTTGTCATGGATTTCCATCTGCACATCAAGCCATTGACCACTACTCTCTGAATATGACCATTCAACCAATTTCTTATTCCCCAAATAAATTCGATCCCCATCAAATCCATATCTTTCCAATTTAGAGAGAAGGATGTTGTGGGGGACTGTGCCAAAGGCTTTACAGAATTGCAGGTAGATCACACCCGTCAGTTTGCCCGTGTCCACTGCTGTGGCCACCCCATCATAGAAAACCACTGATTTACATAAACAGTTGGAGTAAAATCAATGCCCTGCAAAACTCACTAGATGTCTCTGTTCCTGGGATATGCCATGCAGGTTCTTTAATTTTGAACTTTACAGTGAAAAATTAAAAAAGACAGAGACTTGCACATATAATTTGACTGCAGCAAGAACAACTGTTGGGGGCAGAATGGATGTCCAAAAATCACTGACTTTTTTCCAAAGGTTCCTACTCTAACTCCTTCTGTAAAATAACTTAATGATTCTAAAGGACCGTCTTATTCCTCAGGACAACCAGTTCTGGTGGAACTCCCTACTGTGGGAAAGGTGCCATTGGTACTAAAAATGAACCCTCACACGTCCGCTTATGAGTGGACCATTCCACCTACCTGCTGATATTTCCAATTCCCTTGAATTCCTTGCCCAGCTCATCCTAGAGAAGGGGGTGTGAAACAGTGTTCAACACTTTGCTCAAGTACAGCTGAATGACACCCATGGCTCTGTCCACGTCAACAGATGATGTTGTCTTGTAGAAGGTGATCAGGTTAGCATGGCATCATCTGCCTTGGTAAGTCTGTGATAGTGGCACCATCCCCACGCAAGAGGTGTCACAGCCTGAGAGAGAGCGGACCCTGCAATATCAGGACCCTGCATGTAACTGCAGCTTAGACTGTGTGGAAAGAAAATCCAGGATGGAGCCACTGCTTCCTAGGGCACAGCACCAGCTCCCAGGCAAGAGCCTGTTGCCACAGCTTGTAAAGGCCTAGATAGAGAAGAAGTAACTGTGCAAATAAAGGCCTTGTCATTTACAGTCTCATTGCAGCACTGAGCTGACCACACCCCAGGAGCTCGCTAGCCACCACAGTAATGCGTTTCATTCACTGACATCAAAGCTTTCATTGCACCTGTCTGGATTCCTCAAGGTGGGACTGGGACCATGTTCCCCCTTGCTTTGGGTCTCTCAGCTGGACACAGATGCTCCTGCTCCGACCTCAGCTGAGAGCTGGGGAGCAGACCCTGCTGGCAGGCGCTGGGAAGGGACCCTGTTTCCACTTGATCTGGGCAGCCACCAGGAGGACCCCAGTCTGTTTTTCACAGCCTTATCCCTTTACCTGCCCCTCTCACAAATGCAACAGGCCAGGAGCAGTGCAAGGACCACAGCGAGATCCAAATGAGACATTCCTACCTAATCTACTGGGAGTCATGTGGGAACAAAAGGTTTCTTGCGGAAAACAAACACACGTTTAAGAAACCCCGACATGACTGAGGTACTAGGTCCTTTCAGAACAGTCTAGCTGTCACTTCTGCAAGTGTGTTTCTAGGTGAAGGTGCAGACTTCAAGCCCTAGGTCCAACGCAAACACAACCTGGCTGCTGTCTTCTTCACAGCTCTGGCCTCCTGCTGCCAGTCACAAGACCAACACTAGGCTCTTCTCGGGGAGAGACCAGATCCCTCTTCCAACCCAAGGTTCTTCCCCCACTCTCAGCTCTGCATACAGCATTTTTCATCTTGTTCTCAACAGTCTTTGCACAACGGAGTGCAACCTGGCTCAGATGCGCTGTCAGCAAACGTCAAAAAGGGGCAGAGGAAGAAGCAGCAGCTCTTCTGTAGCCATGTCTCAAGAGACCAACAGGACCCTGCCTCACACTGTCTTTGATTTGTGAGTGTGGCTTACGCAGGGGCTGGCATTCCTGACTTGTGGGGACCACAGCTGCACTCAGTACTCCAGGTGCTGCCTGACAAGTGCAAAGTACAGTGGGATGGTCCCACATCTTTCTAGACTATATGTAGTGATGTCCCCATGGATGCATCTGGGATGCTATTTTTACCTGTGGCTGCAGCAGCACTCTGCTGACTCACATTCAGCTTGTTGTCCCCCAGCATCGCCAGGGCCCTTCCGGAAAGGCTGTTCCCCAAGCTCTACTGGGCTCCTCGGTTTATCTGTCCCACCTAATGAACTCTCTGCTACCCTTGACTTTCTTGCCCGGCTCATCCTAGGGAAGGAGGTGGGAAACAGCGTTCAATACTTTGCTTGAGTCTAGATGAATGACACCCATGGTTCTGTCCACATCAACTGATGCTGTTGTCTCGTAGAAGGCAATCAGGTCAGTGCGGCATCATCTGCCCTTGGTAAGTCCGTGTGCTGGGAAAAGCCAAGCAGGACCACGGCTTGTGCACTTCAGGGCCCAAGCTCTCTGCCCTTTCATTTCCACCAAGACATGCAGCAAAGGGGAACAATCTGGACTGTTTATTCACAGGAGGCAAAGAGCAAGGATGACCTGGGAGCAAGGGAAGGGCACAGGCAGGGGCCATGGGCTGTGGGGCACAAGGAGACCAGGAGACACCAGAGAGAGAAGGTCATCTCCTCCTCTACATCCTCTCGAACCCCCTTTGTAGCACCCACAACTTGTCTCGAAGGGTGGGAGATTTCCACTCTCGGGAGAAACAAGACTTGATCTGCTGTCTCTGAGATGGAGGAGCTGACATCATTTGTCATGCCTTTGAGGGCTGGAATAGAGGAGAGTCTAGATCAGAGCATGGGGCTACAGGATCCCCAGAAGCCCCTCCTGCCAGCGCCAGTCCACCCAGCTTTTCCAATGGCCAGGATGCAGCAGGAGCCAAAGGGATCACCTGGAGGCTGCAGACCCCAAACATCGCAAGTGCCCGTGAAATCTCTCTTGCCTCTGCCCCTCCCTGGCTGTTGTCTGTACAGGGAGCAGAGCCCTCCCAGCTGGGACAGGCATTGCAGCTTCCTGCCCAGCATCTTTCCGCCTCCCTGCCAGGACCCATTCCCCTCACCTACCTTCACAGATGATCTCCAGCTCTTCCTCCTGTCCCTTCATATTCTGAGCAATGTGCCCTAGGAACACAGAGCCCATACCAAATCCTGCTGGCCACAGCAACACAGACCCCCCCGCCACCAGCCCAGCTCCATGCCCTCCTGCCCTCTGCATGGCTCAGCCCGTGTTCCTGCTCATGCCACCCAAGGGCGAGAGCGGGCAGCAGGGAGCCCCATGGGCCCCACATCACTGACTGCTCAGGCTCCACAGCCACAGGGCCGATTCCTGCTGCCACTGCAGCAGCCACGGCTGGGGCCAAGCTGCAGCTGGGCAGGGAGGGACCCCCAGGGGTTGTAGCTTACCAAGAAACCCGATAGCTGCTGAAGGTACTCTTCTGTTCTGCTCCTGTCCCCTGCCAGCTGGAGAGAGCGCACAGGGACACCGTCAAAGATTAGCAAAGCTTCCCTCCTTGACCAGACTGCCTCTATCCCAAGGACTGGCCTCTCCTGCCAGGACACCCACTGGGCTCTGTGAGGGACAGGAGCCTGGAGAAGAACCCGCACAGCTGAGGGAAGGGAGGATGTGGGGGCCAGCCTGAGGCTGATGTGCTGCAGCAGTGGGCAGGGGCACAGCTGACAGCCCCACACACTGGGCACTGGGGCAGAGGCTCATCCTGGATGCTCAGGTAATTTGGGGCCAGAGACCAATGGGATGAGGTTTAACAAGGCCAAATGCCAGGTCCTGTACTTGGGGTACAACAACTCCAAGCAGTGCTACAGACTAAGAGAAGCCTCAGTGGTAAAAAATCATAGAATCATAGAACAACCAGGTTGGAAGAGACCCACCGGATCATCCAGCCCAACCATTCCTATCAAACACTAAACCATTCGCTTACCTCGTCTACCCGTGCCTTAAACACCTCCAGGGAAGGTGAATCAACCACCTCCCTGGGTAGCCTGTTCCAGTGCCCAACAACCCTTTCTGCTGCCTGGAGAAGAAGGACCTGGGAGAGTTGGTCAATATATGGCTGAAAATGAGCCAGCAGTGTGCCCAGGTGGCCAAGAAGACCAATGGCATCTTGGCCTGTATCAGAAACGGTGTGACCAGCAGGTCCAGGGAGGTTATTCTCCCTCTGTACTCAGCACTGGTGAGACCGCTTCTTGAATCCTGTGATGATCTGGTGGGTTTCTTCCAATCTGGTTATTCTATGATTCTATGATTCTATGGGAAGTAGTCTGCACATAGCAAGATGCTGTAGCATTGGGAAAATAAATAGAGCACTGCTGTGAGAGAAAGGATAGCATAAACCTCTTCAGAGGCAGTTTCCCCATGTAATTACAATGATCAGAAAAGCTTCAGCTCTCCTGAACATCCTCTGAGCGGGTTACATAAAACCCTTGTATGCGCTGAAGCACATAGTCAAGTAGTGTCTGAATACGTGTTGTTTCTGTTGCTTTGGCGAATTCCTGGGAAGACACTTTTAGGTTGTGTTGTTATGTGGTTTTAATTCCTGTTGTGTATTCACAGGGGAGCAGACTCCATCCCCTAAGAGGAGCTCTACTGGCTTTGCAGACGAGCTTTGTCTTTGTCTGGAGCAGCACAGCCCTCTACCGAGCGCCTCTCCCACTGCAGATCCCTCCCTGTGAAGAAAAGGAGAGTAATTCCCCCATCCTCCTCCTCCTGGGAAGCCAGACCATGCTATAGGAACACAGGCACACTGTAGGAAAGGAATGGTAGTCTTATCTGTCTGTGTACTATGGAACAATGATGGATCTATTGCTAAAGGGTGCGAGAAGGAGATGGAGCTGTTGGAACAGTCCCAGAGGAGGGCTACAAAGTTGATCTAAGTGCTGGAGCACCTTCCCTATGAGGACAGGCTGAGAGAGTTGGGGTTGTTCAGCCTGGAGAAGCGAAGGCTCAGAGGTGACCTTACAATGACCTTCCAGTACCTGAAAGGAAACTACAAGAAAGCTGGGGTGGGACTGTTCATAAAGTTTTGTGGTGATACAGCAAAGGGCAATGGGTGTAAACTGGAGATGGGTAGATTTAGACTAGACATTAGGCCATGAGGGTGGTGAGACACTGGCCCAGGTTGCCCAGGGAAGCTGTGGCTGCCCCATTCCTGGAGGTGTTCAAGAACAGGTTAGATGAGGCTTTGAGCAGTATGATCTGGTGGGAGGTGTCCCTGCCCATGGCAGGGGGTTGGAACTATATGATCTCTAAGGTCCCTTCCAGCCCTAACTATTCTATGATTCTATGATTCTATGACTGAATTTCCCAGCTACTGCAGGAGCCCATGAACAAGGCATCTGAACAAGGTGTTAGAAAGGCATACAGGCAGTTACAAGAGTGAGCTTCTGATGCCAGCCTGTGTCTTGCAAGCTGTTCCAGGCAGAGGGAATCTCTAATCTCTATAAACCACACTGAAATAAGAAGGTTACAGGTCTAGGACATTGCAGACCATTTGCATCAAACTAGAGACTACTGCCACACAATCAGCTTCAGCAGTACCTGGTTTCAGCAGGACCTTATTCTGAGTGCAATGTTTGTGGGATCCAGGATCTATCTCGTTCTCCTACTGTACTTCCAAACTCAAAATTGTGTTAGTGGTTGCAAATATTAATGAATGTTTTGTGTTTCACTGGGAGGCTTAATGTCCTGATTGTTATTTTTTAAAGTCTTGCTGCTTCCAGGACACACTACAAATAGCAGCTAGGAATTTTGAAGGAAATACAAGTAATGTTTTTAAGTTGAGTTACAGAGAACAAACCTCCTCGCATGCTGCTGCTGGAGATGTGCTGGCCAGCTGTGCCGGGAGCAGGAAAAGATTTGCAGCACTGGAGGCCAGACACTGATGTACCACATGGACCAGCCTGTCTTCAAGGCTGGTGGTGGAAGGATTGGACCTTAGCTCCGATCTAATGATGCTAACTCGTCACTTAATCCTGTGTACTCCCCTAGACCCTGCAGTTCTCCCAGCAGGACACCTGAGATCCCTGAAATTCTCCTACCACATGGAAGCAGGTGCCACCTCTAGTTATACAGAGGCAAATGGTAGGGGTTCTGTGCAGGGACCCACCTGAGTTATTTCATGTGATATAAACTGGGGCAAGCATAGTGCTAGTGTGCAGTGAGAGTTGCTTCCTGAGAACCAGGGAGATGTCCCACAGTCCTTGCGCATGAGAAGCAGGTCTAAGGGCCTGGGCTGGGCTTAAGTGGAGCCCTGGAGAATGGGGTGGATAAGGCTGGTAAGGGACAAGAAAGCCCGTTAGTGTCCTCAAGGCCTCTGACAGCTGTTTTGTGATCTCTTGATGTTTTCTGAACAGCTCACTTTCTTCTACCTCTATTCCTGGAGGGAGAAACATCTTCAGTTCTTTCTTGTTAATAAATTCACAGAAAGATTTGTGCCAATAAATACCCGAGTCTGATTAGCCCTTTGTGATCTTCCTAAGTTTCTCATGATGCAAGGGCATTTCACTGCTTCAGTTAAATATTTTTGAATTGTTATTAATTAATTATTATTTAGAAGTTTTCTTCAGGTCATACATTTTATCAGACATCCTTCAATTCACATAAACTAAATAAAATCTCATGCAACATCCCTAAATTCCTAGACTAGCCCTAGCTCTGCAGCAATTTCTCTGTAAGAGCAACTATAGAAAAACCTGAAATTAATTATAGTTGGTGAAGCTCAAATAAGTTATGTTACTACTGACATTCTACATCAGTGACCTGGAAAAATGTCCTCACTCTCTTGTATTAAAATTCTAGAAAGCCTAGCTTCATTACGTAAATCATTTTGCATAAGTATGTTGACAAAGAGACTTCACCAAGGGGAAGGAAAAGTTAATCAGTAGAATAAGTCCCAAAGTCAAGACTTAATTTATGGACTGCTCCTCTGACAACAGTTTATCTAAACTTCATCTAGAATTATTTTTCTATTCTTAGCTAAAGGCCTTATTTGGTCTTCTTAACCAACTTGCTGTACACTATATATTACCAGCAGAGTTTACATGAACTCCTAGGACTGAGATTTATAAAACATCTCACATCACAAATTAATAGAGTATTCCAAAATATTTAATGTACTCAGGGCTATGACATTTGCAAATCAGCAACAGCTCACTCCAGGCAGCCCATGGCATACTCTGGCACTTTTGAAACCTTCTAAATGGTGAAACCCATGCTGGTGCTCAGTAGCTGAGCAAGGTATTGAAATGTGTTTTTGTTAGTACAATATTTTTATGCAGTGCACCATGAAGGATTATCATAGCGCCACCATTATTACTACTACCACAGTGATCTTCCAGACTTAAAATTTCTTCTCAAAAGCCTGAGAAAATGTCTGTTGTGGAATCTATTATCTATGGAGCCAACAAGTGTGCAAACCCCTATCTGCTATCTGATGCCTACCTGTGAGGGTGTGATGTTGGTGAATGTCATCATTCTGTACTCAGCACTGGTGAGGCTGCTCCTTGAATACTGTGTCCAGTTCTGGGCCCCTCAGCACAAGAAGGATGTTGAGGCTCTGGAGCAAGTCCAGAGAAGAGCGACGAGGCTGGTGAAGGGGCTGGAGAACAGACCCTATGAGGAGCGGCTGAGAGAGCTGGGGTTGTTTAACCTGGAGAAGAGGAGGCTGAGAGGAGACCTCATTACTCTCTACAAGTACCTGAAAGGAGGTTGTAGAGAGGAGGGAGCTGGCCTCTTCTCCCAAGTGACAGGGGACAGGACGAGAGGGAATGGCCTCAAGCTCCGCCAGGGGAGATTTAGCCTGGAGATTAGGAGGAGGTTTTTCACACAGAGGGGCATTGGAATAGGCTGCCCAGAGAGGTGGTTGATTCACCTTCCCTGGAGGTGTTTAAGGCACGGGTGGATGAGGTATTGAGGGACTTGGTTTAGTGTTAGATAGGAATGGTTGGACTAGAAGGTCCGATGGGTCCCTTCCGACCTGGTTGTTCTGTGATTCTGTGATTCTGTCATGTAACTTACGTTAAAGACAATTATATCGTCTCATTGACCAGCATGTGGTGAACAGGAAAAGTACATTGGCAATTTCTTGGCAGCTGCTGCAGCTTGTTTGGTCTTCAGAAAAGTACTAGAGAAATGCAGAATGGAACTGCTGAAGTGGTAGTGTTAATACATTTCTCTCTGTTTGTGGTCACACACATCTCCTTCCACTTGTCTTGTAATCAGTTTGGTCACTGAGGGAGTCAAATTATCACTTCAAACAGATGTTCAGCAGTGAAAAATTTCTGGTGCTCCTACCCACAGTGCTGTGTTCCGTATATATATATTTTTAAATGTCTAAACATAATAAAAAAAAAGCTTATTTTCTATCATATACTTAAAATCTTGATTCTTCAAAGAGTAGATACATAAAAGTTTACTTTATGTTTCACAGAAAAGCAGGAATCATGAGAAGTTCTGTTAGATACTAATTTTGTCTTCCGAGTCATGTGTTCAGATAAGTTTTTTCTTCAATATCCAATAAGTAGACCTTAGGAGAAAGGTAGCTTGACTGGGGCTACTGCATAATCATGTCAAAACTGTGACAAATTATTTTTAAAATTAACAGGTATGATTTCACATTGTTATTCTGGAGACAGATCATTATTTACATGTTTGCTATATCCAAATTCAGTAGACTATTGTGTAGTATGAAAAGGATTCTAGAATTTAAGAAGTAACTTTTTTTTTTTTCTTTCAGACACTTCACTTGTGGCATTTTCAGCAATACTGGAGGCTTCATTATGTCATCTGGTATATAAGAGTAGATTTGCTAGAATGTTCTTCAAGGTATACAGAAAATATTCATTCCTTGTGTGGAAGATGCATCTGGTAAAATGTTACAATTTCTCCCCACCTTTGCATTTTCTCTATAAAATTGTTTTGGGTTTTTTGGTTGATTTTTTTAATAAACCACTGGAAAATTTTCAGTGGAAATCACTGAAAATTCAGACACACCATCAATTCCTCTTTATTCTCTTTATTATTTTGAGGGTATTTTTAATTTGTTATTTTTTTTCTCAAATGAACTTAGAATCTTTTGAAGAGATAAACAAGGTCTCCTCCACAGAAATGACACCATTTATCTCTTTTGACTTATCAAATCAGAGATGGGGGCAAGAATTTACTGTGACTCAAGTCAAGTGAGAATTGAGATCAGATGTGGACATTTGACCAGAGATGCCAAGCAGAATCATCTCCCAATTGTGCTGTACCTTGTAGGAACACTAAGTAAAAGATACTACATGTTGGTTGGAAGATCAGTAACTTTCTATAGTCTATCAGTCTTTTGTCCTTGATCTAAAGTGTTTGTATTGATGTCCCCTTCTGTGTCTTCAGGCAAAATTTGCCCATTGTCTTGCTTCATCCCATGTTCCAGGAAAGGAAATCTACCCCAAGTGCTAAAATATCCTCCTACCTGCTCTCCTTTGGGGCAGGATTGGAACCATCTGGCTTATGGACAGACCAGGAGAAGAAATGGACAAGGCAACTGGAAGCTGCAGAACTTCCAGATGTCTTATGGTTAACCTTCGGTAGCTGATATGAGAGCTGTTTTCCCCTGGTAGAACAACCAAGGGATCAACACTACTGCTGATCCAAAGGGCTGAAATACATCTATTTGTGAACACAGGCGTGTTTCACCTACCTGTTGTAAACAGAACACACAAGAACAACCCCTGCCAGGCTCTGCTTCTGTGCTGAAACAACACCTCTGGAAAAAAGTAAAGTAGGAGGTAACAGGAGAGATTATTTCAACAGGAGATGGAGTTATTGAACAAATAACAATGAAGAAGAAACCTGAGCATTAAGGTGCTCTGAGCCTGTCTAGTAGCTTCCACTCTTATTAGGGCTTCTAGTAGCCAAGAGGATTTTTTAAAAAGGCTTGTTTTCACATATCAGCCTTGTCTACTTCTTTCTGATATGTTTCCATGCATAGCAAATGCCACATTTGCTGTTAATCTGCCCAAAAAACAGACTCCAGATAGGAATGTCAGTTTTATTCTAAAAAAAAACTTCCTAGGAACCTGGGTTTATGCACCTTTCTTTCATCAGGTGAGCAGCTGGACTGTGTGCATTAAGGTTAGAAAATACCACTGAGTTGCAGATGCATGTGAACAGGTGGCAAGTTCCTGCATGTGAAAATGGGATGATATCCTACCTGGCATCCTTCTACTATTTCTAGGTCACTTGAGTCACTAGCTGGGAGACAATGAGAAATAAACTCTGGAGAGAAGAAAAATGATTGTTAGGCGGCTGATGACCCCTTCATCCCCTGCCAAGGCAAACCCCACTGCCACGCCGTTCCTTCCTTGCCATATCAAATAGACATTTCCTCTGCCACAGCAGCCGTTTGACTACCCTTATTGGATCTGCTTTTAGGAAAAACCCAAACAAAGCACATACTGCCTTATAAAGAGGTTTTTCTTGACTGTGCATAATACTTTCATTTGTTGAATCAGAGTCTCAGCTGGCATGTAACTATTTACAGATGACCGATGTTCTGCTTTTCCTTATTTATTTTTACCACGTATTTACTCTGGCTATGTATTAATTCAAAATATAGGAATCTAACTGAAATACTGGAAAATTCAATGGGACTCCTCTCCAGTGATTTAGTGGACTTTGAAGTTACATGAGTGGGTCAGATCAGTGCTCCATTTTCCTGCCTCCATCAGCTGTGGATAAAAAGGGAACTGGGGATTAGATGAAACCTGGGGTAACCCAAGGAGTTTGTGCCGTGCATTAAATCTGAGGGGAGTCTTACCTGACTTCCCGTGGAGGCAGAGCCCTTGCCCTCCAGCAGGAAGAGGAACCTCTTGCTCTGTGTTTGCTGGGGAGATTAATTTTTCTCTCTGCCTGTCTCATTCTCTCTCCTTACTTGTTCAACTTAGTTTCTTGTAATACGATATTTCCCTCTTGGCTGTCAGTCAAGAAGAATGGCATCTGCCTTGTGCAGAACGGCAGCCTTAATTAGCCCCAAGAGCATCCTGGTTGTGGTCTTTTTCCCTTTTCTGCCTCTTGCTATGCAGATGGCTGATGAGAGCCTTTTCCCTGATGTTTTTTTCCTTGTGCCCTTGTCATATGATTCCTACCTGACCTTTTCCATAGCTGCTCACCAGTGATGGTCAAGTAACTTAAAGTATGCCCTTTGGTGGGCCATCTTACAGGACAATGAGGAATTTTCTGCAGGCTGCTTCTTGTTCTCTTCCTCCTTCTTCTTTTCCTCCTAGCCTTATTTGAGCTCTGGGAGGTTTTAAACTTAACAAGTCTGAGCACTGCTGCTGCTTGCCCTCCCGCAGGTTCATTCCTTGGGGTCTGCACTTCCTGCCTTCATTCCTTGGGTTTGTCAGATGTGTTTTCCCATGACCTCTTACATGATAATGCAAAGCAGAGTAATGATCACAAGCCTCAGGCATTATTCCTCTTTCAGGAAAGGGTCAGGTCAAGACTGGTTGTGATGAGCATTTCCAGTCTGATGAAGGCATTACGTTTAGTAAGAGGATGCAGATTCTTCTGGACAAGGCAGAGCTACAATCCCAACTCAATACAATTAAAGATGTGGAAAATCTTTTTCTTTCTCATATCCTAAAACCTTGTGGCAAGTGTCTGCATATCACTGGAGAAGAGATTAATAGTGGCTGTTATGTGAGAGGAGGCCCAGAGTAAAGCAATGAAAATTGTCCAATGCCTGGGGAGGACAAACCACCTGAATAGAACTTTAAACAGACCAGAACTCTTTGGTATGGAAAGGTAAACAGGAGGATGAAATATGATAGTGTGACAAACTTTATTGTAGGATATAAAGAGAGCCAAATGAAGGATATTTTCTCAGATATTTTCTCAGGCAGGACTGCTGGGCTGAGGTCAATGGCATGAGGTTTAACAAGGCCAATGCAATTGGGGCACAACA
Organism: Coccyzus lansbergi; assembly: GCA_033558105.1. Taxonomy (NCBI): domain Eukaryota; kingdom Metazoa; phylum Chordata; class Aves; order Cuculiformes; family Coccyzidae; genus Coccyzus; species Coccyzus lansbergi. The sequence goes on along the minus strand of JAUMJK010000768.1, from coordinate 157,004 downwards.
ACCCTGTGCAGAGCTACAGACTAGGAGAAGTCTGTCTAGAAAGATGCCTGGAGTAGAAGGACCTGGGGGTGTTGGTGGACAGCTGACTGAACATGAGCCAGCAGTGTGCCCAGGTGGTCAAGAAGGCCAATGGCATCCTGGCTTGTATCAGAAACAGTGTGATCAGCAGGTTCAGGGAGGTTATTCTCCCTCTGTACTCAGTACTGGAGAGACTGCTCCTCGAATCCTGTGTTCAGTTCTGGGCCCCTCACCACAAGAAGGATGTTAAGACTCTGGAGTCAGTCCAGTGAAGAGTGACGAGGTTGGTGAAGGGGCTAGAGAACAGGCCTTATGAGGAGTGGCTGAGAGAGCTGGGGTTGTTTAGCCTGGAGAGGAGGAGGCTGAGGGGAGATCTTATTGCTATCTATAACTACCTGAAAGGAGGTTGTGGAGGGGAGATGCTGGCCTCTTCTCCCAGGAGACAGGGGACAGGACAAGAGGGAATGGCCTCAAGCTCCACCAGGGGAGATTCAGGCTAGACATTAGGAAAAAATATTTCATGGAAAGGGTCATTGGGCACTGGCAGAGGTTGCCCAGGGAGGTGGTTGAGTCACCTTCCCTGGAGGTGTTTAGAAGACAGGTGGATGAGGTGCTGAGGAACATGGTTTAGTGTTTGATAGGAATGGTTGGACTTGATGATCCAGTGGGTTCTTTCCAACCTAGTGATTCTATGTTTTATGAAATAAAACCCTTGGTGTAAGAACATGGGTTCACTTTGCAGTATGTAAGGACAAGACCTTTCAAACATGCCACTGAATTTATTTGAGTAATGTGTGGTTCACAATAACTCAAGAAATCCAGAACTGTAAATGAGTATGATTGCTCTGTCAGACCTTGTGTGCAGAAAGTGAGATTCACTTAGCTGTCCCTGGTTTTGCACATCCTTGTGGATGGATCCATGCTGAGCACACATGCAGCATGAGGCTGCAGTCTTCTCCTCCCTTTCCCCGTATGTGAGCTGGCTATGTCTGGCATATGGGATGATAGAACAGGAGAAGGGTTCTGCTACTCTGCAGGTGGTAATTCCCTAACTGGAAAAGCCATTTTGCTTTCCTTCTTACCTCTGCATCTTCTCCTCTGTCATGCAGTGTCCTCCTCTCAATGTTGGGGCAGTATGCACTTGAGAAGCTGGAGTATATAATCTGGAGAAGACTGGAGGGAAAAAGGATGGCAGACCTCATTGTTGATAATCCATGGAATCACATATGTGTGTGTGTGTATAGATGAAAATGTCATCTTATATAATTATCTTATGTGCAGCACAGTGGTTTGCAAAGTGGTTTATGACTTCCTTTATGTTGTGAGGTGTGGGAGTTCTCTTAAACTGTCAACTGCTGCTACAGTTAAAAGCAATGATCCCAAACCAAGAAAGGTAATGACTGAAAGAAGCTACTTGTTTTTCTAAGGTTGTATATAAGTGTGAGGTGCTGCTCTGTGGATGACAGATACTATTATTTGAAAAGACATAGTTAAAAAGACTTGTCCTCAGATACAGTTCACTTAAAGGTAAAAATTTAAGATCTTTCCTGGGCTGGGAGGTGATGCAGATCTCTTACTTTGTTATTAATGTTAGCAGTGTGACTATTCAGGAGGTTAATGTTCCTTGCACAGTTTTGGTAGCATTCTCCATTGTAATACACATACCTAGCAGTGAAAGCTACACATCACACTTTGTAACTCATGTGCGAACTCATTTAAAGCCTTTGAGCAGAGTATAGTTACAGAAGAGGGAAGGGATGTCATCCAGAGGGACCTGGACAGGCTTAAGTAGTGAGACTGTGTGAACCTCGTGAAGTTCAATAAGGCCAAGTGCAATATCCTGCATGTGGGTTGGGGCAATCCCAATCCCAATTGCAGGCTGAGTGGAGAATGGATTGAAACTAGCCCTGAAGAGAAGTGCTTGATAGTGCTGGTGGATGAGAAGCTCAACGTGATTCTTCAATGTGCCGTTACAGTCCAGATAGTCAACAGTATCCTGGACTGCATCCAAAGAATTGTGACTAGCAGGCGGAGGAAAGGGATTCTGCTGCTCTACTCTGCTCTTGTGAGACCCAACCTGAAGTACTGTGTCCAAGTTTGGAGTCCTTAGCACAGGAAAAATGTGGACTCACAGAGTGAGTCCACTGGAAGCCACAAAGATGATCAAAGGTCTGGAGTGCCTCCCATGTGAGGACAGGCTGAGAGGGTTGGGCTTGCTTCAGCCTAGAGAAGACTTCAGGTAGATATTATAGAAGTTTTCAGCACTTAAAGGAGGGCTACAAGAAATCTGGGGTGGGGCACTTTATCAGGGAGTACAGGGACAGGATGAGGGGGATGTTTTTAAGCTGAAAGAGGAGAGTTTTAGATCAGCTATTTGGAAGAAGTTTTTTAAAGTGAGGATGGTGAAGCCCTGGCATAGGCCATCCAGAGAAGTTGTGGATGACCCATTTCTGGAGGTGGTCAAGGCCAGGCTGGATGAGATTTTGAGCAACCTGATCCAGTAGAAGATGTCTCTGCCCATGGCGGGGGGATTGGAACTGGCTGATCTTTAAGGTCCCTTCCAACCCAAACCATTCTATGACTCTATGATCAAAAAGGGATAGGGTTGATGACAGTACATCTGATTTTCTTCTATGTGCCACTGCAGCTCAGTGCCTAAAAAACAAGAATCTCCTTGGTGGAACCTCTTCCTGGCAGCTACTCAAATCATGATCTATGGAGACAGATGTCTAGGAAGTAGCTGGTAACAAAGATTTTGAAGCTTGGATGAAACTGTCCAAAACATCAACTTAAGGACTGGGCTGTCAAAACAGCATAGCTCCAAATGCTTTCTTTGCATTTTAACAGATTCCTTCAGGCACTTCTGATCACATTAGCATTTTCTGCCAGCAGTCTGGAAACCCAGAAGCACTCAAATCAAAGTCAAAGGGTCAATGACATTGTTCTCTGTAGCCGTGCAGGCTGTGTTTGACATGGGTTTATGTCTCCGTTGGTACAAAAGAGATCACAGAGCATGGTTCTCCTTCCCTGAATTGCCTCTGACTTCGGAGATAGATTGTGAAGTATTGACCTTGCCAGGGAAAGTCATTGCCTTTCCTTCTAGATCTTAGTCCCTGAATGTATTTAGTTGTGTCCTGTGCCTACGCTGCTGAGCAAGATTGTCCAAGGGGTGGAAAAGCACTGTGTGTAAACAGAGGGCTGCAGCTGATCGGGGAGATTCTCAGAGGACCAGGAAGAGAGCCAGGTTGCAAAAAGCTCAGTTGGGAATGCTGGGGACAGTCGCTATCTGGGATCTGACTGTTCAGTGCAAGGAAATTTTACTAGCACCACTGGAAAAAGCACCAAGTCCCATTTCCACCTCAGGTAAACGTCCTATTCTCACTTCTCTTTCACAGTGCATTTGGATTAGCAGCACAGACTGAGCAGGCTAGATCAGAAATAACTCAGAAAAAGTTTGTTGCTTAGAAAGTAAAGGTAGTGCAGACCTATTAACTATAAAAAACTGATTCCTGCTTTCCAACCTGAACTGTGAGGCTTGACAGGAACAAGAAATGCCTTAAGCAGTTGTCTTTCTTACAGACTGCTGACTTATGCTTGTAAACCTGCAGCATTGTACCTTTTCCTTCTGTTAGCTGCTGTTCATCCACTTGGAAAGACGTGCTACCTACCCAGTCAGCCTATCTGAAGGGCCACATTCCCTGTTAGCTTCAGTCTCAGTGAGAGCTGGGATACTCTAGGTTCCGCAGGATTGCATACCTACAGGAGGAAACATGAGAAGCTCATTATCTGTTAACAGAGCTTGATTCACTAACTGCTCCAAAAACAATCTCTTACGGGATTCAATTACCAGCAGTTTTATGGCATACCAAAGACAACATCTGTAAACCCAGAAAATGCATTACAGCTTATGATGTCCATCAACGTTCCAAAGCTGCTAAATAGTCTAGAAGTCCTCAGATCTGAAATAGGAAGCCAGGCTGGATTGTACTGTATCAATTGCACACCTCATGTGGTGGAAGGGATAAACAGTCAGCTGTTTTACACAGTTAGGAAAAGCAGGTGAGGCTATAGGAAGACAGACCCCAAGAAGCATTATCTAAATACTATTTCCAAAGATATTATTTTCATTAGAAAGATTCCAGGACATATTGCTGTGTTTTTCATCTTTGGGCAGGCTGACAATTGCTCTCCTTCTTCATGTCCATATGTAAAACTGTCCACTGAGCCTCTTTGGCTGTACATATTATTTCCTGGATATACCTGCAAATTGTGGGTCTGATTTCACACCTACTGAAGTCAGTGGGAGACATGCAGTGTGTTTAGAAGGAGAAGGATTACCCTGGCCTCATTAGTACAATTTTCTTTTACAGCTGTGGATTATCCTACCTTTACTGTCAAAGAGAAGTAAAATCTAAGATGTGTGGTATCAGGGCAATCCACTATACCTTACATAAATTTCCCTCACCTGTCTTTGCTATGAGCGACTTGTTTAAGGTTTCCCTGACTGGCTGCCTACTCCTGCTGCCTCACCACAGTTTCTTCCAGCTTCGGAGAGTGAAGCTGATCTCTGAATTTAGCAGATATCTCCCCTATGGAATTTACACAGTTGTATGCCTCCTTTGTGAACATTAATCACAGTTTTTCATGTGATTTTTTTTTTTTTTTAATGTGAGGATCATTACACTTTTCCTGCTAAGAATGCATTTTCCAAGTCACTTGCCTCTTCTTGAAGGCTGTGCTCCACCTCACATGCTTTGTGGCTTGGCAAGTGCTCTGAAGATCAGATCATGTCTAAATCTCTAAATCCACGTATCTCCAACCATGTGTCACCGGTGGTTGAGGTCTCCTAATGACTGAGTCTTCTACTTAAGGAATTACAAGAGCATTGATTTAGCTGAAAGAATGTCTGTATCACATGGGCAGTGAGGATTCCTCATGCTATTTCTGTTTGTGCATTCTTTCCTTTCTGCTGTCCTTGTATTCATGGCAGAAAGAAGAGAAATAAGTGTGAGGTAGGGAAGTAGCAGATTGACCAGGATTGCTGGGTAGTACTGCATGAAGTCTAAGGCATTGGTAAAAGATCAGTGTTCTTCAGATGTTGTAAAGCCAACTTCTTAGGAGGACATGAGTGAAACACAGTAGCAATTCCATACACTGTTATGGAAAAAAAAAGCTATTTTGGGGAAGATGGATGCACAGTCCTATAGCATTAACTTTGTCCACAACATCAGCAATCTGAACTTAGGCAAAATTATGGCATTTGCCAATTATTTTTGCATTTTGATAGGTTCAAAGAGAAACTGGAACAAGAGGTAACAAAAGCCAAATGACTGCAGTCTTTTAATTTTGAAATTTTAAACAGTGAAGAAGTAGCATGCCATTTCTAGATTAAAGCAACTGGACCTAAGAAATGGTGTATACTTTTGACAAACCCTGCTTCCCTATAGGAAGCAGTCTTCTTGTAATTAAAGCACTGCAGCTGCAGTACTAGAAAAACAGAAAAACTGAAAAGCAATAAAATCTTTCCACTGACTTTGATGGGCTTAACATCAAGAATATACAGAGAAAAAGTGGATTGTGTCTTTAGAAGTTTAACAAGAGATTCCCAGCAAAATTCCCGTGTGCCTGAGTGGTATCAGGAGTGCAAGGGATCAGGGAATTCACTCATTCATCTTCTTAATCAAAATACCTCATGTAATGAAGTTGGTCCCTAGAAATTAATTACTGTGTTGGTGTGCCTCCTCAGTTAGTCTTTGTTGCTGAATAAGGTTTTGGGTAGTGCATTGATAAGGTGCAGAGAGTTCTGTTAGTGAGGTCTGAGATTAATTGCTTTCTGTGAAAACTGGCTGCAGTCCTCTGAGCATTTGACTGATAATTATAGCACCTGATTTTCAGAGGGTCTGACTTATTCCAATGACTGCTGTCTATCTTGCACCAGAAGCCCTCTTCTTTAAAGTATTCCAGAATGGATTTAGTGGTATTGGGTGATGTCTGGATGTATTACTGATTACTGTTTTAAAAAATAGAGGAACTAGGGCTAAAAAAAAATACAGTCTTCGTCTTTGTTGGTGAAGAAACACTACCAAAGAGTAGAGGAAGGCTAAATTATTGAAGCATTAAGCAAATTAAGGAAAGTAGAGGAAAAGTAGAGGAAAATGCTTCCAGGCAGTAGAAGGAAAGTGAAATGCTTGGGAAAAGCCAGCAGGCACTCCTCAAGGAAATAAAGTCTTGCCTGATCAACCTAGCTGCCTTCTCTGATGACTGGTCCTGCATATGAAGAGAGAGCAGCAGTTAACATGTGTCTTCATCTTCTATAGTATTGTGTGATGAATTGTGGAGATATGGACTGGGTAGCTGGAGTACAAAGTTAGTGAAGCCTGGTTGAGTGGCTAGGCTCAAAGTGTAATAGTCATTGATGTGAAGGCTAACTGGCAGCACACTAGGCACTGAACCTGACAAGCAGGAGCCACATGCAGCTCTACAGAACTCAGTATTGGCAGAGTAGGAGGTATTTTTCCAGAAAATGGATCTAGGGGTCATGGTGGATGGCATGCTGAAGGTAATTCAGCAGTACACACTTCTGGTGATGAAGACCAAGCATTTCCTGGTCTGCATGGTCAGGTGTATAGTCTGTGATTCAAGGAAAGCAAAAATTCTCCTCTGCTTGGACAAAAATCGACTGCATCTATGTCTAGTTTTGGTGACTCCACTGACAGTAATAGTGTCAAACAAGTCCAGTACAGGACCACAAAGATTAATATTAAGTTCATCAGAAGGGCACAGGAATGGGATTTCTTCAGCCTGCACAAGTGAAGGCTAAAGGGAGGAAATTTACTTACTGTCTTTGACTACCTACCTGGTGTTTGTAGGGATTCTTTCGCTATGCACTGTGAAAGGATGAGTGATGATGAACATGAATCGTGCCAGGTTAGTAAAACAGCACCTGCCTTTCATAAATCCCTGCTGACTGTGCCTGATCACCTAGTTATCCTGAATGTGCTGTGTGATGGCAATTGAGGTGATCTGCTCCATAACCCCCCCCAGCAATGAGATCAGACTGACAAACCTGTAGTTCCACAGATCCTTCTTCTGTCTCTTCTTGTAGATGGATGTCACACTTGGTGACCCCATGTCTGCTGTTAAATGATGGAAAGTGGCTGGGTAAACACTTCTGCCAGCTCTCTCAGTATCTGTGGGTGGATCCCATCTGGCCCCATAGCCCTTCATGTGTCTAAGTGGTGCAGCAGGTTGCTTGCAATTTCCTCTTGGATTATGGGACCTTCATTAAATTCCCCATCTCTGTATTCTACTTCAGGGGCTGAATAGTCAAAGTACGATTGATCTTAATGTTAAAGACTGAGACAAAGAAGGCATTATGTTCCTTAGCCTTTCCCTCATCCTTTATCATGTTGTTTCCCCCTCATCCAATAAAGGCTGGATGTTCTATTTAGCCTTCCTTTTATTGCTAATGTATTTATAGAAACATTTTTAATTGTCTTTTATGGCAGTAGCCAGATTAAATTCTATCTGAGCTTTGTCCCTTATAATTTTGTCTCTGCACAGCCTTACAACATTCTTTTAGTCCTCCAGTGTTGCCTCTCAGTGAGTGAGGGGAAAAACAATGTGTTTACCGGATGAAGGAAAATCTCATGTGAGCTGAAAAAGCTGGGACAGCATGCAGGCTGAGTAGACTATACAATGCTCACTGTTTCTGATACAAACCAGGATGCCATTGGCCTTCTTGGCCACCTGGGCACACTGCTGGCTCATGTTCAGTCGCGTGTCAACCAACACCTCCAGGTTGCTCTCCTCCAGGCAGCTTTCTAGACAGACTTCTCCTAGTCTGTAGCTCTGTATAGGGTTGTTGTGCCCCAAGTGCAGGACCTGGCATTCGGCCTTGTTAAACCTCATACCATTGGACTCTGCCCAGAGGTCCAACCTATTAAGTAAGAGACTTCTCTCAATTAACTCCGTCCTGAAATAGAGCATATCTTTAACAACAAACTTTGTTTCTTGATTTTCAAATCACCAGTGACAGAAATGATAGTACATGGTAAATAGTTAAAATATCTTTCTACTTTTAAACTGGTTTGGTTCCAGTTCCAGCTTCCAATTGCTGGTTGCAACTGTACTTGCTCAGCTGAAAAGTGCTGTGGTAAATATCCGCTCTCCATAGAGATGAGTAGGCTACAGAGATGAATCTTCCCAAGGCTTTCTTTTCCCCTTAATCATAATCTTCCTATTCTTCAGTCAGTATTAAGGTTCTTTACAGTTATGCCAATCTTCTCTACACTATCAATATCCTTATTTACCTGCTATTGCTAGAAATTGCCACAATATTGTTGTGTTGGTTGCCTCAATACCAAACTCAGAAGCATTCAGCGTCCTTATTCTCAATCAATCCCTGTGCACATACCCAGAATTCCCTTTAGCACTCTGGTTATATTTAACATTAGCAGACCATGATGTAGAATCCTTTAAAATGCTTTTGTGCTTTGCATGAATGGAATATTTAGTCTAGGCAGACAGAAACAAAATTGTATCTTTAAGAATAAAATATACACTGTATACATACAGGATATAGTATTTAGGTCAGCAGAATGCTTTTATTTTCAAATATTTATATAAAATAATTCAGTCAGTCCAGTAATATAATTGATATAATAATACTCTTTTGTAGGACATTTCATTTGATATCACACAGCAGTCTAATTAGAAAAAAGCAAATGCCAAGGCGAAAATAACCCATACCTGGCACACATTACATAGCAGATTTCTAAGCGTAACTGTAAACAGACCATCAAAAATGACTAGGTAACTGCTTAACCTTATAGAAAGTACCACTCTGTAAGCGAATAAACATAAGAATATAATTTAATTTTAATACAGTTAAATGTCCTTTGCTGAATATGAAGGGAGATTTCATAGCAGAAGAGATTGCTTCTGCATTTATTTGCTTCATGATCTGTGGGATAGACAGTTACTCTGCTACTCTGATTATATTTGCAACATTAATCTCTGTGAGAATCAGTGAGGTCAGTCGGAGTTATGTATTATGTTGGTAAAACAAAATTTCATACTGTGGTAACTAGCCTTCACATAGACAGTTTCAAAACATTGTTTCTCGTTTTGCTCATTCTAACTGAAAATAGATTAAATAAATCCCATCCATGCATTGCTGTATAACATGCTTTCCTCCTCCTTTTCTTTAATTTTGGTCATTAAAGATTCATGATGCATTATGATCACTGGAAGCGGTAACTCTACATCCTCCCAGTAGTATCTCAGAATATGAAAGCACTTCATGGTTTGCACCAGATTGCTGCTTGTGTGACTCCCTTTTCTATCCATACACTAATGGTGAAAGGTCAACTGTCTATTTGTCCTACTTTTAACATCATAAGGTGACCAAAGTCAGGAGGTTAGTAGTCAAAGGACTACTACTACCCTGCAGTGCATGCAATGCTGTGGAAAGAAAAACACAGGAAAGGAAAAACACAGGAAAGCCTGGGTACTAACGTGCCTCCTCACTTAGGGCAGTTATAATGAATAACTGTTTAACTCAGGTGTTTCAGTGTTAGCTAACAATTTGCTTAATGTATCCATAGGGACAATCAATGCCTACATTTTTTTGTCATATATAATCGCAGACCTCTAATCTGAATATTTGCCTTAGATGAAAAAAAAAAGGTGGGCAAATTATTTTTAATTTGTGAAAAGGTTTGATCTAGGAGCAAGTGGGCAGATGCAGGCTACCTCTTCTTTCACTGGGAATTACGTGAAGTACACAGGATGGTAAAAAACCCCTAAACCAATAAGACAATGATTTTGGGGTTTAAATTTATACATAGCTACATAGCACCACTGAAGTCAGAGGTAAGTGTGTGCTTTAAATGTTGTATTAGGCTGAGTCTTATACACAGTGAAGGTTTTTGTAAACCTGTTTGCTTAATAACAAATAAATCACTTTGAGTACTTGATGTGAAATTCAGATAAAACAAGTCTAGGTCACTGGCTCACTATTAAGTATATTATCAACCCAAATAACTCACTTGTGTAGACCCTCTTGGGTTGTAAAGGCAAGTGAAAAAGATTATTACTAGAAAGCTTTGGTTTTGGCGCTGGATGGCTCAAAAATTTGTAATTTTTGAATGCAACTTCTGTCTCAGGTTGCTTAAAAACTGGAGGAAGATGTGGAAATTGTAATTCCAAGTTCACCTGCACGCCCCTAACAAATGTGACCCCAGCACTGTATAGATCTAGGTTGCCATTAGAGAATACTCTTTGTCTAGACGTAACTAATGATTAAAACCAGACCTGAATCTTCTTGTTCAAAGGAGAATTGAGTTAGTCTTTATTAACTTGCAGTTATTAATCAAAAAAGTTGCAAAGGATAACTGATGTGATAGTCTATTTTCACATTTCAAACTGCAAACACTTTACAAGACCAGACATCACAGGGGACAGCAGGCTAAATTTAGCTGTTTGTTTACTGATCATTTAATTAAGTGCCTACCTTCAAACAGAAATAAATACAGCCACCTAACGTGAACTTAAGCCACACAAAGCTTTTCTCTCTGTCATCTTGAGTCCAGTGCTACTTTGGGTGAATGGTGGCTACCCATAGTCTCCACAACCATCGTTTGGGATGGCCAAGTGCATATTTTAGCCAACACACTGAAGTCCTGTATGCAACTATGTTACAGACTCCTCCAGCACTTGCTGGATCCATGGGTTTGGGTTTTGGCTGGTTCACTTCTCAGTTTGTTCTGGAGGATTAGGTTATCTGTTCTTAGACTTAATTTAGAAATCCATGGGTATACTTACATTAGATATTGCTAACAAAGAGACTTCAGCTGAAGTTCATTATCCATATTTAGATTTGTGATTCTCTGGTACATCTACTCAGGAACTGACATCTCATAGGACCACAGCTACAGCAGTACCAAGGGGATATTCCCCTATAGTCAGGTGAATGTGAAAGTATATAGTTACAAACAAAAAACTAAAATAAAACAAAATCTAGATGTAACAACAATTTGTGAAGTCTTTTTTTTTTTTCACTTAATTCATTACCTATCCTTTTCTACATCTCAAAACCATCAATGACTTTCAGGGATTTATGTTTTCTAATCAAGCAAGCAGTGGCTGCTTTCTTTTGGAAAGAAGAAAAGATAGGAAAGATATCTAAAATGACCATTTAATTGATCATTATCTGAATGAGATTTTCCATGGGAAATGTCAGCAGTGTAATAGCACTCTGGTATGGCTTTAGTGTCAGAGGACAAAGTCAAGTTTAGCTGATGGAAGATTATAACCAGCTGCTTTCTCTGACTGTTCCCCCTGAAAGGGATACAAGAGCAGACAAAGGGTCATGTTCACATCTCCTAACAGATGACAGAATTTCCATGCACTAGGCTCTGATTTCTCATGGTGTAAAAAAACTGGTCAACATAGGCAGCCAGTGGTGCTTAGGCAAGAAAGCAGATAGTAATTCTGGCTTCCTAAAGCTCTTTTCTGATGGCAATCTTTGACAATGTCCTTGTTTGTTTGCATGTCAGGTTGTGAAGTCATTCAGAAATGAACAAATAATGCTATAGAAGGCATCCTCATTCTACAGACAGCCTTTAAGATATTTCTGGCTTTTCATAGTTAATGGATTTTAATATCCAGATATTTCCAGTCTCCAAATACCTTTAAAGAGTATCTTTGGTGCCTATTTTTCAAGGGTCACTTTGAAAATCACAACCTAAACCTCAGAGTAAAACGAAAGGGTCTGTCTCAGTCAACTGCTTCTAGTGCGATAGAAATGAACAATCATTACTTGTTTCTTTTTTAAAAAAATATAAATAAATGTAGGATGTTAATAAATTGCACACGAGCTTTTAGTTCTTACATATGAAAAATGATGGTGTTGCCCAGCAGGAGCTTATACTCACAGAAAAAACTGAAATATTTCCATCAATATTGTTTAACCTGGCAGACTTGTATGACAGAGTAAGTGTCAACACCTGCTTGAAGCTTCATTCTTCAGAGTTATTCTCAGTCATAAGAAGAGGATGCTTTACTGAAATGCCAGTCAGCCCTAATCTGGAATATACACAGGGAAGTAGATAACCTGCCAGTCAAATAATATATTGGAATCATGGCTGTACACAGAATCAGAATGGCTTGGGTTGGAAGGGACCTTAAAGGTCATCTAGGTCCAACACCCCTGCCATGGGCAAGGTCACCTTCCACTGGACCAGGCTGCTTAAGGACCCATCCAGCCTGGCCTTGAACACTTCCAGGGGCGAGGCATCCACAGCTTCCCTGGGCAATCCGTTCCTGTGCCTCAACACCCCTCATCATGAAGAATTTCTTCCCAATCTCTAGTGTAAATCTACCCATCTCCAATTTATAGCCATTCCCCCTCATCCCATTAACCATCCTATTATTAACCATGTTAGAGGCTTTACAGAAGTCCAGATAGATTATATCCATTGGTTTTCCTGCATTGGCTGCAGTGGTTACCCCGTCATAGAAAGTCACTAGGCTGGTTAGGTAGGACTTGCCCCTGGTGAAGCTGTGCTGGCTGCCTCTAATCACATCCCTGTCCTCCATGTACTTTAACATAGCTTCCAGGAGGATCTGTTCCATGATCTTCCCAGGCACCTAGTTGAGACAGGTCAGTAGTTCCCAGGGTTGTCCTTTCTACCCTTTTTAAAAATGGGCACAATATTGCCCTTCTTCCAGGAACCAGGGACTTCTCCCGATTACCATAACTTTTCAAATATCGTGGAGACTAGTTTGGCAACCACATCTGCCAACTCCCTCAGGACTCTGGCATGCATCTCATCAGGTCTTATACAGGTTGACATAGACTTGCATATGTTCAGGTTCCTCAGGTGGTCATGAACCTGATCTTCCCCTACAGTGGGAGGGGTGTTACCCCTGGTCCTCTTCTTGTTGTCCATTGACCCAGGAGGTGTAAGGAGTATAGCTGTCAGTGAAGGAAAAAACATTGTTGAATACCTCAGTCTGCTCTTCATCTGTTGATATGAGGTCACCATTTTCATTCATCAGGTGGGGTATGCATTCTTTGGCCTTCCTTATCTGGCTGATGCACCTGTAGAAGCCCTTCTTGTTACTCTGCGTTTCCCTTCCAAGTTCAGCTCCAGTTGCATCCTGACCTTCTTGACACCATCCCTACAAAACCAGGCAGCATCCCTGTACTTTTCCCAGGTTACCTGTCCCTGCTTGCACTGCTTTTGCAGTTTCCTCTTGCTGTTCAGTTTGACCGGCAGGTCTTGACTCAGTCACACTGATCTCTTCCATTCTCTGTCTGGTTTCATACATCTGGGGACTGAGCGCTCCATGGAAAGCATCCTTAAACATTTTCCATCTCTGTTCTGCTCCTTTGCCCCTGAGGACTGTGTCCCCAGGGGGGTCCTACTGACTAACTCCTTTACTAAATTAGCATGGCACATGGAGAGTGGCTGTTGGTTACTTCAGTTTCAGTGTGGTATGAAAAGGAACAGAAGTTGATTTCTTCAACATTTTTATAAATATTTTTCTGGGTATTTTACCTTATCCCTCACTTATGCTGATTTTACAGAATTACAGAATCTCAAGTTTGGAAAAGACCCACTGGATCATTAAGACTAACCATTCCTATCAATCACTAAACCATGTCCCTCAATATCTTGTCCACTCGTCTTTTAAACACCTCCAGGGAAGGTGACTCAACCACCTTCCTGGGCAGCCTGTTCCAGTGCCCAAAATATCTCATACCTGATAGTATTTCAGCAGTTACTTTTTCTCCATGGCCATGATTTTAGTATGCCAAACTGTCACTTGTTCTCTTAATGCATTTCTGAGTTTTGGGAGCTTTTATTTTGCACATCAGAAAATGCAACAACCTCACTCTGTTTAAACTGCAAAAATGAAGAGAGATTGCATGGTCCCCCAGCTGAACCTCCCTTCTGGCTATGTTCCTGCACATGTACTTTTGTTTCTGTTGAAAGGAAACCTCTCACCTAGGACATAGATTCCTAAAGAAATTTAAGTACATTCATTGAGGTATCTGATCCTTTTGCAGACTGCGAGGCAATCCACCTAACACTCAGGTGCTTATGGAGCTGGTGATGAAGCTATATCACATTGTCCTAAAGGTTTCTTCTGTGGTGACAAAGCAGAAAAGATGTGATGAGGAAAACTGAAAGTTTAATAGTAATGGAGTTTAGTTGTATAAAATGAAATGTATAAAATGAGAGACAAACATAAACTAATGAGAAACAGAGTGGTCTGTGAGGAAGGGTAAAACAATGCTTGTACTATGGGAGGAAACATGAGAAAGGCAAATAAGTTACCAGCTGTGTGAGTTTATTGCAAGCAAAAAAACCCCCAACTGTTTTGCAAATGGTGACAGAAACAGTCTGAAAGTATTTGCCAAGTTGAGGGAGACAGTGAGATCTCCTTGGATGAAATTGTTTTCACTGCTTCCCACTGTGCTGGAGCTGCAAGGAGTGAAGCAACACGCTTGTTTGCCCAGATAAAACTTTGTGTTGCATCAAAGTACGGACTTAAGCATGCAAGTGTCTCACTAGGCAGCAGCTTGACTGCTGGCTTAACGTGGTTTAAAAATCACTGCAGAATTATATTGGGTAAGTCCTCTGCATTGCAGGAAAGCAGATCCTGAATTCATCACTGTACATGTTTTACACGGATGCATGGCTAAGGTCAGTGTGTGCCAGTATAGCCAAATAAAGCACACTTGAGTAACTAGATTTTAAAAACTCACTTTAAATGAAACAATAGCCTCTAGCTACAGAAAATAGTTAGGATTAGGGAAAATGTGAGGATTTGTCCTGAAGCTAACTGCAATTTGTAGTCCTGCTGATGGAGCCACTTCACAGAATCACAGAATCTCTAGGCTGGAAAAGAATTCCAGGTTAATCAAGTCCAACCATTCCTATCAAACACTAAATTATGTCTATGAGCACCTTATCCACCCATCATTTAAACACCTCCAGGGAAGATGACTGAACCACATCCTTGGGAAGCCTATGCCAGTGCCCACTGACCCTTTCTGTGAAATTTTTTTTTCTGATGCCTAGCCTAAACCTCCCCTGGTGGAGCTTGAGGCCATCCCCTCTCATCCTGTCCCCTGTCACTTGGGAGAAGAGGCCAACACCCTCCTCTCCACAACCTCCTTTCAGGTACTTGTAGAGAGCAATAAGATCTCCCTTCAGCCTCCTCTTCTCCAGGCTAAACAACCCCAGCTCTCTCAGTTGTTCCTCATAAGGCCTGTTCTCCAGCCCCTTCACCAGCTTTGTTGCTCTTCTCTGGACTCACTCCAGAACCTCAATATCCTTCTTGTGGTGAGAGGCCCACAACTGAACACAGGATTCAAGGAGCAGTCTCACCAGTGCTGAGTCCAGAGGGAGAATAACCTCCATGGACATGCTGTTCACACCATTTCTGATACAAGCCAGGATGCCATGGGCCTTTTTGGGCACCTGGGCACACTGCTGGCTCATGTTTAGTTGGCTGTCAACCAACACTTGTTATACAGACAGGAGATAGGGACATGGGATAAGGCAGGATGGCCAAGCAATTTCAAACGATGGACAGATCAATATGTAGATAATGTGAAGATAAGGAACCAGTGTGTGACTATCAGTGTATCCAATCACTACACTCTGAAGAACAAAAAAACCCCCAAACCCTTGTGCACTTATTCTGGCTGATTTTACCTTGCTCTTAACACATTTATCTTCTGATGAGAGTAGTCAAAAAAGAACAAAAAGAACAAAGGTGAACAATTCCTTATTACCTCCCATAATCTTAGAGGATTCTGCTGGTTTCCTTATAAATAGTTTTTTAATTTACCTGATAATTGTATCTCCTTAATTGCAGACCTCCTTATTACACTAGCACTCCACTGCTTGTGCCTGCTCCTCCCACCGTCCCTCCCCTCCCTGTTTTCTGTCTGAAGCTCTGTTGTGTAGTTTTCCTGTCAGCCTTCATCAGTCACATTTCTTCAAGCATCTTTCTTTGTTCAAATGTAGTTGCAGAAGTGTGCAGTGTCCAAGCTGTTACCATGACATGGCCTCAAGGATATTGCTCCAAGCTGCTCTGGTCACTCTTTCATCTTATGTGCTGTCAGCTTGTTTTCACTCTTGATGGCCCTTGTTCATCAAACATACTCCCCCTGTAAATACCCTCAGGCAGGAAACCCATTAGCAGATGGACTCAATGACCGTCTCCAGAAATCATTGAGTTTACAGCTGTGTGTAGAGCACAGAAGTGAGGGAAAGTTTATTTATTCTTTGTTTTAAGCTCTGGTTTTCCACTGTGGGGGTAGATTTCTTCATGCCTGGAGGGAAGAATCATCTCTCTAGGTTGCTTTCTCCACCTGGTTATTGCCTTTTAATTTAGTAACTGCTAACAAGAAGAAATCTGTATTTCAGGGACTGAGCACTGTCAGAAAATGCTTCTTCAGGCATCCTGTTTGAAGTGCTAAATGTACTAAAATGCACTGCTAGGATTGGAGTGAGATCTCACACCAGGGAGGTGGAGAGCTGTCCTTTTCTCAGGGGAAAGAGATGAAAAGCCCTTGAGGGGTCCCCTTTTCTATTGCAGCTGGCTGAAACAAGGACACTGCCACATCTGATAAATGCAAGCCAGGTGAGGATCTGGTTAGCAGCCTATGTTTTGCAGCCAGTATACCTGCACTGGGGCAAAATGCAAATGCATCAGGACATTGTCCCACCAGACTCTGTGCATGTGTTTTATCTGTGGCAGAGGGTGGGACGAGGCTGTGTACAGACATTTTTATTTTAGTTCAGCCCTTTCTGTGGATGGGGACACTGTCTTCAGCTGCCTCTGGCTGCTCACCATTGACTGTTTGCCTGTGTTCTCACCCTTGAAGGTCTGGAGGCCAACTTGCTTGCTTCTTGACACTTAACTTTGTCTTGGTGAAAACAAGTAGGTAGAAAAGACCTATCTTTAAAGTGCTCAAGACAACATTGCTGACATGAAGTAAGGGAGGCTGTAGTGAGCAGCTCTGCTGGCAAATACTTGAGGAAAACGCCTAATTGAAGAGCTATGTTGAGCCGCTAGGGATACACTGCTGTTGAGGAGGGAGTGAGCATGTCCTCTGTGCCCAGCAAGAAGCACTGAGAGCAATGTAGATATGCAGAAATGCCAGTGAGGGAGGTCCCAGTAAGCCAAAGCCACATTTGCAATGTGTCCATAAGAAAAAGTGTAAGAAAAAGTCTTGAGGAAGAGTCCTAGCTGGAAAATGTTTTGGAGTTTTGAACGGAAAAGTTTTGTCTCCTGCTGGTTAAACACAATGGGGGAAGGGAAACAGGGCTTTGTATATTCTCTAGAGACAAATAGGAGTGCATCAGAGAAATATCTGATTTCTTCATCAGTTACTTCTCCTAATAGAAACAGTATGTCTGTCCCCAAATTTTGGCTAACTGCTCAAATCGGAATGGGTGACACTACAGGATCATCCCACAGAGCTAACTTACCCCCATTGCTTCAGAGAGATGTTAACTTTGTGTTCTGTGCTGGCAGAGAAGAGAATAAAAATCCAAACAAATCTCTTTCCCCCATTGCTGTCCTTCTTTGGGGATCACACAAGTTCACTCCTCTGAGTGAGGGACTGCTGGCTGCAGTGGCTTCCTTCCCACCATCCCAGCAATCACCTGGCTCTGTGCTTCTCCATACAATATGAGATTTATGTTCCCTGCATATATGCAGGTACACCTGTGCTACGCACATCTGCCCATTGCACATACAAACATGTGAGTGGCAGCTGCACCTTTCCAATTCAGGTTTAGGTGAGCAAATGGTTACTAACAGTGTAGTTCACGGCAGCAGTAAGAGGTGTCTTAATATATATCTATCATAGCAAACTTTCAAATAATACCCTTACTGAACTGTATAGTGTATTTTCAGGGTTGAAAACCTAGGCTAGTTTCTGTAAACTCTAATGGAATTAAGACTAATTTTTTTACTATAATGCCCTCCTCTCCTTTTCCATGATATTGTATAAATTGTTGAAATATTGATGAGACATATTATCTTTAAAAAAAGAAAAATTTTGCTTAAAACTGGAAAGGTAAGGGTAACACTGTAGTAATAGATTTCTGGAAAGTATTTGCAATATACACAGATGTTTATTAGAAGTGAAAATGATACCTAATAGCTTAATCTCACTCTCTGCCGAAACAACAGAAATCGTTTTGACAGAGCTGCAGCAGCAGAGGGCATCAGCAGGCTGCATTTAAACCCTGTAATAGAGAGCATTTGCTAGCAAAGCTTAATAGGACAATGCTGTTTTAACTAGTAGATTGAAACCCTGAAAGCATCCTTGTAACCGTGACAAGTCAATGTGGTGAAGCATTTTATGTTGCTGCATTTTAAGAAATAAAATACAAATATGGCAAACAATGGCCTGGTACTGGAATACAGCAGGCAATATCTAAAGGCAGTGATAAACTAGGCACGCCACTTTCCTGTGACTGACTCCAGCTGAAGCTGAGGGGTTTGCTCTGGATTAAACAAAACCATGTGCTATTTACAATGTGGTTTGAATTTGTGCTCACAGAGTTTTGCAGTGCCCCCATGGAACAATAGCTCACTAAACAGGGCAAATGTAGAACAGTTTATGAACAATGAACAAGCAGTGAGAGGGAACTGGGTTGTTCTAATTCTCATCCAAAATCCAAGGCAATTGGTTTCTTAGCGGAAAATAAAAAGCTTATGAAGCTGCTGGCACATTGTCACCACCCAAGCAACCATTCAGACTCCTGGAAATTGAAATCAGACTTTTGAGAAGCTTCTTGGACTAGTGGACGTAGCAACATTATATGGTGTCAACCTTACCTCATATTGTAGCCTTCACTCTTTCCTTTAAAGGATTTTGTCAGAAATGGAGGGGTCTGAAATGGCTGCAACCCGATATATTTACAAACCCACCCCATGTATCTAGCTCTGAGTAGGGAATCTAGGGAGAATGGAAACAAAGAGGTCTGGTTCATTCCTGTGCAGCAAATGCTTTTTCTTGCATTTCATGACCTCTAAAGGAGGATTAAGCCTGACCGTTTCAGAATCCCGTGTCCCCCCAGTGTGGATTGCAGTGCTCCTGAAGCCTGAGGGCAGGTTTTTTCATCACTACAGAGATGAAGAGCCTCGGCTTCCATGTGAAAGGCAACAAAATTCTCCTTGAAAGTGGTGACCTTGACCCTTGGTTGCAATAGATGGGATGAGAAACAATTGCTTCTTCGCCTTTTTTTTCCCCCCCTGAGTTTCAAACAGCAGAAAAAGAGAGAGATTATGAGAATATTGACCCTGTGTAAAAAGATACAGGTTTAAATAGTCTTTTAGGAGTGCTTGTGTTTCCTCCGATCATAAATCTCCCAGAAACTGATACTTAACTACATGGGAGATGCGCAGTGAGGGAAAACAAATGAAGACAAAATCACAGATGCAAGTGAAATAAACGATGCCTGAAATGCTAACTAAATATCTTCGCAGTTGAAAAGAGCTTGCAGAAGTACATACAGTGCCCTTACATTTCCTGCCACAGGGTCTCTTTTGTCACCAGCCTCATTTCCAGAAGCAAAGGGCTGGTTACACAAGCACTGAGGGTGCCCGGCAGTGCAGTGTGGGAAGCTACATTAACCTTGCTTGTGTGTACATCTGCTACCTTCCTTTCTCACATCTACTGGCAAACAGAGAACCCAGTTCCAGTAACATCTTCATCAGGAGGCTAGTGCAGAGGCTAGCTGTGGCAGCTTGGGATCATGCCAAGCAAGACTTTCAGTCCAGACCACACTGTTTCATTCCCAAAAGACCTCTTATGTCAAGTGGAGATTAATTTCACGCTGTCTACAAATATCTTGCAGCAACAGCTTCCACCAGAGGAGCAGAAAGAGCTCTCTTCCAAGCTGTTAGCTGACCATCATCATCATCACTACTTGAATGATCTTCTCTCACAAGTTTTGGTCTGCCATAACCTGCTCCTGATCTTTGGCAACTTGTTTCAGCCGAAAGCTACAGCCCTGAGACAAGTGACTGAGGTGGTTTGTGTATGCAAGGGCTGGTGCATTGGCACTCAGAGAACATGCATGATTTCCCAGAGGATGTTGTGTTGGGAAGAAATAAAGGCAGATGTATAATCAGTGAGTGAAAAAACTTGTTAAGAATTGCTCTGAAATTCCAGTATATCTTCCGTAGATACAAACTCACTTTGTATCGTTGGGGCATGTGAGTACTTGATTAGTCTCGAAATACAAGAGACCTTCCGTTTTTTGAACACATGGGAAAGATTATGTCAGGTTGAAAATGTGGGCCTCACTGAATCTGGGAAGGAAATAGAGGCCAGCATACTTTCCAGAGGTGTGGTTAAGAGAGATTTCATGCAGTTCATGTCAGTCACTACCTCTTATCTATGCTGAAAAGCAAAGCATCTATATAATGGATGTGCTAAGTTTAAACATTTTTCCAGAAAGCTGAATTTATCCAGAGGGGAGTTTTTTTCCTGGAAAAAATAATCATAACTTCTAGAGGAATTCTCCAGCTCCTAATATTGCAGCTGAGCTGTCTTCCTTCCTTTCACCATTATTGGTTTTCCAATGATGATTCTTTGAAGACTCTCTTAAAAGGTTTTCCAAAATGGAGTTCTTAAAAAAAAGACTTCCCATGGATAATACTTTATAGCTCATGGGTATTTTTTTCACAGTGAGTTGGGTAGCTGGATTTATTCCTTCTGTGTGAGTTGAGGTACTGAGTAGAAGAAGATGAACCATGGTAATAAACACACAAATAAAGCAAAATCATATCCTACATGATACAGATGTATTTGACCACAGGGTCTAGCGGAGGAATTCATGCCGTGGGGTATTTTGTTGCAGTGCTTCTGAAGGGTGCTGCACATCAAGGTTGGGAAGACTGACATTTCCTTTTTCTCTAGAAGCTCACGGGAAACAACACACGAGTGTGCCACAGACCACAACTGAGAAAGAAAGCTTTATTGGCAGCCCATTTTCCTGTGGGTCCCTGTGCTAAGAAGCCCCAAAGGATGTCCACACAGGGGTATATTTGCATGGTGCCCTTTCATGTTTTAGTGTAAAGAACCAACCAGAAGAAAACTGGAGGATATGGATACCTCCTAAACTTTAGGGGAAATGAATCTGTCTCCTGTATTTACACTCAAGACAGTAACTGCAAGTTGATAACAGTCTGGAATACAGAAACAAGTCTCACAGCTAATTATCTGCTGAAGTTGCTCTCCTCCCAGAAACAGGACAGTGCCTTTTTCAAACTATAGATATTATCTTTGTTTATTCTGGCTTCCTATCTTGAGAAGCAAATTGGTCTCATTTCTGAATTATCAAGACTGACACAGGGTGTGCTCTGGAATACTCTTAACAAAACAAAACCAATAAAAAAAAAGAAGAAAAGAAAAAAAGAGAAAAAATAGAAAGAAAAATAAATCAAAGTACCCTTTGCATTATGCTATTTTTTTCTAGAAACAACATTGTGAATACAAATGGATTAGCACATAATGTTGAAACACTCTGGATATGCTGACATCTCATTGTTTTACTCAGGAAGTAGTTTGTCATTGTTACAAAAATGTAACATGACTGCTTCAAAGTTGGTTGAGTATGTTGCAAGAATATTTAAAATCTCAAGTAAACCCACTGGACGATAAACAACCTATCTGCTTTGATGGAAAGGACTCTCTATACTAGAGTGGGAAAACCTCCAAATAATCAGTAGATATTTATTCAGGATGTGAGATTAATGGCATGGTCATGCTCAAAAGAGTCAGCAAGGCAGCCTGGGTAGTGAGAGATCAGACTCAGCAAGGAAGGAAGCTGATATAAGCCCCCACCCCCCGTTTTCCAGACTTTATTATCTCAGAGAGCAGTTCTGGATGGGATTCAGGCGGCTGATTTCAGCGTTAAGGCAGCCACTGAATTTGAGTGAGAAGGACTTTTCAATGCATTGCCATTGCTTAGTGACCCCTTCAGGGTCTCCTTCCTGAGCAATTAAAAAGGGTCCTCACCCTGATTTAGGACATGTCTCAGTGGAGCAAGGTGCCCACTGTGTTTTCTGTAGCTCTGAGAAAAAAGCCGTAGGCCCTGAAGACTTGGAAAAAACTCTTTAGTGTAGCCAGTGAAGCAAACCTTTAAAGAAGTTAGAAAGTAAAGGACTTGGGGTTAAACTGCAATTTTATGAATTACATTGACTTTCAACAATGACAGTAGTTGCCTGAAAACTCCTGGAGGCATCTGTATCTCTTCTGGGAATCTTGCCATATGATTTTTTTTTAAGTCAGTGGAAAAGGAGGTGGCTTGAAGTATTAGTTAGATTTATCCTTTGTAATGAGATTCTCAGATGAATGCATCTCTTCTTTCAGTTTGTGAACAGTTCAGAGCTGATCTCGTTTCCGTCTGTACAAGAGTTATCAGAAATATTTACTGAAAAGCTTCAGTGTGTGTGGCTGGGTTCATGGAGTTGAGGATCACTAGGTCATGATTTCCCACGGCGTGCAGCAGGTTTCTGCAGGCACTGGGGCACAGGGTCATCCTGATCCTCCAGGCCTTGCCAAGCGGCCTGGGGCACAAGTGTCACTGGGAAAAGACAGCAAATCAAGCTGATCCCTATGAACTTCTACTCAAACCAGTCCTAACTCATTGCAGGGAATATTCTTTGATGGGCAGGTACGAGTCTTGCCTCAATGCCTAGCTGGTTTTGTGCTGCCTCTCCAGATCTCTGCTGGGTCTGTGCAGAAGGCAGGCAGGAGGCTTCCTAGCATATCCTGGGATGGAGCTGAGCCCCTACTATTTTCCCCTCCCTGGTTTAACTTTTTTAGTAGAAAAATCTCACTCTGTGTTGTAATTTTCTGCATTTTTAGGTACCCAAATCTACCCATGTTGAATGACAGGTATCCTCTAAATTGTCAATGGAATGCTACTTGATCCTGTGAACACTGTGGTTTCTATTACATATTTACCCAGGGGAAAGAAGCAGTAACTTTGAAACAAGATGCCTTAAGTAATTTTTCCTTACTCTGTCATAAATAACATCTAACTCTCTATTTGTATTCAATCCATGTCTAAACTGTGTAGGTGGAACTGTGTGCCTGCTCCTGGAAAATCCCAGTGCTTAGATGTGCTACAGACTGGGAGAAGCCTAGCTGGAAAGCTGCCAGGGGGAGAAGGACCTGGGAATGCTGGTCGATATCAACTAAACATGAGCCAGCAGTGTGCCCAATGGCATCCTGGCTTATATCAGAAACGGTGTGACCAGCATGTCCAGGGAGGTTATTCTCCCTCTGGACTCAGCACTGGTGAGACCGCTCCTTGAATCCTGTCTTCAGTTCCTGGCCCCTCACCACAAGAAGGATATTGAGGCTCTGGAGTGAGTCCAGAGAAGAGTAACGAAGCTGGTGAAGGGGCTGGAGAACAAGTCTCATGAGGAACGGCTGAGAGAGCTGGGGTTGTTTAGCCTGGAGAAGAGGAGACTGAGGAGAGATCTCATTGCTCTCTACAACTACCTGAAAGGAGGTTGTGGAGAGTTGGCTGCTGGCCTCTTCTCCCAAGTGACAGTGGACAGGACAAGAGTGAATGGCCTTAAGCTCCACCAGGGGAAGTTCGGGCTGAACATTAAGAAAAAATTCTTCACAGAAAGGGTCATTAGGCACTGGTACAGGCTGCCCAGGGAGGGGGTTGAGTCACCTTCCCTGGAGGTGTTTAAGGTGCAGGTGGATGAAGTACTGAGGGGCATGGTTTAGAGATTGGTGGGAATGGTTGGACTGGATGATCCAGTGGGTCTCTTCCAACCCAGTGATTCTAAGATTCTATCATGTCAATATGAGTGACCAGGTCCTAGTTCTTTCTTTTCTTCATTTTCAGAGACCATCTACATACTCCCCCATGTCCCCAGCAAATGCTCTGAGTCCTGGACTATTGATTATTCAAAGGAGGTTCCTCTCATTGTCTTCTGGCAGATACAGTCTTCTCTGCATAAAAAAATAATAAATCCTGTGTCTATAGCTTATGGCTATAACACAGCACACTGTTTTCTTTTCATGCAGAGTTGAACAGCTCTGATGGACAGAGAAAATTTAGAAAAAAAAAACCACATCAAGGAACAGCTGTGTACTCACCTGGGATATGAATTCAAGACATGTCTTTCCAACACTGGCTCAGTGTGCATCTCTCACATCTCTTTGTATTTCTCTAACCCCAGTTGTTTTAAGCCTTCATTTTCTGGGCTTTTTGTAGAGAGAAAACCACCTTCAAAAGAATTCTCCATCTTCACAATCCTGAAGAAAAGGGGCGATTTTCTGGCCAGATACACTGCAGGACTTTCTCATTGAAACTCCTGACTGTGCATATAAAGGAGATGATTTCTAGACAGGAAAGAATCATCTCTGGAGAGGATCAAAAGGAAGTCACTTCTTCACTGGAGCTTAGAGCGTTAGATAGTTTTATTGAAACTCCCTTTCCCAGAAAAGTTTGGATTAGACGATCTTTTGAGGTTCCTTCCAACTTGGACTGTTCTGTGACGCTCTGATAAAATGCATCAGGAGAGACTGAAAACTCATTCCTTGGAAGTTTCTTAACTTTTCCTGCAAATACACAAAGAACATAAGTGACGATTGAGTGTGCAGTTAATTTTATCATGCTGAAGGACTGGCTACTCTAACACCTTTTAAGGTATAGCTTTAAGTTCTTCTGGATGTAGAAGCTGAAGTAATTAAGCTAACTCAGTCAGAACATACTGGTCTTAATTCAATTGCCATTTATGGATTGTCTTAAATGGGTTTGCAGTTGCTGTGTTTTGGCACACATTAAATCAAAAGTAAATGTTAAGTCAATAAATAGGCTTTCCTCAACTGGTGTAATACAGCTTTTAGGTGGAAGACTGTTACATGCTTTTTCAATGCCTAATAAAAAAAAAGAGCTCATATCTCTACTTAAGTAATAAATATAACCTAAAAATATTTATTTGGCTGCTTTTAGCCAGTTGTTTCCAAGGTGATGTACATAGATCTCTACAGCTTCCCTGTATAGCTAGATCATGGATCACAGAGTGTCAATCGCTGCTTCAAACAATATAATAATGTTAGCAAATGAAGGATAATGTGAATGGTAGATGTATGAATTAATGAATTCCTTTGCTTCATGTAATTGTGTGTATTGGTGTGGTTATCCACCCCTTTTGGGAACAAAAGCTCATTTATGGGTAATAATAATAATGACAACCAACAGGAATGTGTTCCAGAGAAATGGCCAGTGAAATAACAAGTGTTGAGGATCATGGGGTTTGTCTTGTGACACAACCTCTGTAGTGGTCCCATTCTTTTGTTTCATGCCAGTCTGAATTAATTAGATTGAAGTTGGAGGTTTGAAGTGAAGTAAAATGAAATCTTTGTCCTGTGATATTAATAATGATTACATTGTTTTGGGGCAGTTGCTGATCCTGCTTGGGCTGAAGTTGAAACAGATAACAACAGCTTTAATAGCTCTGTACTGAAAAATTGTAATTGATGGTGAAATCTATTTGCATATTCTTTTTCTATACAAAATGTGTTAGGAATTTTAATGAATTACTATCCTTATGATGAATCATAGAATCACCAGGTTGGAAGAGATCTATTGGATCTTCGAGTCCAACCATTCCAATTAAACACTAAACCATGTACCTCAGGACCTCATCCACCCGTGCCCTAAACACCTCCAGGGAAGGTGAATCAACCACCTCCCTGGGCAGCCTGTTCCAATGCCCAATGACCCTTTGTGTGAAAAAATTCCTCCTAATGTCCAGCCTAAATCTCCCCTGGTGGAGCTTGAGGCCATTCCCTCTTGTCCTGTCCCCTGTCATTTGGGAAATAAGTAGCAACATTTCTGTTTTACAGAAGCTGAATGGCTATAGGAGACGTCAGTGCATGGACTAACAGGCCATGGAATAAAAATGACTGTTGTAAAGGTGGTGGAACAGCTGTATTGAATATCTCATCTATCTGAGAGAGCTTGGTATTTTCCCTTCTGTTCTTTAGTTCTGCTTTAAGAATAGTTAGACTGCTGCAATAAGTTCTTCAAGGAGGAATACTGCCTTTCCAATTTTTGAGCTTTTTTGAGTCTCTTTTTTTGTGCTCCTGGATGGAATTCTTTGTTTTTGAAGCTGAATTGTCAACAATGCTGCAACAGAATCACAGAAGTGGGAAAATATACATGAAATAAAAAGCATGTATTTTGCTTATCTTTGGTGGTTTGGAATGGCAGTGAAAGCTGAAGGCCATTTCTTTGATAATATGTTTAAATGCTTTCTTTTGCAGTTGAGTTTAATGCTAAAATAATAATAATAAAAATTGAGTAAAGAAGAGGACAGCAGTCTTTCCTGAAGTAGAGGGTTATTTTGCAGATGAGGTAAACCAACTGACATAAAGAATAACTTAAGTCTGCCATCTACATGCTCATATTGGCTGGCTGTGCCTTTCCTTCAGCCTCTGCCATACCAGAGATTGAAGTAATCATCCATGCTTTCTGTATTACGCATGGGGGAGTAGTAGGATGAAGAAAATGAAGTGGAGGTCATTGTAGTAGGGGAATGGACCTTTAAGGGAAGTACTGAAATCCATGGCATTTAGGGCATTGAAAACTGAATCTTACATAGTATTAATAAGAACAATATGCCACGAATGTCACAAAGAAAAACATTTGTCCCTGTGTAGAGCTCTGTGACATTGCTGAAACTGTTGAAACAAGATCACATGTCTGAGAAGATTAGTGGTCTCATCAAACCACAGACAGCAGCTGAAATTGCTGGGTGGTCACTGGTGGCTTTGGAGATGCATCTTGTTGGACTAGACACATTTTACTTAGTCAAACAGATTGAACAGTGATTTTGTTTCCTTTCAGAAAGATGGAGGTGATTAAAAGGTGTGGACATGCAGGATCATAAAGCAACAGAAGGCAGAACAAAAATTAGTTGTCTATGCATCTGCTGTGAAGCCAAGAGGGATGGAAAAACAGATCTGTCATACTAATCTAACTACAGGGAGTAAGAGATGTATGAACACTATTCCTTCTAGGCTTCAGGAATTGAAGGCAATTTTTGTTTTGTTTTTTTTTTTTTTTTTTTTAGGAGATGATTTGACTACTAATCAAAATCTAATAATGGCTACTCAGTTTTAGAAGTTTTTGTTTTCTTGCTTTTTTTTTTTTTTCTCTTTCCTCCCCCTGAGGCTCCAGGGACTATTCTATTTGAGAATCTTGCCTAGAGATCTATCACATGGTTGAATCCTCTGGAAAATTTATTGTCATCGGAAAGAAGGGGTGAGGGAGAAGAAAAAGAAAAAGAATCACATTAGTGTTCTTCCAAACCCTTTTCCAGATTCATTTTTCTACTTCAGTTTTCATGGGAAAATCCCTCTATGTGGTTACACATCTATTTTAGTGTTTTTACTTGTCAGTATTTTGTTTTTGTAGCTGCTCTGAGTCTTTTAGCTTAGAAACTTATGCTGCTTGTTGATGGAGAAATTATATCGGAAATTGCAGTGATGTAACATTTAGAGACACTGCAGTTATGAGCCCAGCTTCTCTCATTGCCAACATCCACAGCAAAGACAGGGGTTATCAAGGCAACTGCCCAACCTGTTGCTGGCTTTGTGTCAGCTCCAGCCAAGAGATAATCACTCATCTGTCATCTGGCAATAGATGTCCAGAAACCCCTGGGAGAGCTGACATGAAAACATTATTTCTGCAGAGACCCATGACACCTGTAACTCCCCATTGTTGTTGTAGCTACCTGATACAGTCTCAGAAGTTGATGTAAAGAGAGGAACTGGGGAGCATGCAAGAAGAGCATCTCAGTAGAGATGAGAGACACTGTTTCCTTACTCTCATAACACAGAGAAGGAAAGGCATTACATTTGAAGCTGCCAGATTTTAACTGCAAGCACACACATAAAAATACTTTATCCAGAATTTCCTGCCTGTGGACTCACTGCCACTGGGTGCATTTAAGTCTAAAATGAGAAGAAGTCAAAAGTCACTCCTGTAAAAAGAATATTAGGAGCTGGATGATTCTGACAAGACAATAAATTCTCTTGACCTTTTAAATAAATATCTAGTGTTTTATATTTAATAAGAGACTTTTTCTCAGCAAATCACCTAACCTGGTTGTGTGTAACAGATTGTAAATCTTTTTAAACATTAACATTACTGAGGTCTTTTGCTTCCTTGTACTCTTTGGGAAATCAGTAGGATTGTTACTTCAATGGAAAAATGTATTAACTGGATTCTAGTTCACCTAATAATAATTTTTAAGTTCAACAGCTTGAATATTGTTTCCTGCTTTGTTTTGAAGTCTTTTATGGATGGTAGTCATTGAACAGATGTGTTTACAGTGCAGTGTATCTGTCGTGCATATCCATTTACTGATTTGCTCTGGGATGAATATACATATGGTTACATATGATGGACTATCCTTATGTCTCCACTTCCCTCTTCCGCCCCCACTTCCCCATTCCCCTTAATGTTTTAGGTTGTGTAACTGATGTTTTCAAGTGTGGATTGAGTTCTGTAAGCTGTTGGTAGCTGTGGTTTTATTACAGCACAAGGACTGGTTCACAGTGAGTGAGTTATAGGGATGCTTTTCTATTATATAACAGATTTCTTTTATTCATCTGCAATTAGAAGAAGAAAATACAACAGTAGTACAGTTGACTTTGACAGTCAAAACTGATTGCCCGTTAGGCAAGGTGGTGATATGTGACTATATCAAAGCCTATCCAGTGATGATTAATGATGCATCAGTGTTCACCCAACGTGCAGGCCTCCAAGACACACAAAAAACGTGATTTATGTCATGGAATGTAATTAATGATTTCAAGCTCAGATTACCCTGGTCCATGCCTCCAGTTTGACCACAATGAAGCAGTGATGTTCTTAGCAGTGGTAGCTGACTATACAAGGGAACAAATAGATTTGGACTAGAAACACATAGAGGTTC
The DNA here is from genome assembly GCA_033558105.1 of Coccyzus lansbergi. Taxonomy (NCBI): domain Eukaryota; kingdom Metazoa; phylum Chordata; class Aves; order Cuculiformes; family Coccyzidae; genus Coccyzus; species Coccyzus lansbergi. The sequence goes on along the minus strand of JAUMJK010000768.1, from coordinate 127,955 downwards.
ACTCTCTTCTCCTTCCTTCCAAAAATCTACTTGTTTGCCAAAACCTACTTAGTAGTAGACTGGCTTGAAGGCTGAAATTTCCTCAGCCAACCACTATTGATGAGGATAGAGATTGGGGAATAGAGCTGGGGCTGACAGTTTTATAATTCAGTTATGTTGAAGTATATCATTGCCAGTTCTGTCATTTAGAAGAAAATCCTCAGTTCAACTCGGAAGATGTGTGGAAGATGAGGATTTATTGAGTAAAAAAAAGAAATGTCAGTGTCTGAAAAGACAATATGTACAAGTAACACACCAGACTCACTGCACCTACATAAATGAATTATCACTAGGGTACACCTTCAGCTGAGCTCCACATCAAAGTAACATTTCAGTGTGGTCACAGATGAATAGTTTCTTCCCCCCTGCCCCAATTTTCAGAAATAAGACGACAGAAAGATTCTGGGATCATTTGTGGAAAATTTTGTTCATGTAACCAGTCCTTTGGCATCTAAAGTGGAATTTGTGGGACTATGCACAGAAGAAAAGACTTGTGATGGTATGCTGTGAACCACCCTTGCGGTGGGATGTCAAATTTGCTTCTTTTTGCCCTCCAGAACCGTTCAAGTACAGTCTTTTTATGCCATCTTATCTGCATTGGATGTGGCTGGTAAAACTACCTGGCTGATAACAAAAGATAGAAACCTCTGAAGCAAATTCAGATCTGGAGCCAGATTTTCATTTCATTTTTTTACACCCATGCTTTTTCCAACTTCTGCGAATACACCTGTGTAAAAAAAGGAAGACTTGGCCTCGCTGTTAGTTAACAGTTGTTCAACAGGTCTTGACTGCTATGAGGGAGAGTGGAATTAAAACAAATCTGTTTTCTAAGTCTATTTGCTGCTAGATGCTACTAATCACTCATAAATTATACTTTCTTGAAATGAGTTTTTCTTAAGTATCTCTATAAGTGTGCATGTATGTGTCTGTTTACCTATTCATATACCTGTCTGCATGCCCATGTACATGTGGACACTGACACTTACTTGTCACTGTCTAATGGTCAGGCATTATGACTATTGCATCCCAGTAATAAGCATATTGGAAATGTTGTTAAAAAAATATTACGTGAACTCTGAAATCCAGTAGTCTCTGAAGAATTTTTTGAACACACAATGTGTCTGGAATGTCAAAATGGTCCTTGGAGATATGCAGACCAATAAACCAGACAGGACAGTCATATCATGTTTATGATTATACATATTCCCCTATGAAATAAAACTGTACTGTTGTGATTGGAGGCAGAGAGTTATCGGCTGCAAACAGCTGTGCTGCTGAAACACCCTCTGGCAGTCTATATAAATATTAACAAAGATACCCCAAACTCAACTGTGTCAGTATTTATATATGTTTTGTTGCCAGCTGAGGCAGCTGTCAAGGGGGTTGACTTTAAGGAAATGGATGTGAATTAGGAACTGCAGTGTTTAAAGCTTTTCTATTCATTTTGGTTGTCCATTAGCATTTAAATTATGTATTGAAAGGATCCATCAGACATACAAAGCTTTATATTGTGGAAAGCCACTTCAAGTGCCAGAAGTTCATTATTAAAGGAGTCTTTTAAAAAGGAAGAACCACCTACTTAAGGGCAGATTGATTACAGGCAGGTTTCCTTGTAAGGAAATGCCTCGCTTGCAATACTTCAAGGACTTAGGGTACCACTGAAATGTACTTCTTTTCTGAATGACTGGCCCAAGGACAGCCCCTTTGCTTACACTGCTATAAATCAGACCATGCCCTCTGAAATTAATGGGGCCATGCTGAACAAAAATAGTGTGGGAGGGGGCCACATGCTCCTGGTGTTCCTATTCCTCAGCTTTTCCAATAGTAAAGGGAAATGCCTGCAGCCCCCACAAGCAGTGTCTGCAATTGCCTGTGGTCCAGCTCAGTGTGACACACAATTGGCAAGGTATGGGGTGTCTCTAACCCATCTAGGGGTGAATCAACCTTGCAGGACTGTGTGCAAAAACATCTTCCTTCCATACTCAAGTTGTTTAGGAGATGTTAGTTCAAAGTACAGGATAGAAACAAGGTATCCCTAACTTTAGCTCATATGCACTTATACACTCTTACTCAAAGGGATGGCATGGGAGGAAGCAAAAAAGGAAAATTATCAGGTTGATTGTAAAGACAGTTTTGGTTAAAGATCTGTTCTCATTAAAATATGGTTTATGCAAAGGTGAATTGCATAGGCTATGCATTATGATTTCACAAGAACCCTCCTACTCTTCTATGTTCTTTGTGAAGCAGGCATTTATACTCTTCCCAGATCTACTGCTTCCTCTACTGTCCTAAAATCACTATCCCTACTACAGGTAGCCAGGAGATGGTTGTTCCACCTCATAATAGTCTTCAGTGTTCCAGTGTTTCCTTCTATTGTGAGTGAGACAGACATGCTGTAGTTTTTCTGTATAGGCCAATGCTAGAAAAAAATATCTTGGCTTTTTTAAAGCAATTCATTTTGCTGAGCTGATTTTCTTTCAATTAATTGCACTCCAATAATTTCAAAATGGGAGGCTTCAATGTGGCTAGAGATGTTTTGTGGGTGTTAGTCCAACCCAGATCCCCCTCTCTCAGTCTGAGTTTATGAGGAATTCAGAGTCCAGTTCTATTCATGTTCCCTCAACGATGCTGCATGCTCAGGGCGAACAAAAGCCCATGATGAATTACAGTGATGTGCACCAGGATAATTATAACTTGTCTTGGCTGAAAAAAATAGAGAAGGAAAAAAAATGGGAAAGGAGAAAAAAAAAAACAAACCAGAAAAGAGCTCAGCTGCCTTCTGATTTCCACTCTGATGCCAGACAGTTTTTGATGACAGGTTGGTGAGCTATTGGAGTGGTGACAAGTGAGGTGCACACCTGAGTACTGTGCCTGAGAGTTGTCACACTGGATGCTGACAGATTGTATGAACTGTGGCCTTGCATACTTCATATTTAATCTAAATACTCTTCTGATATGCATTTTCTTTCTGTGCTGTTCTCTATTCAGATGTCCCACAGTGGATACTGTACATTGACCTGAATATAACTGAAGCAGGAAGGAAAAAAGCTCTTACCTCTATTGTTTTAAATAAAAACAATAATCACCTTGCAAAGTCTCATTTCTTTTGGATCCTTTAGGACCTTAAATAGCTAGAAAAGGTAATGAAACTTATCAGTTTGTAAGTGTCTACAGAAAACAGTATTGTAATATCAAATGAGATATTCAAATACCTTTTGAGGTGTGGACTGAATTATTTGGTAACTGATTCTTTTTTTCTCCTGCATTGTGTGTGGTATCTGTATGGTCATTTACTTTGCTGGATTTTGAGAGAATTCTTCATTGAAACGTAGACCCAGATATTGCATGCAACCTATTTGTTGCCAGCGTGTGTGGGGTTTTGTGCTTTTTTTCTCCCGTACTTAGAGGGAAGAATCAAATCACAAAGCAATAGGCTGCAGAACAGCTAGAGGTTTTTTTTTTTTTTTTTTTTTTACTTGAATAAATAACCTTGTCATCCAACAAAGGCCCAGGAGAATGCTTAATATTCACCAGCCACAAATGCTTTGAATTAATCACATGCTTAAATGTTTTGCATATTTAAAAGTGGATAACTGATTCAGGAGAGTAATTGTGGTCTGGCAATTAACACCATATGGAAATACATTGTCAGCTGTACCCAAGTGATGGTGTTTATATTGACAGTACAAGCTTCCCAGGTGTGTACTTCTGCCTCTGTTCCAACTAACACCTATTTCAGGGTTATGTCTGCATTATTTAAATGAATTACTAAAGTTTATTGACTAAAAAAAAAGTCAAGAAAATCAGAAAAATACTTCTTACAAACAAAGGAAGATATACGCGGGGAAATTTAAGAAGCATGTATTAGGGAGCAAAGATGAAAGAGCTGACACTGACAAGTTTTTGCCAGATATATTTGTTTTCTCAAATCTCCTGTTTACTCTAACAGGCACATTATGTTCAGGTATGAACGACTAAATCCCATGTGAGATGAATGAAAATGTTCAAGATACACGGTAGTGAGCCTGTTTACATTTGAGAAGATGACTTGTTTTCTGTCCTTTTAAGCTTGTGGTAAAGCTAAGGTTCACACAGAGAAGGTTTTTCTGTTTAAGCATGCATATCTAATGTCTGAAGTGAATACTACAAGAGATATCAATTTGGGCTGTGATTCAGTGTCTTTCCCATGTTTGTTCACTTACTTTTGTCTTTCTTGATCAACTTAATTAAGCCTATTACAGCTGCTACTATCTTCTCTGTGTTGTTTGCTCAAAGCACAGTTTATGCAAAGCAAAATGCCAGTAATAGTAAGAGTATTACAAGGATGGATTCTGCATAGGAGGAGGAAGAGCCAGAAGTTGAACACATGAAGGTTGTGGACAGCAGTATTACCAAGTCAAGTACTAGAGATGATGGTGCACCAGTCCATGTAATTCTTTTGATCTGAAGTTTTGCAGAAATAAAAATCACTAATGAAAATGTTCTCAGAAATATAATTTAATGCAAGTGATAAAAGAATCACAACTACTTCCCTTGCATAGTTGTTGTGGAGGAATTTAAGAGCACAAGGACTGGAATGGTGAGTCCAACTTCATGTATGTTGCTGATTAAGTCTGGGATTGTCTGTGGCAGTAGGCTGTATATGTCCATGATGATATTTGACCATCTGTAGGTCAAAGCATGTGCCAGGATTAGAATTTTAAGTTTTTATCTTTATAACAACAAAGAAAATACTTTTAGAAGGTGTTGAGTATTGTTTATATTTTGAACTTCTCTGACAACTAAATCTTGTCTGTGTGGTAGGTGACTTTGCCACTTCCAGTGGATTTACTAGTTGCTAACAAATTCAATTTTCAAGTGCTGTACTAATTAATATGTCTTTTTTTTCTGGTGTTACCACTTCTTATATAATAATTTCTCTCTCTGCCTAATAATTAAGCTGGGATAAGTGCCACCAGTTTTTACCATCTGGTCCACAGTGAAAAGCCTTTGCCTGCTGCTGTTCAGTAATTGCTGTTTCATGTGTCTACCTTGACAGTAACTGATGGGAATGTTTTTAGTCTGAATTCAAGCAACTGTTCCAGCTTTACTAGCCCTAAGCTCCAGATTTTGCTTCATTATGGAAAAGAGAAGTAGGCACTTCTGGGTCTGTCTAGACATGGCTCTGTTACGTGCATGTCTGATCATATGAGTTACTCACTCTGGTAATATTAATAAATGAGACCAAGCCAAATAAAAGACAGTTCCATTAAATTCTCTGAGCTCATAGGACTATTATAAAGTCAACAGACTCTGCTATGTTAACATCTGACCAGTGAAATAGTTGTTTCCTGATCCTAGCTTTGGCTTTCAGCCACAAAAAACACAGGACAGATGTTATGGTTTAGTAGGGTCAGGGTTATCAAAGAGATGTGATTAATAGTGAGTTACTTTGCTTTTTTGACACTTTTATTCTGTCTATTACAAAGAACTCCTCGCCATGATTTTTCATTGATTTGATGAACTGTATTAAGTGACAGGGGACAGGACAAGAGGGAATGGCCTCAAGCTCCGCCAGGGTAGATTTAGGCTAGAGATTAGGAGGAAGTTTTTCACCTTCCCTGGAGGTGTTTAAGGTATGGGTGGACGAGGTGCCAAGGGGCGTGGTTTAGTGTTTCATGGGAATGGTTGGACTCGATGATCCAATGTGTTTCTTCCAATGTGGTGATTCTATGGATGAGAAGAAAGGAAGAACCATTCTGAATCTGAGATCTTCCTGGAAAAATACAGGCACTGACACAGTTTGTACTGCTGGTTTACTGTGAGGTTGTTTGATGTGGATGCTACTGATACTTGTATCTTAGAGGGCAAAGGGGCTAATGCCTCTTTGCAGAAGTATCAGTTGTAAATGCAGACAAGGTGTTCTTAGCTACCTAATGATTTCCCATCAGGCAAAAATGCTGGAGAATTGAAAACACTGACTTTAAAAGTGAATCAAAGTAATTTGTTAGCCTTTGAAGTAGGAATTTATTTATAATAGAGGGTGTTCTCTGATGGACTGATAGGCCTGCAGTGTGCATGAGTGATCCAAGTCAGAAAGAGGTTTGTAAAAGGATAGTAGAGTGTTATAACTTGAATTTGCCAGCACTTTGTTCCCTGTAACATTGCATTCTACACCATTATTTTGATTCTTGTTCAACTTTCCTTCTTTCTCAAGCACTAGCCTCTAAGCAGCAATACAATTAGTACAGAATTCCCTGATTTGACAGTGACCTCTTAAAAATAAAATCCTAAAGAGGGTGACACTTGCTGTCCCAAATAATTGATAAACAGAGATGATAACCCTCCATGCAGAACACAGGTGAGTCAATTGGCAATGGATACTTAAAACCTAGGTCTGTATAAGTTAGATGGGATTTATCGCTAACAGACTGTCACTCTAAAAGTCTCTTTTAGAAGTTCCCCAATAACTGGATGAGATAGAATTTGATGTGCCAAATGCTGCTGGTTACAGAAAAATGTATCTTCTCTTCTGATACCTATCATAAGCCAGAATGAATTTTGCCATTTTTTTACTTTACTGCTCTCCCCTTTATGTTTTAATATCAGAAAACAATGAGTTCAGCAGTGTTTGGGTACCTAATTATTTTGTCTATTTGGTAAATTTCAGCTTAGGGTTTGAACATGTTTTCTGTCACTTGGACACTTGTCACACACTTCCTGTTTGTTTGCTTTTATTTTTGTTAAAGGAGATTATAAATGGGCAAAATTTTGCTTCTAAGTAAAAACATGCTTTCCCAAGTAATTGCCTGGATTGTAATATGTTTATTATTGTTTCTGACTGCTCATTCTCATGGTGTGGGTCAGCACCTTTCTGGTTGAAATGGCCCAAAAATGAATCACAATAATGACAGAAGACAAATTCATTGTAATACTGCTAGAAAGAATAGTTGACATAATTACTTTGCCCCATTGCTCTTTCTCTTTGACTGGTTTTTTTTTTTACAAGAAAAAGTTGAGCAATACATTCATTTGGATGTCAAGAGGAGACGTTTATAAGCCTCCTGTTTTGAAACTTGAACTACTGTCTAATCTCCTGATCTTTCTGGTTCCACAGGTCACATTCAATGAAACTTTGTTTTGGGAGGTAGCTGGAAACTTAGCTTTATTCCCTGTGAATACACCCTTAATTCGCCCCCTCCCTCCCCCCAGCTTTTAAATGCCAAAAAAAGGTAAAAATAATGAGGCTTCCTTTCATATAACAGGCAGGAAAATGGTAGAGGAAAGGGGAAAAAAAGAAAACTAAAATGTAATTTTAGAGTATAAAATGTAAATGGTGAAAATTGATGAATTTCAGGAAATGTAAGCTTATATTGATTAAAGAGAACAGTCTCTTGTGAAGTTAAGATTAAATATTTATAAAAAGACAATGAAAGGAACAACCAGGTATCTGGAAAAGAGGTTGTATGTATTAGTAGCAAAATGTAGTAAGGAAACAAAGCACATGTTCTGTTAATAGATATGTTCAAAATAGAGAGAAGCTATATTGGAGAGAACTGAACAGGAAAGTAGTGATTTGTAGTGCCATCAAGAGATTTCATCTTGTCTTAACCAAAGATATAGATAAAGATACAAAGGCACAAAAGATACAAATAAAACTTTGTGGAATTAAGCAGAGAATGGAGTTCACATAAGGTGACATGTCTTTGGTTTAAGTTTGTCTCTGAAGCAGCACTGACACTTCTCTCTGCATGTCATGTAGAATAATTTTTAAAGAAGTTGTAGAAGCTGCTGAAGGACAAGACTGTGAGATTAAGCCTATGATGCAAAGAGAGAGGTTGGAGAGAGAGATAGTTAAAGGTGCAAGTGCATCAAGGTAAAGCATAGCAAAGAAATTGGCTCTGCAATCTGTTGTCCCATCCCTGGTGGAGTACCTGTGCAGACATCTGTATGTAAATAAGAGCTCTGCCAGTGGCAGTCAGCTGTTCATCGGATGTCCTTCAGTTAAGCCTGAATCTGCAGGTGTATTGGTTCCAAAAGGCCAGATACTGTGCTGAGACATGCCACTGCAGAGGAACACATTGCTGGCAGAGCAAAGAGAAACAAAAGCTACCTTCAAGGCTTGCTACCTCTGACTTTAACCACAGGTACCTTTCTGCAAGTTACACAGTGAGGCTGTGCACTGATGCAGGCAGAATTTAGCATCCATGGAAACAGAGCATGCAAATGAAGGAGTGAGAGCATGTAAATTAATGCATCCTTGCAGACTGAGAAATGACTGCTGAGATGAGGGCATGAGTTTCCTGACATGTTTCTCCTCATGATAATGTAGCTGCTCTGTACACTGGGAAGGTGTTTGTTACCATCTATGATGCTGACAAGTGAAATATGGGGGCAGAACAGAAAGTGACGTTGTGACATGAAAGAACATGTGGCTACCTGTACTGTTTCCCATGAGACTGATGGCAATGTGGAAGGCGGCTTAAAGTGCTCCATCAGGCAGCAGAGCTTGCAGGCCATTGGAAGGCAGCTTGTTCTGCACCTATCTAGCCTGCTCACCAGAGCACTGCCCCTCCTCTGAGAGACCAGAAATACAGAGAGTGAAACAAATATCTCACCATCATTTTGACCCACCACCCAGGGCCAGGTGGTTTTGGTTGCCTGGCATCAGATACCATGGTACACATGTGATAATAACAGCTACTGCATATATAGTCGTATAATGTGGAGGGGTTATGGCGCCAAGCTATCAGGAGATCTACTGTGGCCAGCAGGCTGGGACTGTGCCCTTGCTCTGCGATGAGTTTGTACACCCTGGGTGTGGGGCTGCAACAGCTTTGTGAGCTCTTAAGGATGTGGTGGAGATGGATGTGTAGGGGAGATCCTCACCTTGGGATGCAGGTCTACTGATCTACGCCCATGAAGGTGGGTTGTGGGAAGAGACAACTCTGCTCCTGGGGTATTAGGAGGTTATTGAGGGAGGAGGGGTCTTATCCCTGCACTGCTTTCTTAATTTCCGATCAGGCTTAAATGTCTAAAGACTAAAGTCTTAAGAGGGTTCTCCTCCTCTTCTGTAGACTGTATGACTTCAGAGTGCCGTAGGTGTCTCTACCATGTACAAGCCTTTATGCAGGGATGGAGAAGGGTAGGATGGAAAGGGTAGCAAAGCACACCCAGGCTTTGGATATGCTTTCCCAGGGCAAATATTTTTTGCTTTTCATGAATATATTGAAGAGTTTCAGTTTCTGACCAATACAGATTATAAATATTTCAAAACATACCTGGTATTATATTTGTTGTCATTATTTTTTAATGTAAATCCTGCTACCTGGAGCTGTAGAGGAAGGGGAACTCAATATTTCTTGTAGTGGAATAAGAGGAAAGAATAATCTTATGGAGTGAGTGGAAAGGGGAAATTTTTCTGGGTTTTCTAGGTTTGATTTTAGCTTTGCAACACCTTGAAGTAAAGAAGATAAAACACAGAACTATTTGAAGGTGTGGGAATATAGCACCTATGCTTTTAAGGTGAGTGGTCATCCTGATCAAACTAAATTTGGATGTGTGAGTTGTGAGAGGAATGAGTCCTGCTAGAAGTGACTGTCTGTGGGCAGGAGACCCCTATGGAATTCTGCCTTTTGCCATCCTCCTTCTCTGCCCTGCTGGGAGAGCTTTATTCAGGCACGATGCTGGCTTCTACAGAAGCCCCTGGTGTAATGTGATGGCAGCTTGGAGGCAACATGCAGAATAAAGCTCTCTGGAGGAAGTTTGAAACTGAGGACAGAACAAGTGCTAGAAGGCATTATCTCCTTAGTCTTCACAGAGACAGGAGGAAGATGAGAGCTAGGACTATTATGAGTATACTCTGGGGCATGGGACTCTTGCATAATACATTGCTAATTTATTTGTTGTTGGCTGTTGCAATATATTCTTTTGCTTTTCTTTATCACTCAACAAATTTTTCTTAGATTCAGATTTTGGGAATGGGGAAGTTGACTTTATACTGACGTTTTTGAATTGGGTTTAGTTTTGCTTGCCAGAATTCTAGGCAAGGATATAGACTTCCTACCTGCTCTTTATGAAAATGTCAGTAACGCTGCTCCAACCTGGCCTTATTTATTGAAAACAGCACCCAGAAAAAGTTATACTTCAATATGCTTTTTTAGTTGTAAAGCACAAGTATATTTATGTCTTTTGGATTAGATGGTGAGCTGAGAGAGCCAAGAAAGCCAGCAGTCAGGTTTATCTCCAAATCCCAATTCCCTAACCAAGTAGAAGCAGATAATTGCATTGCTCAGAGATCCAAACCTTAGCTTTGTTCTTTAGTTCTGGAATTTGTTTCCCTCTCAAGGCTACACACAACCACTTCTTTTGCTCTCTAGTGATTCTTTACTTGGTCTTAGGTTCCCCATTTTCTTGCTCTCTCTGCCCTGCTGGGAGAACTTCACTTAGGCATGATGCTGGCTTCTACAGAAGCCCCTACCTTTTCTAACAGTACTCTACACAACTGTTGCAGTGAGCAACTAATTTTGTGATTATCATTAAGTGGTAAAAGAGTTTTCCCCTTGTTGAAAGAAAGTTCATATCAAATTGCTATAACAATTAAAACACGTGCATAGTGAACAGTGAGGTTCTTGACTGCATTTCTAGAGGCAGCCCTGTGTAGGCAGGCAGTGGTAACATAATCCTAATGCCATCTGAAAAGGACATTTTAGCTAGCTGTTTGAAATGAGAAATGTGAGAGGCCCATGAAATAATTGATTTCATGGAGGAAAAGCAGGGTGCAGGAGAAACCTCTCCTCATCTTTCTGTGGACTGCTTGGTGGACATCTCTGATGGAGAAGGTTGCACTGTGCCCATGAACTGTGGTACTTAATGCTAAGAGGTGCAGAGTCTAAAAAATAGTGTAACTGACCTTAAGAAAATACCCAAATCCTGTGAAAACACCCTCTTTTGTGCAATGGATGTGGTTTCCAGCTTTAGATGTCCCCAGGAATTTAGCTTCTGGAGACAGGACAGGTTCTCTAATGGAAGGAGGATTCTCTTCAACCCTCCCAAAGCTAGTTATGGAGACTGGGCCAAAGAATCTCAGAATTTTAGACTCATAGAATGGTTTGGGTTGGAAGAGACCTTAAAGATCATCTAGTTCCACCTGCCCTGCCATGGCAGGGACACCTCTCACTAGATCAGACTGCCCAAGGCCCCATCCAACCTGACCTTGAACACCTCCATGGAGGGAGGGGTCATTCACAACTTCCCTGGTCAACCCGTTCCTGTGCCTCACCACCCTCATTGTGAAGAATTTCTTCCTAAAATATAGTCTAAATCTTCCCATCTCCAATTTATAGCCATTCCTCCTCATCCTATCACTACATGCCCTTGTAAATAGTACCTCCCTGGCTTTCTTGTAACCCCATTCAGGTACTGGAAGGCTGCTATGATGTCTCCCTCAACCTTCTCTTCTCCAGACGGAACAACCCCAACTCTCTCAGCCTGTCCTTATAGGAGAGGTTCTCCAGCCCCCTGATCATCTTGTGGCCCTCCTCTTGACCCGTTCAAACAGTTCCACATCCTTCTTACAAGGATTCCAGAACTGGACACAATACTTCCATCTGGGGTCTAATGAGGGCAACATAGAGAGGCAGAATCACATCCTCGGGTCTGCTGGCCATGCTTCTTTTGATGCAGCTCAAGATACAGTTGGCCTTCTGGGCTGCGAGCATGTATTGCTGGCTCATGTTGAGCTTCTCATCAACTAGCACCCCCAAATCCTTCTCTGCAGCGCTGCTCTCAAATAACATTGTCTCCCATCCTTTTGTACTGCTTTTACAAATGGGCAGAATGTTGCTTGAGTCACCAGGGCTAGAAAGTCCCTTCTGTACAGAGTCTCCCATACCCTTTGTCTCATTCCCTGATGATGACAACTATGTCCCTGCTGCCAGTGCAGGAATTTGCTTTCAGTCTTTGCATCTGCTTTCCCCACCACACCCAGCAGCTCTTTATCAGCAGCTTGCTGACCTGTGTTATTTTCTTCTTACCTGGATGTGGAGAGCATGGGGACATCTGGAGTATGGAAAGGGCCAATAAGATTCATAAATCAGATAATTTTTAAAATAACCTGACAAAAAATAGGAGAGAAGTTTTTATTATCACATTCAGCATTAAATATGGAATGGAATGAACTCCTTAAAGAGAGTTCAGTTCATTAACTTATTAAAATGAAAGATCTGGCAGCTGCTGATTGATGTGCTACAAGACAAATGATGTGCTGGCCACTGCCTGCCTCAGTTTTTTGACTTCTATGAGGAACACTGAAGATACAAGTTTTCCCTCTTCAGATTATTCTTTGTTTGTGCTGGTTTTGCATATGGTGGTTATTCTTTGAGAAACATAAAAAACAACACATACACTGAAGTCACTACACTTGTTTCTATCTAATGAGCATTGACAGAGTTTTTTTACATCTAGCTAGAGATGCTAAGACACTATCCAAAGAATGCTGCACTGAGAAAATGATGATGTCATTGTAGATGTCTTTCTTATTTCCTCAGAATAAATGAACATCATCATGAAACTCCAGGAGGAAAACTTAGCTGTTCTGCAGTTATGTAGCTATTAAAGCAGCTGAGACTAAGGTTTGCATTTATGTCAGGTGTTATTTGGAGGTCACCATCACACACTTTATTTTTTTTTTTTTGAGTCCTAAATATGGGTTTAAGTTCCTCACTTAATTTTATCCATAATGAGGTTAGTTCGGCTTCTCTTGTCTGAAACACTGTAGAAGAAATGTGCTACTGAATCAGTGTAAATTATTTTTTAAAAGGAGTAATTTATTTAATAATTCTTCAGGTGCCTATTTTATAGTGTGCTTTAAATGAAAGCTGTAATATGCAATCACAAAGATTAGCAGTGTGCTGAAACTAGCTGCCTCTTCTTTCAAAGAACTAGCTGTCATTTCTACTTTAAGATTATTTACCTTTCTAGGTTCAGCAATTGTGCATTCTTTGAAGCACAGAGGAGAGGGTCTGTATCAAAAGGAAGATAATTTCCATGATGCTCTTCATAATCATTGTAATAATATTCTATTGCTGCAGTTTTCAGGCTCTATAGCTAAGTAAACAATGAGTTTACATGCACTGATTGTTTACAGTAGAATCAAACAAAGGTAAGTATATAGCGAGGATGTAGAATTTGCTATAACATGCAGGATTGTGGCTGAGCTGTGGAACTATTTTTATCGCTTTTGGCAGTGCCATTCATGGTTCAAAACCAAAGTCTAGCTGAGGAGTTCCACAACGCTATGTACCAGGGAAATATTTCTAGCTAGCAATGTTTGCAGGATGTAAATGTAAATTGTTTCCTGATGAATGAATGGGTATCAGAAATTATTGAATATCTTAAAAATGAGATCAATAAATGTGTTCTGTAATTCTACAACACAGTGCAAACTGACTTTTTCAGATTCTTGACAGATGCACTGTAATTTCAGTATGTATGATCTTTTGTCTTCTAATAGTTTGAAAATTTGTCTTGTATCATTCATATATTTAACTATCTGGAGTATCCTCTTTTCCTTGGTTGTGACCTTTCCAAATGATATAAAGTCAGACTGTGTTTATCTGGACCACATGTTCCTGAGATCATCTGCTGCCTTCAATGTGGTGATTTCTTTCCTTCTCTCTCTCTTTCTCTCTCTTTTGTTTTCATGAAGGACGATGGCTCATAGCAGTGTGCCATCTGTAGACAGGAGGTGAATGTGCATTTCTTTTGCCAGAAAGGAACGTTATGGTGCTTCTGTTTCCTGTATCACTTTTTGGGCCTGACTTTTTTTTTCCTTTCACAACTTCCATCTGTTTTTTTCCTGATCTGAACAGTTATTGAAGATGTACTTTAAATGGTAGTATTGTTGATCAATTATCTTTCTCATTTCATGGCTGGACAAAAAATTCCATTAAATTTTACAGATCGATTACTGTTAATTCTGAAGACAGAATCATCTTGTGAACATCTGTGATTTCAACAGTTTTCTTTACTCCAGTCATTAATTATCAGGTAAAATCCCAGTGCTGTATGATGCTTTTTGTTCTTTATGTCAATGTATTGAAATCCAAAGTTTTCTTTTTTTTCTTTACAAACTACAGCATCGTTTCAGCTTTAAGACATTGTAAGCTGCATAATTTGTTTTCCAATAATGAATCTCATGTTCATTCTACTGTTCCTAAGCTGGGAATGCAGATGGAGCAAAATTATTTCAATGAACACAGGACTTTTGATGTCTTGGTCTTTGGGCCAGCTCTTTGTGTTGGGTTTTTCCAGCTGCCTAGGTGGATATAACATGTTGATTAGCTAAATGGTAGATGCTTTGTCTCTATCTATACGGGAAAGCCAGAAAACTTCAGTCTGCAGTCATAAATCTGGAAACAGTCATAAACATTAAATTTGCCTGAAAATAAAGAAGAAAAAAAAGTAGCTTACATAATGATAGATTATGTTTGTACGTCTCTCTCAGTATTTTGTTCGGCATTATTAGCATGTAGGTTTTGATTGAAACTCTACTTATTATTTTACTTGGTTGGAATCCAATTTGCAGCATGTTAGTTGCTCACTGCCAAGGTTAACAATTCACAAGATCAAGAAAGGGACTTATAGACTCTACTCTCGGCATGATTTTTTGCACTTCATTTTATAAAACTGTATTGTTCTCATTGTTCACCTTTCTACACCTAATCTATCATTTACACAACTTCCCCTTACCTTTTCTTTTTCCCCATTATCTTTTGCAACCTTGATTTTAATTTAATAAAAAAATACCTCTGAAAGTTCTAGTTTACGTTTGTATACTTGTATTAATTTTCTAAAACGTATCTAAGAGAATATGTATAACAGCATAGAAGAGGTGTTGTGCAATTATATTTTTTTTCTCTCTCTTTTCCATTAGACATTAAATATCAAAATGACAATTGCAAGGACAATTCAGAATAACTTCAAGTGTCATATTTGTCACTGACTACCTTTAGGGAATAGCTTCCCTTTTAACTTCATAACTTTTCCCTTGAAAAAACAAACCTAAAAAACTAGGTATTTTCAGAGTTGGAGTTGCCTACTGCTTTTTAACACTCTGAGAGCTAATTTCAAGCCTTTTGTTGATAGTGAAGACTAAGGGTACATACCTTAGAACAGATCAGCATTAGCAAACTGGAGGTGCGCTGCATCCTGTCAGGAGCTGCTGAATCCTAAAAGGAAGGAAACCGCTGAATTGGATGACCCAAGTTTGATGGCACAAATCTCACCAATGTAAAACAAAACTCCTTCCTTTAGTATTTTTTGGCCAGAGAAACACACGAGTAGAAGAGAACTGAAGATACCTCTTAGTGTCTTCCTCTGCACAGAGGCACCACCTTGCAGATCATTGTGATATGAAAAAGATTTTTATTTCATCTTCTAGTGGTGTGCTAGTCCCACAAAATTTCTAAGATGTGTTTGCACTCACTGATATTTCCTCATGAGAAACACAGGAATATTATGTTCTTTTACACAGATGAGTTGCTGTATGAACTAAGTTCTGAATAATTTATGTGATGAGTGCAGTAGATTTCTGAGAGTCACTAAATTATTTCTTATGTTCACATATGTAAGTAATCCACATATATTGATATGCCTACACAGCATGCACATCCAGCTTTTTCAGGAAAATCTTCAAGGGATCTTCCAGAACTAGGGAGTGTGCAAAACTCAGCATGGACCAGCCATGCTCTTAGTGTATATTATTTTATGGATTCTCAAGAGATTTTTTCTTTAAAAAGGGGAATCAAAACCTGTCCATTAATGATGGCTAAAGGATGCTTCATTTCACTATGGAGTCAGAAAACCAAGTACATGTGGCATATATTTTGAAAAAATGTGCTTCACAATAGTACAGCATATTGGTCATAAAAATAACTTTCAGCATGGGTCTATTATGCATTCACTTTAGAAACATACATCATATCACAGTTAAAACCCTTTATGCCTTTTCATCATATTAAGTAACTAATCTAACCATTTGAACAAATCAGCCACTGAACTCCTTTCACATATGATAGGTAGTATTTCTTGCCAGCAGAGTAATGTGATTTAACAGTTGTGCTTCGTATTAAACAATCCTGCAAGCTGGAAATCTGGATGATAAATGGTGTGATAAAGATTGGAGAGGCACCAAATTCCAAGGAGATTACTGTTGCCTCCATTATATAGAGCTAAATGAGAAAAAAAACTATTTTACATTAACTTTTCTTTTAAATTGACAGTTAAGGAAATAGTAAAACGTAGTTGGACGGCAATCAGATCTTTTCGTTCATTATTTCACTATGTCCTTTGTCACAGTGGCTCCAGTTATATTTCCTTTACAGAAATCCTCATAAAATCATAGCCAGGCCTAGGATCTTCTGTTCACATAGGGCGTCTGTTTCAGAAAAGCTGGTCAGCGGCTTCTTTTCCAGACATGCACTCACACTGATCTCAACCCATTAAAACAATAGTGTCATTAACTTTTACCTCCTTCCAAAGGTGATGGCTTTGAGGTTCACAGTTATAGGTGCCTTTCTTCTGCTGGTAGTGGATCTGTAGTTTTTATAGTAGTCTGACTTATTCAGTTTCTAGCCTGGAAAATTGTTTTAATTTTTTTTTTAAATAAAGACTGCATACTTATTCATGAGAATCTGGGCTCAGCAGTAAGGTATTGTTACTTTAAGTAAGGCTGACTTTTTCTGGAGGGTTTCAACACCAAGATGCTCATTGGCTACCAGGCTAATTGCTTTACACTGCAAACGATGCCCAGGGGTGAAATAACACAAATACTGAGGCAAAATTTCCAACATGTGTTTTTTAAAATTCCTCCCTGGGCTGGAAGACTGACCTTTGGAGAACAAATGTTCTTTCACCTTCAGTGTTCAAAACTATTAATGTTTTAGTATGCTTACATGATTAATTCACAGGCTTCCTTTTCAACACAGTAATTTCTGAACTCTGCCTTTCTTGTGGCCTTAGATTTAAAGCAATTTGTTCTCTAAGTCTGTCAATGGTTTATTCAGTACAACCATGTTTGATTATATCTTTAGTAGTTACTGAGTCAGAGTTGCACTTTGTTACCTTGGCTTTAGTCATTCAAAGAAGTGCCTTTAGCCATGTTATTCCATAACACTGATCTTTGCAGCTGAGATGGCTTGCTGAAGATTTTGTAGGCTGGGAATATACATTAGTGACACATTGAGCTTCCTAGAAGTGTTGCTTATGTGGCTTTGCATGACCTTCAATGTCAAGTCCTTCCTCTTATGAAGATTTCTCTCTCTCAATTTTTTTTCGAGGTGAAAGAATACTAATGATAATAAGTATTCCTGAGCCTGAATGGTAAGGGCAAAAGGCTTACTTGGTGCTCTTGAGGTCACGTAGTAGCCCTGACTCCTGCTCTCATTTAGCAGCATGTGTATAATTTAAAGTCTGATTTAGGTGATGTAACAAACTGTTTTCCAGTAGTGAATCCCATTTACTCTTTGTTAATTACCCCATCATTTACTACCCAATAACTACTACAGCTGTAATACAGGGAAACCATATGTGTATTTCTGCTTTTTGTTACCTCTGAGTGACTCTAGAGTGTCTGATAAAATGTTTCCACTTGCTCAGATTTCATTCCAGCTTTTGCTCAGGAGTTGTGGGATCTCTCTTTAAAGACCCTGATGCAAGCACCGGAATTTGATCAAGATGGTGGTCTTTCTGTTCACTTTTTTCTTTTTCCTGCTGTCCTAAGCTGGTTGTATCATCTTTGCTAACTCAATGTGTATTAATAAGGAATCCTGCTTAGTTAGACTTTGACTGTACAGGTCCTTGTGTATTTCCGCCTAGCCATCTACTACCTTTTACAGGTCACTTGGAGGCTTTGGCAAATGTGATGTCATCTGTTTCTTATAAATCCAATGCATTTACTTTCCCCAATATAAAATCAGCGATGACTGCATCTGGTAGAGTCTTACTATAATGCAGTGTCAGACAGCATTAAACTGTTTGCTCTCCGAGAAATTCTAGAAAATAATGGTAATAAATTAGCTCTGTGTTGGAAGAAATGTTTAAAATACCTCATGGACAGAATCTGTCCTTCCATGTGTTTTCAAAACAAAATCGATGCTGAACCTTCAGTCAGGACAAGACTACTCAGTCTCATACCCAGGCATGTAAGTGTGGTGCGAAAAGGACTGGAAATTAGGCTGCCAACTCTTGAGCCTTGGTGTCTTTGTGAGCAGAGTGGAGAAGTCTTTTGGGTCCTGGCTCTCTGGTAGCCTGAAGATGGGCTGCTGGGCAAGCAGGCAAAGAGGCAGGGAACCAACCAGCTTGTTTCCTTCTGTTTGACAGAATCAAAATGTACTGTGGGAATGGCTTGATTAAATGGAATTGATATCTTTCTAACAGACAAAAAATAAGTTGGAGAATCTCTGTCCAACTTTAATTGTAATGTTTCTCTGCAGACCACAGCTTTTAACGATGAGAAATATGTAAGCTCCGTCATTGACAATGAAGATATTGTTAAAATAATGAAATAAAATGTGTATGCTACCTATCAATCCCTGTCCTTTGTACAGTATGATGAATAATCCTTATCCATTCAAGTTGTTCAGGCTTTACTGAAATTAACACTTTATTACAGTTTGTATGAGTGTAAAATACACACTTTCCTCCATTTAGGTGTTTTTAATCACTCAACAGTCATTCTAATCCTGATGTCCATGTCTCAGTCAGCATCCTTTCCCCAGAGAGGGTCAACACAAGCAACAAAGAAAGTGTCTTGTGGATCCGACAGAATGTTTTGAGATTTGGGATGAATGTGGTGTGAGTAAGAAGAGGCAAACACAATTTCTCTTAACAGCTGTGTTCGCTCGTCTTGCTTCCTGTCTGCACAGATGTTTCAGAAATGCTGCAGCAGGATTTGGAGGGGGTAGAGCCTGACCTCTTCATTACTCTGTGTTGATGACTAGGGTGGAGTGTTGTCTACTGCGGTAAAGCAGCAGTAGATTTAGGAAACTTCACTGACACATGGAAACTAAGATTTTCTGTTGGGAGTAGTTCAGCTTAGATGAATCTCACTGCATGAAATATTTTGGGGGAGAGAAAATTTAAAATTGATGAGACATTCTGTTTTGGGACTTGAACCTAGATTTTTAGGTCATTGTTTTTTTTTTAAAATGTAACATGGAAGGAAATATGGCTGAAGTTAAAAGAGTAGTGAACAATACATGTTTCTACTTACTGGGAAAATATTTTTTTCAGCTTTTTTTTAATTGTGAAATTCTACCTTTTCTCTCTGAATAAGGAAGATAAAACCACACAAAATACTAATGTTATTAGATGAGATTTTTTTTCTGTGTCTGGTCGTCTAATACTGTAGCAGGAAAGGCCATGTGAATTAAGATTATATACCTCCCTGATAAAACAACTTTTGGAGTAGGACAGCTTTAGCATAGACCCTAAAAGAAGTGGTACTTAAAGGTGCATTTCAGAGCAAATCCTCTTCCAAGCAGATTTTGTGCATTTGCTAATAAAATAGAAATGCAAAAAAAAAGGTAAAGTAAGCAGAATAAACAGCAGTGAATTACATTTGCCCCACCTACCAGCAAGCAATAACTGTTTTCTGTTTGTTGGTTCCAACTGCTTTTGTTTGGGAGTCACATAGCCTATGTTAGACAAAATGCAGGTGAGCTCCAGAATGACAGAAGCACTCACATTTCAAGGGAAGGAAAGATTTTGTTTTCTTTTTGGCTGGCAGCCCCTTGCCTGGTTTGAAGGTAAATTGCTGATGCTTTCCCTTGTTGCACCTGCACTCTGCTGGAAGGGCCAGAATCTTGAGAGAGCTATCAAGTTAGGTCTCTTGTGCTCTCCCTTCATTGTTTGAGGCTGTTATGCTGCAAAGACAGTGATTGACTCAGGTGATTGGGGAAGAACAATGTTGCGGGTTGAGGGGGAAGGAAAAACAGCTTGCAAAATTGCAGTCCATGGAAGCATTCAGATGAGTTCTGCAGAGTACATTTACTCTGAGGTTTAGATAAATAATGCAGAAAAGTGTCTCATACTTGCTCCAGCCCTCTTTTTGAATAGACCTATTGACTGCCCCTACACACTTACTTTCTAAAGAGCAATCAGTACTGCACATAACTAAAGAAGGGCAGAATTCACACATGAGCTGTAGTGGAACATAGCAACATTGTATGGAATATATATTTCAGTCCTTGTTTTTTCTCATCTGTATCCCTTACGTGATAATTCTCTGCATACAATGAGTACATATACATATATGATCCATTCTTCTTGGTGTAAGAAGAAAACATTTTGTAAAAAACCCCACTACATTATTATGAGATCTTTAACAGATGCTGCCCCACTATCTAAAGTATTTATAAAAACAAATAGGGTTACAAAGTCAACAAAAGTGCAGTGATTATGCTCAAGATTTTTGCCAATCTGCAAATATCAGTGGAAAAGTCTCCAATGAAGTGGCATCTTGGGGGCTGTACAGGGGAATGGCCCCTGGGAAAATCCATCTCATGAATGCTGCCTCCTAGAACCATTTGTGAACATCTTGGATGGGACAGAGGCATGCTAAGTGTCCTGGTTTAATGGTTTGACAGCACCAGAGATAAAGTCCCAATATTCCCATTCCCACAGACTGTTTTATTGTGGACAGAGGTCTAGAGATTTTTCTGTCTACCCCACCAACTGAAGGAACAATTGTTACAAGTCTAGAGCTTTATCCTGCTGAACCTTCTTTGCTTTGCTTAAAATCCATGACATCTTGTCATGTCCACTGGGAAACAGAAAAAATATGATTATTTTCCTCTACCCATTTGTTTGTTTGTATTAGAAGACTATTACCATTTCTTCTATCAGTCTCCTCTAGACCGAACAACTTCATGTTTTTTTCATTCATAGAATCATAGAATCACCAGGTTGGAAGAGACACACTGGATCATCCAGCCCAACCATTCCTATCAAACACTAAACCATGTCCCTCAGTAACTCATCCACCCGTGCCTTAAACACCTCCAGGGAAGGTGAATTAACCACCTGCCTGGGCAGCCTCTGCCAGTGCCCAATGACCCTTTCTGTGAAAAACTTCCTCCTAATGTCTAGCCTAAATTCCCCTTGGCAGAGTTTGAGGTCATTCCCTCTTGTCCTGTCCTCTGTCACTTGGGAGAAGAGACCAGTTCCTTCCTCTCTGCAACCACCCCTTAGGTTGTTATAGAGAGCAATGAGGTGTCCTCTCAGCCTCCTCTTCTCCAGGATAAACAACCCCAGCTCTCTCAGCCACTCCTCATAAGGCCTGTTCTCCAGACCCTTCACCAGCTTTGTTGCACTTCTTGGGACTCGCTCCAGAGCCTCAACATGCTTCTTGTGGTGAGGGGCCCAAAACTGAACACAGGATTCAAGGAGTGGTCTCACCAGTGCTGAGTCCAGAGGGAGAATAACCTCCCTGGACGTGCTGGTCATACAGTTTCTGATATAAGTCAGGATGCCATTGGCGTTCTTGGCCACCTGGGCACACTGTTGGCTTATGTTCAGTCGCTGTCAACCAACACCCCCAGGTCCTTCTCCTCCTGGCAACTTTCTAGAAAGTCTTCTCCTAGTCAGTAGCTCTGCACAGGGTTGTTGTGCCCCAAGTGCAGGACCCAGAATTTGGCCTTGTTAAACCTCATGCCATTGGACTCAGCTCAGAGGTCCAGCCTGGTCAGACCCCTTTGCAGAGCCTCCCTACCCTCCAGCAGATCAACACTTCCATCCAGATCGGTGTTGTCCCCAAACTTGCTAAGGGTGCACTCGATGCCTTCATCCAGGTCATTGATGAAGACATTGCATAGGCCTGGACCTATCACTGAGCCCTGGGGAACCCCACTTGTCACTGGCCTCCAGCTGGATTTAACACCATTTCCCACCACTCTCTGGACCCGACCATTCAACCAGTTTTCCACCCAGGAGCATGTGCATCTGTCCAGGCCAGAGGTTGACAGTTTCCGTAGCAGAATGCTGTGAGAAACTGTGTTGAAGGCTTTACTGAAGTCCAGAAAGACCACATCCACAGCCTTTCCCTAGTCCAGCAGCCGAGTCACTTTGTCATAGAAGGCGATCAGGTTAGCTTGGCAAGACCTGCCTTTTGTGAACCCATGTTGACTGAGCCTGATCACCCGGTTCTCTTGCATGTACTTCCTGATAGCACTCAAGATCACCTGTTCCATGACTTTCCTTGGCACTGAGGTCTGACTGAGAGACCTGTAGTTCCCTGGATCCTCCCTGTGACCCTTCTTGTAGATGGGCACAACATCATCCAGCCTCCAGTCCAGTGGAACTTCCCCAGTCTTCCAGGACTGTTGGAAGATGATAGAAAGGGTTTTGGCCAGCACATCCGCCAGCTCATTCAATACTCTTGGGTGAATCCCATCTGGTCACATAGACTTGTGGGTGTGTAGTTGGGCAAGCAAGGTTCCGACCACCTCCTCTTGGACCACAGAAGCCTCATTTTGCTCCTCTAGTTTTGGGGTTAATACATAGGGGGAACAACTTTCTTTACAATTAAAGACTGAGGCAAAGAATGCATTAAGCACCTCAGCCTTTTCCTCATCCCCTGTCACTGTCGTTCCTTCTGCGTCCAATAGGGACTTTATGGTCTCCTTAGTCCTCTTTTTATTATTTATAGAAAGATTTTTGTTATCTTTCACAGACTTAGCCAATCTGATTTCTAGTTGAGCCTTAGTGCCTCTTATTTTTTCTCTACACAATCTCACTTCCTTCCTGTAGTCCACCCAAGAGGCCTGTCACCTCTTTCAGAGACCACTAACATTCCTCTTCTTCCTGATGTCCCTCAAGATCTCTCTGTTCAATCAAGCTGGTTTTTAACCCTGCCAACTTTTTTTCTGGAACATGGGGATGGTTTTCTCCTGAGCTGCTAGGATCTCCTTTTTGAAGAGCTCCCATCCCTCTTGGCTCCCTTCCCCTTAAGTACTGTCTCCCAGGAGACTTTGCCAACCAGCCTTCTAAAGAGTTCAGAGTCTGCCCTCTGGAAATTCAATACTACTGTCCTGCTAACCACCCTCTTCACTTCGCCTAGAACAGAAAACCCTATCATCTTGTGATCACTTAGTCCAAAGTGTCCTCCTACTGCCACATTCCCCACAAGGCCTTCTCTATTCTCAAACAGCAAGTCCAGGAGGGCACCTTCCCTCCTTGTTTCATTCACCAGCTGTGCAAGGAAGTTGTCTTCCACGCGCTCCGGGAACCTCCTAGGCTGCTTCCTTTCTGCTCTAT
This sequence comes from Coccyzus lansbergi, assembly GCA_033558105.1. Classification (NCBI taxonomy): domain Eukaryota; kingdom Metazoa; phylum Chordata; class Aves; order Cuculiformes; family Coccyzidae; genus Coccyzus; species Coccyzus lansbergi. The sequence goes on along the minus strand of JAUMJK010000768.1, from coordinate 104,621 downwards.
TTTACTTCCAGCAGATATCAGGGAGATTGAAGTCTCCCACAAGAACAAGAGGCATTGATCTAGAGATTAACCCCAGCTATTTATAGAAGAGCTCCTCAGCTGCTTCTCCTTGGCTGGGTGGCCTGTAACAGTCTCCCATCACAAAATCTACCTTCTTATGGGCTTCTCCGATTTTAAACCACAGGCACTCAACCTCCTCCTCACCACAATCCATCTCAACAGTGTCCAATTCCTCCCTTACAAAGAGGGCTACCCTGCCTCCTCTCCTTCCCTTCCTATCCCACCTGAAGAGTTTGTACCCCATCATACCTGTACTCCAGTTGTATGAGTCATCCCACCATGTTTCCCTGATGGCAACAACATCATAGGCTCCTTGCCCTACAACAGCTTCCAGCTCTTCCTTCTTATTCCCCATACCGTGTACATTGGTGTAAATGAACTTCGGGTGAGCTGCTGAGCCTCCAGCCCTCCTAGAGGGGACAGTGTTTGTTTCCAATTGCCTGGTAACTGGAGTAGCCTGCACTGGACTGCCTATATCTCCTTTACTGCTCCAAGGTGCACTCTCCCCTACTTTCTGTGTAGTGATGTGCTGGTGGTCCTCACCAGCACACCCTCTCTGAGTCTCTAGTGCCCCACGTCCAGAAGCGCTCTTTTACCTAGCCTGGTCTCTATCCCCTCCACATCTAGTTTAAAGCTTGATTTATGAGCTTAGCTAAGATTTTAGCAATGGCCTTAGGCCCACTAGGAGACCCACGTGTCCCAACCTTAGCAACAGTGTCAGGGGGTGTATGAGCCACCTTATGATCAAAGAAGCCAAAGCAGCTTTCCTCACACCAGGCTCGGAGCCAGGCATTAATTGAGTAATTTTTGTAACTTCCGGGTCCACTCTATGTAGCCTTGGGATGGAACAGAACAATACCTGTGCCCCAGAGCATTGTTTTCCCAATGGCCCTAAAGTCTTTCTTGATGGCTTTGGTCTTTCTTTTTACTAAATCATCATTACCAGTTTGGACTACAATCACAGGATAGTAGTCTGTCTCATGGACCAGGGAAAGAAGTTTCCTAGCTACCTCCTTCACTACTGTCTCTGGTAAGCCGTAGACGTCTCTGTGGAGTGGGTCAGGTCTGCAAACGGGTCCCTCCGTTCCTCTGCGGAGGGAGTCCCCTACAACAATCACCCTCCTATTCTTTTTAATGGAGGATGTTGTTATTTTTTTCTGAGGATGGTGTGGCCTAGGGAAAGATTCTAGGCTAGGGTAGCCATCATCCTCAGGATTAGATTCCACCTGCAGCACCTGGTACTTGTTCACCATGGGGATCTCAGGTTTTGCTGTCTGGTTGAGGGGAGAAATTTTCCTTCCTCTGGTAGGAACTTGCTGCCACTCCTCATCTCTTATAACCCCAACGTTGCAATTTGCAGGTGGATGGTGTTTAGGCATACCAGGTCCAGCAGGCTGCTGAGTTAGTGAGAGGGCACTTGCTCCACCGGTCTATCTCCTTCTCACACTCCCTGATGGTCCTCAGCCTCTTCACCTCCTCGCTTAACCCCTCCACCATACAACGGAGGAGCTATGTTAGAACGTAGCTTTTACAAGTGGAGCCAGTAAGAGAGGCAAGGGCTGGTTTGGGACGGGGGCACTGCCTGCAGCTCAGGGTCTTGGTAGCTGCATACACCCACTGAGACTCCGTCTGGGTGGCTGCATCTATCCTACCTGCTTTCTTTCTTTGCTTACTTCACCTCTTGCATCCCTGTCTTTGCTGTATCAGACTTTTTTCCCTTGGGTTACCTTCCTCCTGATTAACTTGAGAAAGATGGCCCAAATACTTCCATTCCTTCATGACAAATGCAAGAATACCCATAATACTCCCCTATCACTGCTCCTGTGAACATTCAACTAATGCTTACGACTAGAAGACTAGCATTTCTTACAGAATCCAGTCTAATACTTGAAACATTTTTGTAGCAGTTGTGAGCTACTTAACAATATCACAGGATTCTAGAAAAGTCTTTATTTCCATGGGGAGATGTTTGCACAGAGCAAATTGCTAAAAGCAAACATTTTCCAAAGAAGTAATAGAACTTCAGCAAAAATATGTTTTCTTTGAGAATAACATCTTAATTTTTTTTTCCTTTTCTTTTTTCATTTCTTGGAGAGAGCTAGATATGGAAAGAATGAATATTTTTCATGTTGTAACTCATGATTTTCAAAAAGTGTAAAGGTTTTTCTTGAAAAAACATCGGGTTTGAAGATCATTGCAAAAATATGTAGAGTCTGATATTGGTTCACACAAAACTTTATTGATATTCTTTTGCACTGAAAAAAACCAAAGCAACCCTATAATTCAGAATCAAAGAATCATAAAATGTCTAGGTTGGAAAAGACCTTTGAGATCACCAAGCCCAATTGTACCTGTAACCTACTAAATCACATTCCATAAGCACTTCATCTACCCATCTTTTAAATTCCTTCAGGGATGGTTACTCCACCATCTCCCTGGGAAGCCTCTGCCAGTGCTTGATAACCCTTTCAGTGAAGAAATTTTTCCTAATGTCCACTATCACAATACTTATTTAGCAGAAATCCTATGAAACCGCTAACACTTATCAACTTTCTGTATAGCAGCAATTCTTATTCCCTAAGCCCAGAGCAACTTATCTCTTTTGACTCTCACTTTATTGAGGACAAGGGCAAACAACCTAAATGTATTACCTTATGTATTCTAAGTTGTTTTGATGGTGGAGTCCATGTCTAGCAGGCAGAGCCCCTGTTCAATGTGCAGAAAATATTACGTGAACCTGAAGGGTGGCTGTGGAGTTCTAGAATGATCTTAAGAAAATAAAATACTAAAACCCATTCTTAGAAATTTCAGTCTCAGGAATCTGGGAAGATGAATCTGTTCCATAACTTCTACATGTTCCTGAGACACAACAGAGTCATGAGTATAAACTTGAAGGAGTGTTAAATAGGTAAGTAAGCAAATAAATAAATTTAATCCCACAATGTCTTACTGGCAGCTGAAATAGGGAAAAATTGAAGATGGGATGCATTTCTGAAAGACTCTCTCTCCTTGAGGAATAATTCACGTTTCAGAAAGCTTGGTGCTGGCCTGGGCTTCTAATATGACATTTAAAGTTTAAAAGGCCACCTTTTCATATCTCTTTCTAAAGACTTTGGAAAGGCAGAGGGCTTCATCTCACTTATTACTTCTTCTTGGGAAAATGTCTTTACAATACTTCAAAGAGTTAAACATGGACTCCTACACAAAGTTGAAGATCAGCAACTCCAGCAGTTTGTTAAAACTGAGGGATAAAGACAGCTTTCATCTCTGTATAGACCAGTCTCACTACAGCTGCAGGTTTGGTGCTTGAACATCATTGGTTTCTTTCTATTTGGTTGTCAACAGCAGCTCAAATTTATTCGGAGATACGGATTCAAATTCTTGAACCTGACTATGCAATCTCTGTTCATGAGGAAATATCACCCATTGCACCTGTGCATCATGATCCCTGCAGTTTCTGAGAGTGATTTGGAAAGCAGGAATCTAGTCCAGTATGTTTTATTCTGCAGTTCAACAAATCAAAACGGTTTAATGATGTTTCTTAGAGCAGCCCTGAAGAAACATTTATGAGCAAGGCAATGGTATTGTCCTGATGAATGGAAGAGGAGATTTGCTTTTTGTCAGAAAGAGTAACAAGAAATAAGGAAGATATACAAAGACCCTGCCCTTTTATAATGAATAAATCTGATTCTTAAAGGATATTATATGGATTATATCTCTGTCTATAGACTATTATGTAGTCAGTGTTCTGCTGGTCCTCGTCTTGGACTGCTAAATTGGTTAGTTGCTGAACCAGAGCATTGTAAGGTCTAAATGTCTATTGATGTTATATTTAATAAAACACTACAGTGTATGCTTCCTTCTTCAGATTTGCTAATGTGAAGTACCAGATGGTGGAGTTGAGTTTGGGACGAGCTCAGGACTAAGGAGGAAGAAATTATCTTGCTCTCCTGTCATCCCAACATTAGTGATGAAGGGCATTGCCTTACACTACCTTTCTCACAACATATTGAGGATACCTGCAGTTCAGGGCAATGGATGTTACAGCAGCCAGGCATGTACAAATGTCTTCACTCTTTTGTCTTGTATGTCTTATGCTGGCCTTAAAGGAAGAGTAACACAGGTGAAACAATCAATCTATTATCTCCATAGCATCCCACAATTCACCCCCATAGCATCCCAGGATTCATAGTGTTAGTAGTGCAGATAATGCACCTAAGTCCTTTCATAGAGCAACATGAAAGTAGCACTCTGTAAACTTTTTATGACTTACTAAGTAATGCGAAATAGAATTTACCCTGCAAATGACTTAATCTAATTAATGTCTTGGGGTAGCTGCTCAATTAAGCAGTTCACTAAGAGAAATAAACCTCTAATGACTCAATTGTATGCAGAAGAAAATGCTTTAAAAAGATTTCTGGAAAGTTATATTTTATATTTGCCTGCAGGACAAGAAAACATACACACAGTATTTCCCTATAGGGCTCTTACAGAGTTGGCTTTGCATCTGTGTGTAAAATGTGTGGAGTTCTGATAATCATTCACTTTCTTTCCAACAGTATTGCCGCTTAAATTTTTAGGGAGTTAACCTAAAGTAGAAGCATGTGTAAAGAAGCAGTAATCTTTAAAAAAATATTTCTAGGAATTTCTAAGTTTATTGTACTAGACATATATAACCTTGGGATCTATTGTGGCAGTGAGTCCTTGAATAGCAGTTCATCCTTATACTTTGCTTTAGAGGTATAAATCCACCATCAGGTGAGTGATGATCTACAAAAGGGATGATCTACAAGTATGGTAAAGCTATTTTAAAGCTGCTCTACATTGTAACGGGGTTGTGTTACTCTTCAGAAGTGGCCATCTGTGACAACATCATGCCTTTTGTGGTTCCATTTATTCCTGAGTACAGGATTACAGCTTATTTTTCCTGTTCAGGTAATATACGTCGCAAGGGACAAGGTGCTGGATTACCTGAGCATGCAATCTTGTGCTCATACCATGGACCTCTTTCTTTGTTTGTTCTAGTACAGCTGACACGTACTTGCCTTGTCCTGGTTATACAACGAGACCAAAGCTGGTGCTAAACCACTTTGAACAGGTTAGCCACTGGAACATGGAGCTTGCTGTAAAGCTGGGACTGGGCTTGGGGAGCCTTGTCACAAGATCATTGCGTCTTCCCAATGACCACAGTTTCCTGTCTGCCACACTCTTCGTCTGTTGTAATTCATGATTTTGATACTGGACCTTGGTAGTGGTTCCCTGATTGCATTTTCCCAGAGCAGCTTGCTTACTTTAGTACAGTATTCCTTGGAATTAACAATGCTCCTAGCTATCTAACCCTGATCAGAAAATTCCCTGTAAAGCATGTGCAAAATAAAGTAAATACTTGTGCTGTTTTTACAAAATGTTCTTATTCTAAGTTTTTCTTTCTACTTCATTGCTTAATTCTTTATTAATCTTTGTTTCAGAGCTCATAGATGACAGACTGGGTTGCTAGATTTGCTTTAATCCATCTTAAAAAAGACTTTGTGTGAATCTGTCCCACAGGGTGTGATAAAAAAAAAAAAATTCAGTACTCTTTAGGCCAATATAAACTCTGCAAAATTGAAACCTTTCATATTGTTGGAATCATCACCAGAGAAGCTTTCCAAGAGTACCAGGAAATAGTTTTATGTATGTCTGATTAACCCTGTCGGAGCAGCAAAGGCATTAGCAGCTGATTAGATAAAATGCTGCTCTATACTTGTGGCTTAACTTTTTTAAACTGTTTTTTTATCAGTATTACCATGCACTGAGGTTCATTCTTGGAAGCATCATTGTTTCTGACTGAATTATAGGAACCAGACACTTTAAGTCCAGCTTTTCTGTGAATAAGAATATACCTTGCTATGTTTGCAATTACCCTGCATTTGCAGCTATGGCTTTTATTTGCTTGCAGAGTATCTCTGTGCCTGTGCTAGCAAGACAACTGTGCAGAAATGGAGCAGTTTCTTTCCGGGAAGTGAGCTGCTGTGATTGTTCAAACTGGGTCCAGATCCGTGCTTTTCTAACACATGGTGTGATGATTTGGGGTTGCATTCCAGTTCCTGTGTTCATTACTGAATATATCTTTAAAACATAAAATATGGTTGAGTTCACCATGGTGAAAATGAAGTATATTATCATGAAATCAAGATTGCTGAACTTACCTCTTCCACCTCCCCATTATCTCAAGTGCTGTGGAATCAATGGTAATTCAGTGAAATTAGAACATGTTTTGCTCATGTTTAAAGTAATGATTCATATTTTTTCCTGTGGTTCTATTAGTGAAGTAGACTATTGTTACATCAAAGATGAATTTGGCCTACAGATTTGCCAAAATTTTATTTTTTGGCCTCTGCTTTTATCAGAGGAGTTGGATTTTTTTAATTTCGTTGAAGAGTTAACCTTCTGGCATGCATTTCATATCATTAGAGCCAGACAGTTTAAATTAATAAAGAGGAAAACTTGATACAGAAATGACACAAAATGGGAACATAACTTAACACTATTGATGATTTCTCCCCCAAAAGGACAGACTCTCTAATCTCTGGACTGTACATACTCATATTTTAGGAGCAGCATTGCTTCTCTAATATTAATTTTAACACCCGCTCTGGACTTATTTGCTGCAGTTCAGTAGGCTCAGATTATTTCTTGCTGGACAAGAGGTAATTTTAGATGGGTTGTGGTTTTGTTTTTTTTTTTTTAATGCTAGAAAAATGTTATTCTGTTGTGGCTGAAGGACAAACTAATTAAAATTATTGTTCCAACTCCTTCACAGAGAAATAAGATCTTTGAGTGGAGATGGGAATAGATATCAGGAGCTAATGTTACAGTATTGTGATTTTTTTTTTTTTGAGTGCCTCTCTATTGGAAGCTTTTTTGACTAGTGAGTTGAAGCATCCTGCTTGTCTTGTGGCTGAGAGAGTGGGAGTAGAGGTTTTAGTTTGGCAATTATATTGCTTTCCTAAGAGTCTCTTGCTGAGTTTTAAAGTTTCTCCTCACTTGATAATTTAGGCACTGACAGAACTGTTGGTTTATAAGCCTAAAACACAGGACATCAATAAGAAGAATGAGCTATTTTAACTTGAAATTTGTGGGTTTTCTATCCTTCTGTGCAACTGATGTTGCAGTGTTTGGTTCTGATTAAAACATAGCCTGAAATTTTGATATCTACACAGAGGACTATACTGTGTCTGACATTCTATATAATCTACTAAGCATACAAACTGATAGGTTAGTATAACAGAATCTGACATCAAGTTTGCTGGTTTTTTTTGTTTGTTTGTTCATTTAGTTTTGGTTTGGGTTTTCTGTTTGTTTTGCCTTATTTTTTCCTAAAAAGAGCAAATTCTTCACAATATGGTAGTATCAACAAATGTTGTAGCAGTATAGCAGTTGCTGCCTGAAAGAACTACATACTTACAATCAGATTGTTGTATGACATGTAAAATAAAAGTCAGACCTGAAGGAGAAAAGCAAAGAACTTCAGAGGTTCTGTAACACAGCTTCAGCCACATCCTCCTTGTCCTGTAAATAACAAGCAAAACATTTTCTCCTGAGCATCATAACTCTGACTGCAATTTTCCCCTCTTTTTGGCTTGGTAATTTGTGAATATACTGAAAATGTTTGCTGGAAAGAGTCCCTTCTGTTGCTGGCAGTTTGTTAGTTTTGCCAAATGGTCCCTTTGCTTTATAGAACACCTTAACAGAATCTGGTCTTCTCTGGGCCAAAGGAAAGGAAAATACCAGGAAATTTCAAAGAAGAGTTTTTAAGCTGTTGTCAAGAGTAACAAAACATTGACTAAAACTACTGCAAGCAAATTGTTTGCAAAATTACAAGAAAAAAGTACAAAAACTTGACAAAATTATGAACTGACTTTGTTCAATCATTACGTTAAGATTATTTTTACTACAAGAAGAGTGTGAGACGAAGCACAATTGAATCAACCATAGCATGTTCCTAACTATTACAAAAAAGAAGACAGCTGTGCTTTCCTCAGTAAACAAGATTGGGTAAGGCCTGTTCATTGGCTCTGAGGACAAGTTTCATGGCTCGATGTGTGCCCATGTGGTGGACGTCTGTGCTGTAGCAGTAGCCAAAGGCTAGTTTGTTGGGGAAGACGTAAATTTTGCCACTGTTGCTGATATTTCTATCAAATCTTGGGATTCTGTGTTCTAATATAATACTGCTGGGACTTTATTATCCTTAGTTCAGGAAGAATACATAAGAATCTGCATTCCAAAAAACAGGTGGCTAGTGTCCATCTAGCCTTGACAGCCTGCCTTTATTCTCTTTCTTCCAAGACCATACTTGCCTAGTTTTCTCTGTGTTTTTGATTTCTGCTGGAAAGAGCTTCCCTAACGAGCCCAGATTTATACCAGTACTGAGGTTTCCCAAGCAGAAGACTGTAAGAGTAGCATTTTGAGGAGCATGATAACCCTATAGTTCTACCAGCTCTTGAAATGGCTGAGGAATGAGTTCTGCCTGTAATTTTCAAGAAGCATGTTTGAAAAAATAGATAGTAGTTACATCAGATACTTTCTTTTCTTTTCCCTGCTGTTTCCCAACAAGTTCCCAACACTGATGAAGACATTAGCCTTCAGCTGCAAAAATACCCTTTACTCTTCCCAAAGAGTAGCTAAAAAAGGCCGTTGAACATACACATTTATGTCCTCAGACAAAATGAGCAAGGATTGAGTGAATCATTATGAAGAAAGCCATAATAATGTTTTATGTCTCACCCACTGTAGCTGAGTTGTTACATTTGAGTAAGATACTAGACTTATTCTTTAAAGGTGATTACTGCAAAGGTAATCTAGGTATCTGTGACACACACACACTTAAAGTAAAGGATCAAAGAATTATTTGACCTTTCTGGGGACATTAATTTCCATCAGATTTCACAACCAAGCTCCCAGGATGAAGAAGGAGTACTAGCTCTGCATTTACTAAGTACACCGTGAAACAGTGATGTAAAAAAGTTTTCATGAGGAAGTCTAGCTCAACTACTATAGAAGCAGTTTTGCCACAGTGGTGTAGAGCTAAGTACAACACACATTTTGCAAAACATTTTATAAGCTGGTTACTCTAACTTCCCCCATCATGACGTACAGCTTTCTCAGCTTTTCATTTTGTAGCGATTCCTGTGTACAGTTCTAACACATATGCAATCCAAGCTGTTGCATACTGTAATCTACTGAATTTTCTGGTGAAGGTTGGCATCATTCTTGAAATTTTTTTTCCCCTTCCACTTGTATTGACAGCATCAATACTGTCTCCAAAATGTAAAGAAATATAATGCAAATTGTAAGGGTCAGATTTTGCTTTGGATGGGAACAGACTGTCCCCACTGAAGAATTTTGAAGTCAAGGTAAAACTCTGATGACACTCTTTCTTTCCTAAACAGAAAGAGATCACACAACAAACATACTGATATGACCCTATGGAAGAATTTTTATGTAATATAGACTACAACCAGAGGGCACAAAAAACTTACTTTTTCTGTTGTTTCCATTGGTAAGTCCCTGACATGAAAAAGAGTTAATGCACAAACCCCTAAATCAGTAGATGTTATATATAGAGCTTCATACTTCTCTCAGCACAGCTAGAAACCCTGAAATTAATATTTCTTACTTAAATGGTGACAATTCTGAGATTTTTCAGCATTTATGTGTTACAGAATTTACCAGACTGACTGTATGTCTCCTTTTAAAGTGTTGTAAATCTGTAGTAATTGCACTGAGTTTGGAAGACCACCAGAGGCATTTAAAAGTCAAAGAGAGGACCTGGCCCAGATTAGGTGTTCACTGCTGTGCAATCTTCTTATGCACAGGACTTTGAAAGCAATGTCTTGTCAATTTTGAAGTAGGTTGAAAACAGGAACAATTTTTCTTGAGACCAAAGTAGCAGTTCAAGCAATAATCTAATTTTTATTAAATCTGCCATTGAAACTTTAGGCAGACCACATTGGAGTCACTGTAAGCAAAGCTGTACACCTGTGAATCTGTGGGAAAAGTTTTAGTGAAGATATAGAGACTTCTGCCAACATTCTGGATGTGACAGAAAGTAAGTTGATAAGTGCAGATGATATGATAAAAACTGGAGGTAAATAATACCCAGTGAACAGAAATAGGTGAAAATTACTTGACTTGGATTAAGTTTTCATCACGTTGGGACGAATAAATGATCTATTAAAAAAGTAATGGTTGAACAGAACTACTAACAAAGCAGGAATATTTTTTTTTTCAAATCCTGTGATTTCAGATTTGGGGAATGATCAAAAACTGGACAGAATCTGGAGCAGTGGATCAGCATGCAGCCTGAGGGAAAACAGAAAAGAGAAGACAGGCTGATGCTCTGTGTGCTGAAGAGGTACTGGGAGAATTTCACTTCCCTGTACGAACAGAGAATGCTTTGAATTTTATTTTAGACTGAATTCTTCATAGGTTTTCATCATTCTCTACATCTATCCACAAGACCTTTTTTTGTAATGAGTTAGTACCCCAAACACCTCTTCCTTTCCTGACAGCATTGTACAACCCTTTGCAAGTTATTTGCACTTTATTTTTTTCTCTTTACTATAGTGTAATATTAGATGATTTCAAGTAACATAATTGTATGGAATTTTTGTAGAGATTTTTTACACTTCAGAACCCCTTTATTACTAAACAAGTAGAATGTAGAAGTATCTTTAGAAAATACATGGAGCACAAGAAAAAGATGCATTTATTCTTTGTAAAAGAATAATCTTTCTATTATCACAGTGAGCTTTACCTTGTACTAGTATGTCTAATAACTTTTAAAATAACTTTTCACCTTACATTGGTATGTCTAATAACTTTTTATGGAGCTTCCATTACTTTATAACTTAAATAATTCACAATACTATACATTTGCTAAGTCTGCATTGCATTTATGGCTCACTTTGTAGTGTGTAAAATATTGTTTCTCTGTAGGAAAGCTAATGCTTTTTCATTTTTCTGTTAATGCTTCTTTCTTCTTTGGTTGGAAGTGTGTTTACTTAAGGCTAGATTATTGCATTTGGAAATGGAGGTTAGTGAAGAACACTGTATTTGCTATCTCAGCTTGTGTTCAAAGGTTCTTGCGACTCAGTTTCTTGTCTCTGGCCTCAGTTTAGATAAGCAGCTCTAATAATCCAAAACTCATGCCCTTAAAACCACACATGAAACAGAGCATACGTTCGCCAAAGTGCTTTCTTAGAAAGGGAGCTTAGAAAATGATGGATAGCATATGCTTGAAAAGAAGGTTAACAGTGCCCTATGCCTACAAAAAGGTTAAAATACCCCTCCCCCCTCCTCAAACAAACTGGTACTTTGTAATAACTCGTGCAGAAGAATAATTCCTTCTTCCCTGCTAACAGTAAATAGGCAGTTTATGACTGCCCTAGTTCCTAGGGCTTTACATAACTTTACTATTAAACAGAAAATAACCCTTCTTAGGTAAATGAGGATGATTTCTTCTGCTCATCCCTTTTGAATATTTTTACTTGCAGGGATGTTTTTGATTGATGAATGGACCTGGGGACACCCAATAGTGGTCTTCCTGTACCTGTCCTACTAGAAGGCTGGGGGGGATGTTTTACAAAAGCATGTAGTGACAGACCAAGGGGAATGGATTTAAAACGGAAGGGGGAAGATTTAAGTTAGATATCAGGGAGACATTTTTATGACGAGGATGGTGAAGCACTGGCACAGCTTGTCCTGAGAAGTTGTGACTGCTCCATCCCTGGACACGTGCAGGGCAGGGATGGATGGAGTTTTGGGCAGCCTGGTCTGGTGGGGAGTGTCCCTACCCATGGCATGGGGGTTGGAACTAGATTACCTTCAAGGTCCCTTCCAACCTGACCTTTTCCATGATTCTGTCATTCTATGTTGTTTAAAAGTATTTCTTAGGATCCATCTGAAATCACACTTCTAAAAAATTACATTGGATAACGCTTTGTTATGTTCTTTATTGTAAGTTTTCATAGGTTGTTACTGTTCAGGTGTGTAAAAATTGCTGTTTGAAATAGGATGTGCAGTGTCCAAAATTTAAAGCTGGGATTAATGTTTGTCACTTACATTCCAGAACATAAATTCTTTTGCTTTCCAAAACACTCTGGCACCTTGTTGTCCAAAATCAACAGGTTACTTTGCCCTTCAATGTGTAATTTGAAAGCCACTGCTGTAAATTTGTTAAAACCTGAGGGGCTGCAGTAAGGTGCATGAATAACAGCACTCGGAATTTGTTAAATAGTCACTAAAAGGTAGCTGATATGAATATTAATATTTTCTTTAATTTATTCGGTATGTAGTCTTGAACTAGGACAGTATCAACCAAGATGTGAATGCAACACTAAATGCTATTTATTCTTCAATAATTGAAGTGTATTCTGGTAAGGTGTGTGTAGGGACCAGAAGCTTTGACTTGAGATAAGTGGCAAAAACTCAAAAATCACATTATTTACTTTCTTTGGGTTGACCCTGAGGCAATTGCTGAGTGCAATGACAGTTAGATCAGGGGCATTATTTTTTAAACCAGCCTTCAGTATTACTGAAGTGTCAGATGTGAATGTCTTTTCTCCTTTGATGAAAGGAAAGAATAGGTAGAATTTTCTATAAAAGCAAAATGGTAACTAACTTTAACTCAAAAAAACATGGGAAAACTTTTTAAAATCTTCAAGAACCTAGTATGACATTTTCAAAATGCCATATCCAGTGGCAGGCATGTCTTGTGCAACAGAAGACTCCCCATATTGTCTCCTTTCATCCAAAGAGAGAAATTCAGGAGATAAAGGGGAATGTCAGCAGGTTCCTGCCTAGCGCAGCAGGTGTGTCTCCCTGTGTCAACCTCAGCATCCCACCTTCTCTTGTACAACAGATATGACGCTCTGGAACCAAGCCTTAATGTGGATAATGGGTGTCACAGCTTAGAGGCATTCACTAGATTAAGACACCCTAAGCCTAGCATCAAAATGGCTTCTATAAAGAAATAAAAATGGGTCATTGTCATAGTGGACTCTTCTGAAGGGAATAGGAGACCCAATATGCAGACTGGACTCATCACATGAGGAAGTCAGAGCTCTCTGGGAACTTGATTAGAGAAGCAGAAAGAAAACTTCTGATTCTGGTCATGCCCATGATTATCCTCTTGATTTTTGGAGTAGGTAGTACTGAAAACTCAACAAGAAACCTAAGCACAATTAAAAGGGACTTCAGGGCCTTGAGGTGAATGGTGAAGAGATCAGGTGCACAGGTAGTGTTCTCCTCTGCCATTCCTATTAGAGGGAATAATGAAGGAAGGAGTAGGAAGAGTCAGGAAATAAACACCTAGCTCCAAACCTGACAAGGAGCGCTTTGGGGATTTGACCATGGCTTGGCCCAACACTAGGCTTGCTGACAAAAGATAGGGCACACTTGTCCCCAAGCAGAAAAAGAATGCTTACCAAGAAGCAAGCAGAGCTCATTAAGAGAGTTTTAAACTAGATATAAAAGGGGAGAGGGATAGAGCCAGACTCGACAGAAAAAAGCCTGGGAATGGCACTCCATTGTCTGAGGGGTGGTGTGCTAATGAAGGCCATTTGTTTGACACCTTGGAGGAAATGGGGAATTGCACACCAAGTGGCAGCAAAGATGTAAATTGATGGCTTGGAAACTACAGGGAGTAGTCACTTAGGAATTAAGTCTATTCCTTTCAGGAGCGTTGCAGGATTAATGGCCCAGCTACACCAATGCACACAACAAATAGAAGAATCCAGAAGTCATTCATTCATTCATTCATTCATTCATTCATTCATTCATTCATTCATGAATGGTTTTGATTGCCTTGAGCTCAATGATGGTGATGGTAAGGTATGGCTTAGTTTGGGCTTGATGATCTCAAAAGATTTTTGCAATTCTATGTAAGTAGTTTTCACATTTTTCAAAAGTGCCAACAGGATTTCCTCTGACTTTGTTTTGAAAGAAAACCTCTTATTGCCTACTTTTGGAATGGGGGTCTTTATTGCCCAGTGTTATGTCTAGAATCAGAAGTAAAGAGAATGTAGGAATAATTGAATATCCTGGAAAACAAACCACATCATATCTAGTCAAATTAAAATAATCAAGTTGACTTTGAAATGACAATTTCTGTTTCACATAAAGAAAAATCCAGTCATTTGTCCACCTCCACATGTAAGCCAGGACTTTTTGTTCCTTGCACTTTCACTGCTTTTTAAGGGAACTCAGTGAACTCAAAAAGTCACAACTGGGCTTTTAGTTGATATGAGTGATTTAAATCACCAAAGTAATAGTTGGTGATGAAAATGTCTCTACAGCAAATAACACATCTTGTCAGATTATAGAGGTCACTCTGGTAGGTAACCATATACTAATTCCATCCTAATGGAGTAAATAGATTCAGTAATGAATGAAAAGACAACAAAAAGTCCTGATATCAGGACAACATATATGTTAATTTGATTTCCCTTTAGTGAGACCTATTTATTTCTAACATGACCTTTTGTTTTCATGGATGGGAAAAGAAGATTTTGAATTAAAATGGAATATGCTACTTCAATAAAACCATACTTTTCTTGAAAAAGATAGAATATATGTTTCCAACAGATATGTGAGGATTCATTCATTCATGTCTGCACTGTGCTTAAAGATTCTTGGGTAAGGGAATGAGATAAATACAGTAAAAAACAAAGAATGCATGTGTTTTATACCAAGGAGCAAAAGAACTGCAGAGGTGACTTTAAAAAAGAGTCTTTCTGTTTAACAGACTAGTATTTACTGACATTGAATAAGTTACTGTAATTGCTTTGCAAATCAGTGTCTGGAATCAGTAGTGGGACGGTGAAACCAAGAAACTTACACTTAAGAGTTTAATTTAACCATTAAGGCAGTTACATTTTATTCTGTGCTGGATAAGACTCAGGATTTGTCCTCAGAGTGCTTCTGCTGAGCAGTGATTTCACAGAAAATATATATGCAGAATTGTTTTCAAATTCCAAGTGGCAATTATACTTATTCCTGGAACCTCATTGTATATCCAAGGTGAATGAAATCAGATCAGTGCAGAGTCATTAAGGTGTGGCCATATCTGAGTGTTCAATCTCAATGACTCTGGGGACAAGAAGATAAGGGTCATTGACTTTCCATCCCATCATTTACAAATCACTATTTCAATAGGATATCCAAAGGTTCAATTTTCACTATCAAAATGTACATCAAAGTATAAATTAGAGTTTAGGAAGCTCATTGGACTTTAAAGTAGACAATCTTCCAATGTGGCAAAAAGAAATGGAGACTGAAATGAAAAGAAGCAGACTTAATGGAAGTGGAGACTGCAGGACCTGACTGGCAGACAGTGTGTCATGGGCCCAAAACATGTTCACAGCTTAAACTCCTTCCTGAAAGCCTGAGGATTGTAGAAGTCTGAATAATTTTCATTTTCATATCCTCATGTTTTGTCCCAGGACTATTAGTTTTGCAAATGAATTTACTGGACTATTTCTGGAGAAATGATTCTGAGGATAAATCTGACTTGACAGGGCACCATGGGGATTGGTCATCTGGAACAATCTGGATCAATGTTCGTGAGAGGTCACCAGCTGTACGTACAATGATCCAAGTGAGATGTGTCATATGTCCGATTTCATCATTGAAAGGCTTTTAGGCTCATTCAAAAAGTCAAGGGCAGACTGGTGGGTTTCTGGACCTCACTCATATCTGGATCTAGGTTCCTCTGGAACGTTTCAGTATCACCTGACCCTAAGTACCTTCCTTTGGTTTTAAATTTAACAGTACGAGTACTTTTCCCTTTATGACTGTGGGTGAGATCTAGTGCATGTTTATCTCATGATAGCTGTATCATGAGATGAGGTCAGGAAAGCCTAAATGGAATAGGACTTGTTCTGCTCAGATGGATGGAGTCTTTAAAGAAGGTTCTTCTGAGATGAATGTCATCACTTTGCAGAAGGCACCTACAGACAGCATGAAGGACATCCCTGCTACATGGCAGCACCCATGGGTGCTAGTGGGAACAAAACACCAGAACACATTTTGCTGTGAACTCCAGGTAAGAATTTTCTTTTCTGCATTGAGGGGTAGAAAAAAATGCATTGACTGAAGCTAGAAAGTGATGTCATAATACAAATAGTGTGCTATGATAATCCTTCTGCAAATGTAGTCTAAAAAATAATAAGAAACTGATAATGCTTCATGCATAGCAAAACGAATTATATAGCTTTTGCCTAAGATTACTCTCCTCCTGCCTGCAACTGTAGCATTCTTAAGAAAACCTTAGAATACCCATTTATTGTTTAATAACTGTCCCTTCTTCCTCTTTTCTACTAGTTTAATATTATTATATAATTCTCTTCCAAGACTTTAAATCCTGATTTATACTGGGCTAAGCAAGAAATAATGAAGGCAAGATCTGGGTGGAAGATGTGAAATGTAAATTACTGCCAGTTTTCTACTGATAAAAGACTAAGAGATCTGGAGGTTATCACAGAAATGGTTTGACTGCATGGAAGATGAGGTTGGATAAGCTGGGCTTAACAAGGACCCTACCTTAAACTTGCTGACCTGACACACCCAGTGGTGATGATTTGGGAAAACAGACATTTAGATGGGGCAGAGATAATGGCTTCTGAACTATTGCCTCTCAAGTAGGTGAATGGGAGGGCTGCTCTCCCTCTCCTAATGTTTGTGCAACACTTCTTCTCCTGCTGATGTCGACGTAGACCTGAGGAAAGTTTGTTGCCTTGGCTGTATGCATGCAACTATAATTTGTTGGAGAAAAACATACAGAGGTATAAACCTTAAAAAGTTTGGAATAACAGGGATTTACCTTACTTCTAACCAGTGTATTTAAAGAAAAATATTAAATCTTTAAGTTTATTCTTTCTTTCAGGATGGGCAAGACTGTTGTTGTCAACTCACCTGTGAGAAGCTGATTTCTGCAGATTGACAGGTTTTATACAGAGAATTTGCACATGCAGCATGCAAGGTATAAAAATTAAGGACCTTTTTGTCAGCTGCCTGCAGCCTTATTAGTCTTGCATTTACGTGAAAATGCATTTCATTATTTACAATGTTTCATGTAATAATTTTTAAAAAATCTGAATACAATCTGGTACTCTATTTTGTACTGAAACTATATTAAATTTATGTTCTTTCTCAGCAAATTTATCCCTGGATCATAATTATCTAATCAATGCTGATCTTGAAATTGAGTGAAAAAATGATAAACTATATTATCATATTTTGAGCATATGTTAGAAATTTTACCATCAGTTTACACATCTGCAGCTTATGTTTTTCAGCTATTTCTGAAGGTTCAGAAGAACTACAAGTGTTTTATTCTCCTCAGGCAGAATTACCTGATTCAAATTCAAAACTAACAAGTTTGTGTAGTTTTTGCATCAGTTACAGTACTGACATGTGTGGACTTTGCAGCTTAATCCCTTTGACATTTGCAATTCCAGTACTGTAGTGATATATCTGTTATGAGAATGAAAAGCAGAAGTGTGCTACAGGGGTTGAGAAAGATCTGCTGACATGGAACCTGTCATATCCGTAGACTGAAAACTTCATAAGCCATTAGTACTACTTAACAAAGCATAAAGTCTTGGGAGTGATCTATTTACTGAACGTGTAGAGTACCCCTGATTCCTACTTTAAAAAGCACTGTAACACTCATAAAAATGAGGCATGTCCAAAGAAAGGTCTAACAGCTTTTGAAGATTCATAAATTTCTGTAACAATGCACCTTTAAGCGCTCAGTGAACTTAAGCTATACAAGTATAGTATAAGAAATTCTATTATAAATTCAATACCAATGTGGGTGGGAAAAGAGTACTATTTTTTTACAGGTCATATGTGTTTGAATGCGTGAACAGCAATTTCCTTTATTATGGTTGCAGTTCATTTTTACTAACAAGTTGCAGTTTTAGGAAGACAGAAACTGACATTTGTCATGACCTGGAGGACAGAGTTTGGACCTATGATGCTTCAAGAATTATAGGGCAAAGTTTTATCTGGGCCTGTATCATCCTTGGACTGTAATCTTTGGTCCAGGAGGGAGTTAAACCTGATAGAATTATAATATGTTTTGAATTGAAGGGACCTTTAAGATCATCTACTTCCAACCCTCCTGCCATGGTCAGGGACAGTTTCCAACAGATGAGGTTGCTCAAAGCCTCATCCATCCTGGTCTTGAGTATCTCCAGAGATGGGACACCCATCACTTCTCTGGGCAATCTGTTCCAGTGCCTCAACACCTTCATTGTAAAGAATTTCTTCCTAATATATAGTATCTGATATCTAATAACAATCTCTCCTCTTTCAGCTTAAAATGCTTCCCCCTATTTCTGTCCCTGCACTGCCTCATAAAGTGCCCCTACCCAGCTCCCCTGTAGGCTCCTTTTAAGTACAGGAATGATGTTATAATGTCTCCCTGAAGTCTTCTCTTTTTCCTCTAGGCAGAAAAGTTCCAACTTCCTCAACCTGTGCTAATAAGGGAGGTGCTCCAGCACTCTGATCATCTTTGTGACCCTCCTCTGTAGTTGTTCTAACAGGTCCATGACCTTCCCAAGGATTCCAGAACGGAATGCAATACTCCAAGGTAGGTGTCATGAGAGCAGAGTAGAGGGCAGAATACCCTCCCTCAGCCTGTTGGTCACAATCCTGTTCATGCAGCCCAGGATGTGATTGGTTTTCTGCGCTGCAAGTGCACATTGGTGGATCATGTTGAGCTTCTCATCCATAAGCAACCCCAAGTGCTTTTCTTCAGGGTTACTTTCAATCCATTCTTTGTCCAGCCTGTCATTTACTTCAGATTGCCCTGACCCAGGTGCAGAACCTTGGCCTTGTTGACCTTCATGAAGTTCACATAAGCCCACCTCTCAAGTCTGTCAAGGTCCTTCTGGATAGCATCTGTTCCCTCCAGAGTGCTTACCATGCCACAGAGCTTAATGCTGTCAGCAAACTTGCTGAGGATGCACTCAATCCCTCTCCCCATGTCTGTGACAGAGATGGCAAACAGCATCAGTCTCAGTAGTGACCCCTGAGGAATGCCACTTGGCACTTGTCTCCATTTGGACATTGAGCCATTGACTACAGCTCTTGGAGTACAACCATGCAGCAATTTCTTATCCACTGGGTGGTCCATTTGTCAAATCCATTTTTCTCCAATTTAGATACCAGAATATCATGTGGAATAGCATCAAATGCTTTGCACAAGTTCAGGCAGGTGGTGTCAGTTAATCTTACCTTACCCACCAATGGTGTAGCTCTCTTGGAGAAGGCCACCAGGCACAATTTACCCTTAGTGTGGCCATGATGGCTGTCAACAATCACCTCCTTATCTTCCAAGGGGCTTAGCACTGCTTCCAGGATGATCTGTTGTGTGATATGACCAGGTGCACAGATGAGATTAACTGGCCTGTAGTTCCCCAGATCTTCTTTTTTTCCTTTTTAAAAATGGAAGTTATGTTTCCCTTTTGTCCAGTCAGTAGGAACTTCACTGAACTGCTGCCACTTCTCAGATATGATGGATAGTGGCTTAGTAACCTTGCCTGTCTGTTCTGTCAGGACTTGTGGATGTATCTCATTAGGATCCATGGACTTGTGCATCTTCAGGTTTCTTACATGGTCTTGAACCTTATCCTGTCCTAGAGTGGGCAGCTCTTTGATCTCCCAGTCCCTGCCTTTACCTTCTGTGACTTGGGTAGTGTGGCTTGAGCCCTTGTGGGTGAAGACTGAGGCAAAAAAGTCATTGAGTACCTCAGCCTTCTCCAGGGCAACCATGTCTCCTGTTTTGCTCCAGAGATAGTCTACATTCTGCTTAATCTCCCTTTTATCTCTGACACATCCATAGAAGAATTTTTTGTAGTCTTTTTTGTCCTTGGTCACATTTAATTCTGTCTGGGCTTTAGCTTTCTAACCTGATCCCTGGCTGCTTTGACAATTTCTCTGTATTCCTCCCAGGTCCTTGCTTCAACCTCTGTAGGCTTCCTTTTTGTGTTTAAGTTTGACCAAGAGTCCCTTACTCATCCATACAGGCCTCCTGGTGGGTTTGTCTGATTTCCTCACTGTTGAGTTTGGAGGAGACGATACTTGAATATTAATAGGCTTCCTTGGCTCCCCTCACCCTCCAGGGCTTTATCCCATGGTAACCTACCAAGCAGATGCCTGAAGAGGTCAAAGTCTAGGGTAGGTAGCTTGCTGCATGTTTTCCTTGCTGCCCTAAGTATCTTGAACTCCTCCATTTCATGGTCACTGCTTCTAGGATTTCCCTTGAGCTTCACATTCCCCATCAGCCCTTCCTTGTTGGTAAGAACAAAATCCAGCATAGCACCTCTCACTGTTGGTGCTTCCATTACTCAGAGAAGGAAGTTGTCATTAACATATTACAAGAGCCTCTTGGATTGCTTGGATCATGCTGTGTTGTCCCTCCAACAGATACTGAAGTGGGTGAAGTCACCCATGTAGACCAGGGCTTGTGAATGCTCATCTGCTCACTCTGTCGGATACTGTGACCTGTAACAGATCACCACTGTAATGTCACCTGTCCCTAGTCTTCCTTTAATCCTGATCTATAGGTTCTCAGTTGGCTCCTTTTCCATCCTCAGGTGGAGCTCCATGCATTCCCACTAGTCATTGACCCAGAGGGCAACAACCTCTCCTGTCTCTTCTGCTGGCCCTTCTTAAACAGCCTGTATCCCTCTATTCAACACTCATATCAAAGCATGCATCCCACCATGTCTCCATGATAACTTCATTATAGCCCTGAGGGTGTGTGCATGTCCCTAACTCCTCTTGTTTATGCCCTATACTACCTATGTTTGCAAAGATGCACTTGAGTTGGGCTCCCAGTGAAGTGGTCTTGCTGGCTGGATATTAGTATTTCTTTCTGAGTGTTCTCCTGCTGACCTGTACTCCTCCTCCAGGCTCTGGGCATATATTTCTAGTACTGGCATGAAACTGGGATGGATTTAGGTTCCACTACCCCAGCAACTTTAGTTTTGCAATAGTCGTATTTTAATTGACTTATATAGGAACTTAGGCAGAGAGACATTTCCTTTCTAGTGGCCTGTAAGCATGGCAAAGATCTTCAAAGATCTGTATATCATTCTAACAAGAGCTTCTGGCAATCTATATTGTCATACTAGTTTGCATGTGAAACTCATACAACCATTATAAAAACAGCTGGGCTGTGCTTTGCTTTGCATTCTTATGAAATCAGTGTGATGTGCTTTCTTGTCATCAGTTTAGGTGATGTCGAAGAGTTACACTGATATTATTTTAATTAAAATGGTATGAAATTGGCCACATAAGAAAAGAATCAGGACTTGCAAAACTTCAACACTCTTTACTGCAAATAAATATATATATTGAAAAGGCAGAGCATGATATTTAAATCTAGGATAATTGTGTTACTGGTCCTGCAGCAATACCCCTGGATGGTTTTCTTTACAGGAGGCTATTGTTATTATTAATTTTGCATGTGGGAGGGAAAAACATGTCACAGCACTGTTTGTCTCTGAATATTGAGTGCTTTTCTGCAGAGTGATACCTAGAGAGGGTGCCTCACACTGCCCTCAGCCTTGATCAGTGGTATTCATTCAGAAATAAAATCATACATGAAAATACCAGATATTCCAGCACTGGAAGATGACTGTAATCTTTAATACTGATGAAAACTGTTCCATGCATCCATTAAAACCGGTACTCTTTGTAAGAGAGGAAGGTGAGCCTTCCCCTTGCCCAGCTGCACGAGAGATAATGAATTCACAGGGCTGTGGCAATTGTTAAATTATTGTATTTCCAAAATGTTTCAAAAAATTTGGGCAAGAGCTGCAGTAGGAGTGAAAACAAGGTCAATGCCATGCTAATGCTCTCCAAGTCAGACAGGTCAGAAAGATCTGGAGATGAAAAGAGTCTTTGGAGTTGGTCAATGTAAGTGTGTGCAGGACCTCAGAGATCCTGTTCCTGGTGCTTAACATTACTGTTTTTATTTGATGGTAGTTTATATCTTGAGTACCAAAGAAAAATTAGGAAAGAGGAAAAACAATGTGCATATAGCTTCTCTAATACATATACACATAATTAATCATTTTATGCAGTCTAAAGAAACTTTGCAGAGAAGGTGCAGTTACAGAAACAGGAAATGGGTCATTTTAAGAGATCTTTGTTGTGCTTTTTCATTGTTGTGGGGGTGGGTGACTTTAAATAGGGAGGGCTTACTATATTAATAACTCAGGAAACAGTAAATAAATAAAATGTGAGACAGTTAATCTAAATTTAAGTGCCAGGGCTTGAATCCAGGTTTGAAGGATAACACAGGAAACTCCAAAATATGTAGTGCTTTTTGCAAAGAAAGTTTATCTTGGTGTTGCTGTCTGGTGGTGAATGATGAGGGGCCCTGGGCTGATGCTTTATGCAGCTGCAGCAGCACAGATGGATCAGGTCAGCAGTTGAGGTGGGTCTCTGCTACTTGACTCTCCAAAGCTTGTGGAGGGAGCTGCGTAAGCTGGAGAAGTGGCATAAAAGTCTGAGGATTTTGTAAGTTTCCAAATGGATTGTTGCTTATGGGTTATTTCACCTTCTAGGTGTGAAAACTAAGAGGAAAAGAGGTGAAGTAGCCTCTGCTGCTTCTGGATGTGACTTGGACCATCCTCTGAGGCACTCTATTGCAGCAAGATACATGCAGTTGGTCAGACATAACAGTCATCAGATATTTTAAGGTCTGCAACAGCAACATGTACTGACAACTGCTCTTGCTCATGCGATTAGAACAAGAATGATGAATGTTTATGTAATAGCTTAGAAATACACATTTATCACACTCCATTTCCTATGAATACATTGCTTTTCAAGAGAGATTTTGTTATGTATAACAAGAAAAAAGACGAAACTTGCTATAAAAGACTCTCGTCTAACATTAGAGTGAATGATTGGTAGGTGAAGCTAGCTATTTCTGAAAGCTACTCATAAGTGTAATTAAACTTTTTAAAATAATGACTCCCAAAGGAATAAACTGCTTTAAAGATGAAGGTGATTTTACATGTCCTCCTGTTTAAGAATTCTCAGTGTATTTTCTAACCCTTTCAAGTTGTCCTTTACCCTATGGTTCTTGTGTAATATGATACTCTTCACCTGACTAACATCTTAGCACTGAACAGTACTGTAATTTGATTGCAGACTCTAGGGTGAAATGGTTTATTATTTTTGGATGTCCAATTGGCATGTCCCGAATATCAACATAGTAATGGGGTTCCTGAAAATAACAGGATTGATGTAGTAGGTAAGAGTAGTAAAAAGACCACTACAAACCTTAACAAAACAATGGATTTTGTAAAATATTTAATATTTTGTAAGAATGTCATTAAAATAAGCATGTTTAAATGCAGGAAAAAGTGATAGAGTTCAAAGACTTAGCTCTTGATATGCAGTTTCTGCAGTTTCATATTTTTGTTCAACTGGTGGTTTTGTCACTCTCGTACATTTTTCTTTCTGCTCTGAATTTTTTGAATCAACTCTCCTTATTCCCAGCTTGGGGATCTTTTTGTTTTGATGTTTTTCTGAAAGCAAAAATTAAGTTACTTTTTTCTTGCTCTTTGAAGTTCTCAGTAAGCTCAGATTTCTTGATGTTTACTCCCTAGACCCAGGCAGAAAAAATTGAGGAGACTATTAGAATGTGAGTCAGTGGATTTTCTGAAGAAATTTTTCTGATATGGTGCCATAAAGGTGCCTTTTTGTCTATATTCCTGATGCTATTTCTAGCTTTTATAGAGTTAAACTTCATTTCCTTCACTGTGCCTCTTATATTTGTGTTAGTGTATGAGTATATGCAGATGGACATACAATCATATATATGTTTGTTTATAACACCCATGATGCATCCTGTAAATACACATGATGTAAAAATTACACAAATGGTGCCATTTGTAGAATGTCAAATGTGTGCTCCATAACTATGATTCTGCTTTGTGTTTTGGCTACTTTCTCTGTTACACCTGCATCACACAGAAGTTCTTTTACTATTGTTCTTGCAGCTGATGATTCTTGGGATGATCATTCATCCCCTTTCCACCCCAGGACTGAATACTTCTTGAAATTTTAGAGACTATATTCTCAAACTGTAGTAGTCACCAGAAGAAAAATATATTGTTTCACTTTGCAGATTTTGAATTAAGTTTTTTTGTAATATTTCCCAACACTTAGTTTAAAAATATTTCAAACACTGTGTGTTGACTTTCTGGAGTTTTCCAGATGATGTGAGTTGTTTTTCAGAGACATTGCTTAAAACTTGGGGAAGATAGTATTTCATTTGCCACTGTACTAGTAAGACTAATCAGAGTTGTAACCATCAGTGAGAATTACATACCTTTCTGATATATATTTTTGAAAGCAAGTGTATAACATTATGGCCAACTTTTCTGTGATGTCTCTCTTCCTGCTTTTCCTGCAATGTTGCTGAGTCTTAGTTCACAGAGCTGTGATTCCCCCACCCCTAAAAAAATCAAATGTGTTTTCTCTCTGCATTATTACTGCATCAAATACATTTCAGAGGAAAAGAAGACATTAAATGTGTTTTGTGCTAGCATTAGGCAGATTTCCTTTCCTCTTACGTGATATTGCACCAAAATAAATTAAATGGAAATACTCAGCTTACTAGACTTACCTCATTATTGTATTAAACTAGATACTGTAACAGTGCTGCTTGATAGTGAGTCCACTTTTCTGCAGTTACTCTCACCCTTTCTTCAGCTCTTTGGGGTGTTACCTTTTTTTTTCCCCCCAGCTGTCTAGTGCAGAATAGGTTTGCAATACATGAGGATGACCTTTTGATGCCAAAGATCCTTGATTCCTCATTTTGTAGACATGCCAGGTGTGCTACCATAATTTGATTTCAGGCATATTGTTCATTATGAACCCTGTAGGTGTATTCAAACAAAATGAAGCACTGAGACTGCATCTTGAATAACAGCTTTTTTTTTTTTTTTTTTTTTTTTTTTTTTGTGAGATATTGCCAGGTTGTTCTGTTAGTGCACCTTCCCTGTGTTTTTTTAGAGACCAAACTAAAACAGAGCAAAACAATGGTCTTGGAAGAGAAGACTTAATTCCCACTGTTGGGATTTCTGCAGTATCTCTGCAAGATCAGTATCTTGATCATGCAAAGTACTGTTAAAACTTCATTCCTGTTTGATTGTAGGATATCTGCAGTAAAAATAATTTTTATGTGTGAGCTGTCTAATCTAATAATTTAGGTTATCATGCATGATAATTTAGCTAAAATCGATTTGTAAGTTCAATTTATGTAAGCTTTTCTCTGCTACCTACTGAAAACTGCTAGTGTAGGTATATATTTGTTATACAAAATTATTGCTTCTGTAAAATAGTCACTATAAATAGTTAAACTGCTAGTATTCACATACGACAGTATTTTTTAATTGAATGATTTCTTAGTGCAGTGTGTTTGTCTAATAGATACTTAGTGACTTCATATAATGCTAAGGTTTTAAAGATTCTACAAAAAGTTTTCTCATAAGGACTGCACTCAATCATAAGTAAGTTACCACTTTTCTCTATTATTGTCTTTATTTCCATTTCACTATGAACATGACCAAGAGAACACTGTGATTCTACGGCAGTCAGGGAGAAGAATTTGGGGCTCCAGAAACACTTCCACCACTGAATACAGGAGAGAATTCCATAACAACCAAAACTGTAATGTTTCCAGCTGGTTTTCTAAAACACAAATTAATGAATTAGCTTTTTGGGATCCAGTAATGAGTTGACTTCTTCAGGTACAGATATGTATTTCCTTTTACATGCTTTGTGTAAGCTACTTCTAAAAATATAAGGTGCCTCTGTTTGAAAATATGAGGTCAAATTAATTTTGTATCTGTGTTGAACAAGTAAGCCAGAACTGGATTCAAAGATGCATGACAAAAAGTGCTGTTGATTTCTGTTCAGAATTCAGTCTTATAAATGTACATCCTTACGAAGTCCATCTTTTCTTCAATGTACACGGGCTAGATATGAGTCTGTAACCTATTGTTTTGTCTATCTTTTCAAAATTTTTGCTATTCACTCAAGGAATATTTCCTCAGAGGGCAAGGTTTCCTTGTGGGCCTCCATAGCAGCCCTTTGGTTAGTCTGAAAAAAGTGTGGATGGTGGGACTTCAGATAGTCCCATGGTGTTTTGCTAGCTGGAGGGAGAAGAAGGGAAAATGCTGAAAGTTACTGCATGGACAAATAATGTCCTGTTATTCCTATACATTTCTTAACAGGAGAATTCATTCTTCTTGCTTTGTCATGTTAGAATTCTTAAGTGAAACTATGATCTGTAAAAAGTTTGTTTATGTGCCTTTGGGAAAGGCAAACAGATGATGTGATTGAAAATGTAGCCAAGATGATGGACTCTGGGATTGGGATCTCCTTCAGCAACTCACAGTCACTTAACCTCTGTAGTGTTTCCACAGAATGTTGCCTAGGTATTCATTCTTTTGGTATCTTGATCTTCAGGTTTTCATTCAGTTCATGAAGGTATAATTTTTGACTCAGAACCTGGTTGTGACTGTGTGAAGCGGTGGCACTGTGAGTCCTGTGTGCTTGTGATATGGAAGGAGCTGTGTTCCACTGTATTCAGCAATTTTAATGCAATCTACTCTAATAGTGTGAATAAAATAAGCTATCATAAGGTCTGTACTGTGAATCCAGAAATTTGTTATCAAATCTTTTAAAGAAAAAAAAAGGTATTACTTATATTTGCTTAGAGTTTTGTGTGTATTAGTTAGATTGAAAATGTCTTACATTTAAGTCAGCCACTGAGTCATACTTGTCCAAGAATTTGTTGCATGTTTGCTACATAAATGATCATGTTGCTAGCACAGGTTGTCAGATACTCAGAATTACCCAATTCAGCATATATGTGGTGACAATTCATGTTGTTTTCTGCATCAAGGGTGCTTGTAATTGTTGTAGTGGGAATTTTAACATCTGTCTGAAGCTGATTTTTTAAATTTTTCCTTTTTAAATGAAGTTTGCTCAGGAATTTTTTAATGGAAATGAGTGTGTTCAGTTTGTCTAGTTTATAGCCTACCCAAAAAGAAGGAACTCAGAAGTTCCATTAGAACACAAAACTTCTTGAGCTTATGTGAGTGATTAAGTTAAAATGAGGGGTAAAAAAAAACCTTTATGGGCAATCCAGTATAGAAATAAAGAAGTGGATTCAAATGATGATGGAAAAGTGGGATGCATATGGTGGATGATTCTCTTCTTTCCCATAAATCAGGTAGAGACAGAAAAAAAATTCACATCTTAAATTAGATGCATGTAGCACTGACTTTTATGGTAGTTTAGCCATTTTGAAGCAATACATACATTATTATTTACATAACTCACACATACAGGCTCTTTCTTATGAAAAACCTCTAATTTAAATTGAAGTGCTCTTGAGAGAGGAAAATGGTTTAAGTTAAAGGAATGAATTTTTATAGACACATACTAGTTAGAAAACCCAAACAATTGTCTAAGAGGATTACAAGCTCTGGACTTCGCCACATTCATCCATTCTGGCTGTTAATGATTACCTTAAGTCATGTGGAATTCAGGGATGGTCAGAAATGCTTGAGAAACTGGGGATGTAGCTGTATGACTGCTAAAAAAACAGACAATGGTAATATGGTTTGAATGTGGTTTATTCATGATGAAAGCATTTGGTCTTTTTATTTCCTCAGCTGTTGACTCATCATTTGGTGTTCAAGTGGTATTTCCATATTGTGCTTGAAATGTTGCATCTGTTACAGACATATGCAGCAGGGCATCTTAAAGATAAATGTGCTTGTCTTGTGGATGGTCAGTGATACTCATTGCAAGACTGCAGTTTTCTCTCCTATAAGCTCTCCTTTTCCTCTGAAGAGACTTGCCACAGTCAGCATCTCTGTATTCCCAGTGTACACTCTTCCGGTGCAAATAAATGGGCCAAGAGCAGTGCTTTGCTTCAACCACCCCATCTCTAAACATGATTTAAGAATACTTTTGCTACCTTTCTTACATGGAAAGAGTACATCCAATGGGAAGAGTGTTGTGCTTATCATACTAATACTTTACCTCCTAAGGTGGGAAAAGGCCCTGTGCAGGGCAACTTAACCAAGACCAATGTCTCCTTTGAGAATGAATCATAGAAACATAGAATCATAGAATCACCAAATTGGACGAGACTCACTGGTTCATTGAGTCCAACCGTTCCTATCAAACACTAAACCATGCCCCTCAGCACCTTGTCCACCCATGCCTTAAATACCTACAGGGAAGGTGAATCAACCACCTCCCGGGGCAGCCTGTTCCAGTGCCCAATGACCCTTCCTGTTAAAAATTTTTTTCCTAATGTCTAGCCTAAATCTCCCCTGGTGGAGCTTGAGTCATTCCCTCTTGTCCTGCCCCCTGTCACTTAGGAGAAGAGCCCAGCATCCTCCTCTCTACAGCCTCCTTTCAGGTAGTAGTAGAGAGCAATGAGGCGTCCTCTCAGCCTCCTCTTCTCCAGGCTAAACAACCCCAGCTCTCTCAGCCACTCCTCATAAGGCCTGTTCTCCAGACCCTTCACCAGTTTCATTGCTCTTCTCTGGACTCACTCCAGACCCTCCACATCCTTCTTGTGGTGAGGGGCCCGGAACTGAACACAGGATTCAAGGAGTGGCCTCACCAGTGCTGAGTACAGAGGGAGAATAACCATCCTGGACCTTATGGTCACATTGTTTCTGATACAAGCCAGGATGCCATTGGCCTTCTTGGCCACCTGGGCACACTACTGGCTCATGTTCAGTCAGCTGTCAACCAAAACCTCCAGGTCCTTCTCCAGGCAGCTTTCTAGATGGACTTCTCCTAGTCTGTAGCTCTGCATAGGGTTGTTGTGCCCCAAGTGCAGGACCCGGTATTTGGCCTTGTTAAACCTCACGCCATTGGACTCAGCCCAGAGGTCCAGCCTGTTAAGATCCCTTTGCAGAACCTCCCTACCATCCAGCAGATCCACATTTCCACCCAGCTTAATGTCATCTGCAAATGTGCTAAGGGTGCATTCAGTGCCTTCATCCAGGTCATTGAACAGGGCTGGACCCAACACTAAGCCCTGGGGAACCCCACTTGTCACTGGCCTCCAGCTGGATTTAACACCATTCTCCACAACTCTCTGGGCCCGGCCATTCAACCAGTTTTCCATCCAGGAGAGTGTGTGCCTGTCCAGGCCAGAAGCTGACAGTTTCCGTAGCAGAATGCTGTGAGAACCTGTGTCAAAGGCTTTGCTGAAGTCCAGGAAGACCACATCCACAGCTTTTCCCTAGTCCAGCAGCCAAGTCACTTTGTCATAGAAAGCGATAAGGTTAGTTTGGCAAGACCTGTCTTTTGTAAACCCATGTTGACTGGGCCTGATCCCCCGGTTCTCTTGTATGTGCTTCATGATAGCACTCAAGATCACCTGTTCCATGACTTTCCCTGGCACTGAGGTCTGACTGAGAGGCTTGTAGTTCCCTGGTTCCTCTACTTCTTGTAGATGGGCACAACATCAGCCAGCCTCCAGTCCAGTGGAACTTCCCCAGTCTTCCAGGACTGTTGGAAGATGATGGAAAGGGTTTTGGCCAGCACATCTGCAAGGTTCACTCAATACCCATCTGGCCCCTTAGACTTGTGGGTGTCCAGTTGGGCAAGCAAGGCTCTAAGCACTTCCTCTTGGACGATGAGAGCCTCATTTTGCTCCTCTAGTTCCAGGGTTTGCACACAGGGGAAACAACATTCTTTACAATTAAAGACTGAGGCAAAGAAGACATTAAGTATCTCAGCCTTTTCCTCATCCCCTGTCACTGTCGTTCCTTCTGCGTCCAATAGGGACTGTATGGTCTCCTTAATCCTCCTTTTATTATTTATATATTTATAGAAAGATTTTTGTTATCTTTCACAGACTTAGCCAATCTGATTTCTAGTTGAGCCCTAGTGCCTCTGATTTTTTCTCTACACAATCTCACTTCCTTCCTGTAGTCCACCCAAGAGGCCTGTCACCTCTTTCAGAGACCACTAACATTCCTCTTCTTCTTGATGTCCCTCAAGATCTCTCTGTTCAATCAAGCTGGTTTTTAACCCTGCCAACTTTTTTTCTGGAACATGGGGATGGCTTTCTCCTGAGCTGCTAGGGTCTCCTTTTTAAAGAGCTCCCATCCCTCTTGGCTCCCTTGCCCTTAAGTACTGTCTCCTAGGAGACTTTGCCAACCAGCCTTCTAAAGAGTTCAGAGTCTGCCCTCTGGAAATTCAATACTACTGTCCTGTTAACCACCCTCTTCACTTCACCTAGAACAGAAAACCCTATCATCTTGTGATCACTTAGTCCAAAGTGTCCTCCTACTGCCACATTCCCCACAAGGCCTTCTCTATTCTCAAACAGCAAGTCCAGGAGGGCACCTTCCCTCCTTGTTTCATTCACCAGCTGTGCAAGGAAGTTGTCTTCCACGCGCTCCGGGAACCTCCTAGACTGCTTCCTTTCTGCTCTATTTTACTTCCAGCAGATATCAGGGAGATTGAAGTCTCCCACAAGAACAAGAGGCATTGATCTAGAGATTAACCCCAGCTATTTATAGAAGAGCTCCTCAGCTGCTTCTCCTTGGCTGGGTGGCCTGTAACAGTCTCCCATCACAAAATCTACCTTCTTATGGGCTTCTCCGATTTTAAACCACAGGCACTCAACCTCCTCATCACCACAATCCATCTCAACAGTGTCCAATTCCTCCCTTACAAAGAGGGTTACCCTGCCTCCTCTCCTTCCCTTCCTATCCCACCTGAAGAGTTTGTACCCCACCATACCTGTACTCCAGTTGTATGAGTCATCCCACCATGTTTCCATGATGGCAACAACATCATAGGCTCCTTGCCCTACAACAGCTTCCAGCTCTTCCTTCTTATTCCCCATACCGTGTACATTGGTGTAAATGAACACCAGGTGAGCTGCTGAGCCTCCAGCCCTCTTAGAGGGGACAGTGTTTGTTCACAATTGCCTGGTAACTGGAGTAGCCCGCACTGGAGTGCCTGTATCTCCTTTACTGCTCCAAGGTGCACTCTCCCCTACTTTCTGTGTAGTGATGTGCTGGTGGTCCTCACCAGCACACCCTCTCTGAGTCTCTAGTGCCCCACATTCAGGCTCACTCTTACCTAGCCTAGTCTCTATCCCCTCCACATCTAGTTTAAAGCTTGATTTATGAGCTTAGCTAAGATTTTAGCAATGGCCTTAGGCCCACTAGGAGACCCACGTGTCCCAACCTTAGCAACAGTGTCAGGGGGTGCATGAGTCACCCTATGATCAAAGAAGCCAAAACCCCTTTCCTCACACCAGGTTTGGAGCCAGGCGTTAATTGAGTTCTTCTTCCTGACTTCCAGGTCCTCCCTATTTAGCCTTGAGATGGAGCAGGATACTATTTGTGCCCCAGAGCCCTCCATCATTTTCCCAGTGGCCCTAAAGTCTTTCTTGGTGGCTTTAGTCATTCTTTTTACTAAATCATCATTACCAGTTTGGACTACAATCACAGGACAGTAGTCTGTCTCATGGACCAGGGAAAGAAGTTTCCTAGCTACCTCCTTCACTACTGTCTCTGGTAAGCCGTAGACGTCTCTGTGGAGTGGGTCAGGTCTGCAAATGGGTCCCTCCGTTCCTCTGAGGAGGGAGTCCCCTACAACAATCACCCTCCTATTCTTTTTAATGGAGGATGTTGTTATTTTTTTCTGAGGATGGTGTGGCCTAGGGAAAGATTCTAGGTTAGGGTAGCCATTATCCTTAGGATTAGATTCCACCTGCAGCACCTGGTACTTGTTCACCATGGGGATCTCAGGTTTTGCTGTCTGGTTGAGGGGAGAAATTTTCCTTCCTCTGGTAGGAACTTGCTGCCACTCCTCATCTCTTATAACCCCAACGTTGCAATTTGCAGGTGGATGGTGTTTAGGCATACCAGGTCCAGCAGGCTGCTGAGTTAGTGAGAGGGCACTTGCTCCACTGGTCTATCTCCTTCTCACATTCCCTGATAGTCCTCAGTCTCTCTACCTCCTCCTTTAACTACTTAACTATGTGTAGAAGTTCCCTGACTGGAGCACAGCTTCCACAAGTGGAGTCAGTAACAGTAACAAAGGCATGAGCTGATTTGGGAGGGGGGCACTGCCTGCAGCTCAGGGCCTGGTAGCTGCATGCACCCACTGTGGCTCTGTCTGAGTAGCAGCATCCCTCTTGCCTGCTGCAACACTCGGAGCAGCTTTAACCTTCTGCTGAGTAGCCACCATATTCTTTATCGTCTTCAGTCTGGTCTTTGGGTCCTCACTACGTCCTGCCTTCTCACCCTACCCGCTCGAACTGCTGCTCGAACTGCCCCGCACCTTTCTGCCACAGTCCTCTTTGCCACGCACCAGGTCACCGTGCTCTCAGGGAGCTGTTGATGAAATATGTCTAAATACATCGATGAAATATCTAATACATTGATGAAATATTGATATCTAATACATCGATGAAATATCAATGAAATACATCTAAGGCAATTTAACCTGAAAGGCTGCTTTCCTTAATCAACTCACTGAGGATGAGCCTCAGTTAGGAGGCTTTATTTTGTGTGGGTCTAATTCCATATTCAGATTCCATCTCGAGCCAGTTACACGTGGAGATATTAGTTCTTCTATAACTAATCCAGAAGAAATTTTCTTTCTACCATGATTATAGGAACTGGAAGATATTAAATGCTCAACTTGTATTCTGACCTCAGACACTTCTACATTAAGTTTACTTTCTTTAGTAGTTGCACCAGAAAGAAAGCAAGTTAAACTGATCTGTTTAACTGATAATCATAAGTTATCTGTGAAAGGAGGCATCCAAAAGCATTGGAAACTTTGCTTATCCACATTTAAATAGTCTCCAGGTTTAACAACATGGCAAATCAATTTCTTTGAGAAAATGCATTTCTATGAGCTAGAAGGCTTGTATCAGAAATGGCGTGACCAGCAGGTCCAGGGAGGTTATTCTCCCTCTGTACTCAGCACTGGTGAGACCACTCCTTGAATCCTGTGTTCAATTCTGGGACCCTCACCACAAGAAGCATGTTGAGGTTCTGGAGTGAGTCCAGAGAAGAGCAACAAAGCTGGTGAAGGGTCTGGAGAACAGGCCTTATGAGGAGTGGCTGAGAGAGCTGGGGTTGTTTAGCCTGGAGAAGAGGAGGCTGAGAGGACACCTCATTGCTCTCTATAACTACCTGAAAGGAGGTTGTAGAGATAAGAGTGATGGCCCCTTCTCCCAAGTGACAGAGGACAGGACAAGAGGCAATGGCCTCTAGCTCTGCCAAGGGAGATTTAGGCTAGACATTAGGAAAAAAATTTTCACGGAAAGGGTCATTGGGCATTGGAACAGGCTGCCCAGGGAGATGGTTGATTCACCTTCCCTGTAGGTGTTTAAGGAACAGGTGGACGAGGTGCTAAGGTTCATGGTTTAGTGTTTGATAGGAACGATTGGACTCGATAATCCAATAATCTTCCAACCTGGTGATTCTATGATTCTATACAATCAACTATGCCTAATTTAGGAGCTCTTGTCATTTTCTGAATGATCACCACTCAATTTGTGGGTGATAGTTGCTTTTTCAGTTGTCAAATGCATCCAGAATTCCTTCCTTAGCTGTTTGTTAACAGGGGCAGTGGATCGTGGTGGGTATCATCACATGTGCTAACTAGGTTTAAAAGTCAGCTGGGAAGATGCTGCAACATGGAAATGTAATATTTTCTTTCCAGGGAATAGGTTCCATACTTTACATTCAGATCCCGGAATGTTTCACCAAGCATTGAGCTTAGTGGCCCACTAACTATTTCTACATAATATTTTTTTGAATTTAAAATACGTTTATTTTGGCCATGGATTGAACTTTGGAGAAACAGTGCTTTCTAATTTTCCTCCCACAGACCTGTCTGTCTCTTCTTAGTATCCATGTGGTTTCTTTTTTGAAGTGAACTGCTTAACTGTCTTTGAAATGGTCCACTATGTGTATTGAATGCCAGACCAGAAGAGTTACTGTTACAACACAACTTTTGCCAAAAATAAATGCCTACCTGTGAGTGATTCTCAGCTATGAATAACAGCAATGCAATTTTAAATTCGTAGCTCATGGGAAAATTGTTGTTTTCAATACTCTTTGGTGTCATCCAACAAAAATCTAAACCCACCCACCTCTGTCACTACTTTTCATGTTTTTTCTTGGGAAACAAACTTGGCATAGAAAAGTAGGAGTCAAAAAGGCAAGGTTACCCAACTCAAGGACCCTCTGGCAGTGTCTTGGACCATGGTTTTGTGCACTTTTTTGTGACTAGCACCTTACTGAATTGCAGGATCCACTGTAACAGGACTATTAAATAACTGGTGAATACCAGTGGTACAGAATTTTATTTCTCCTTATGGGATTAAAATCTAAAGGTGCATCCTGTCCATCCCTCAGTTCTGCGGTTTTTTTGGTGCTTTTTTTTTTTTTTTTTTTGAGTAGAACAGATGATGAGTTCACATTAGAAGGGACAAGAGAGAGACAGGGTCTTACTTTATACTCTTTGTCAGTTGAATTCTTGATGCTTTTCTTGATTTATCACTGTTTTCCTGCTGAACAACTCCCATAGGTATTCAATTTGGCAAGATACATCAGCATCGTATGTATCCTATTTGAATCATGAATCATATTTTCATCCTCTAAATACTGTTAATTAAACTATTGAAAGAATAACATGAAATTATAAGGTAAAAAACAACAAAAATGTTCTTATGACTATTTTCTGTGAAAGTGAAGACAGGTGCAGAGTACAGCCACATCACATTCACATCACAGAAAGGGTTATTGGGCATTGGAATGGGCTGCCCAGGGAGATGGTTGATTCATCTTCCCTGGAGGTGTTTTAAGGCACAGGTCGACAAGGTGCTGAGGGACACGGTTTACTGATTTGTGGGAACAGTTGGATGATCCAGTGGGTCTCTTCCAACCTGGTGATTCTATGATTCTAAGGAAAATAATTTCCAGATTTGAAGAAAGAATCAGCAGATATTCAAGAAAATGTGCAATTTATGTTCATTTTGACTGTGAATAAAAAATGTGCCGATACAGCAGTTAATAACACTGCAGTTACTATACCAGCTCATGGTATTTTTCACCATGGTTCATGATTCTAGAACTGCTCTCTCTAAAAATTAGACTTAATAACCACTATATATACAAAATATACACATCTTTAGCAAGTTTGCAGATGACACTAAGCTGGGTGGAAGTGTTGATTTGCTGGAGGGTTGGGAGGCTCTGCAAAGGGATCTTAACAGGCTGGACCTCTGGGCTGAATCCATTGGCATGAGGTTTAACAAGGCCAAATGTCGGGTCCTGCACTTGAGGCACAACATCTCTATGCAGAGCTACAGACTAGGAGAAGTCCATCTAGAAAACTGCCTGGAGGAGAAGGACCTGGAGGTTTTGGTTAACAGCTGACTGAACATAAGCCAGCAGTGTGGCCAGATGGCCAAGAAGGCCAACGGCACTTTTGCTTGTATCAAGAATGGTGTGACCAGGAGGTCCAGGGAGGTCATTCTCTCTCTGTACTCAGCACTGGTGAGACCACTCCTTGAATCCTGTGTTCAGTTCTGGGCCCCTCACCACAAGGCGATGTTAAGGTTCTGGAGTGAGTCGAGAGAAGAGCAACAAAGCGAGTCCAGTGAAGAGCAATGAAACTGGTGAAGGAGCTGGAGAACAGGCCTTATGAGGAGTGACTGAGGGTTGTTTAGCCTGGAGAAGAGGAGGCTGAGGGGAGACCTCATTGCTCTCTACAGTTACCTGAGGGGAGGTTGTGGAGAGGAAGGTCCTGGCCTCTTCTCCTAAGTGACAGAGGGCAGGACAAGAGGGAATGGCCTCAAGCTCCGAGAGGGGAGATTTAGGCTAGACATTAGGAAAAAAAAATTCACAGCAAGGATCATTGTGCACTGGCAGAGCCTACCCAGAGAGGTGGTTGATTTACCTTCCCTGTAGGTATTTAAGGCATGGGTGGATGAGGTGCTAAGGCTCATGGTTTAGTGTTTGATAGGAATAGCTGGACTCGATGATCCAGAGGGTCCTTTCCAACCTAGTAATTCCATAATTCTATGAAAAGTTTAATAGTTTTGTCAAATTTGAAATCTTAAAATATTTGTATGCTTTGGGTAAACTTATGCTTATCCAGTGTTTCATTTGCCTGTAATAAAGTCATAGAAATTCAGAGGCACTCAGTGACTGGTGAGAGTCCATTGAATGTGAATGCAATGTATTTCATACAATAGGAATAAAGACATACAGTTTATTCCGCATGAACTGATGTTTGTGATATGTGTGAGAAGTAAGATTGCTGTAGGGATATTTGAAGAAAAATATATTTTTCTCCTTGGAATGCAAGAATTATTAATTAGTATTCTCTTTCTAATTTACTTTTTGAAACTGCATAGATTAGTGATATATTTATGTTATCTTGGTCTGTTGTAGTGCCATGGATTTTTCCAGCCTGTACGTAGCAATTTTGGAAGAATCCTACCTACTGGTGAAGTTTCTCAGGGGAAAAAGTAACTAAGATTTAGATGATGAATATTCTTAACAAGGTTTCAAACATTCCCCCACTTTTTAAACATGTAAAAATTATTTTCTCATGCTTTCTACTTACTGAGAGATGTACTGTGGTTTGTGGCTTGAATTTCCATGCATTTTTATGCTTCATTATTTTCTTTCTTAGTGGTTTTTCATGATTCCAGAAAATTATATATGTGACTTTTGTCTAGGATGTAAAGATAGGCAGGGGTGTGTAAGTCCATTGCATTGTAAGGTAAATGCATGAGATGATTGCTTCTTATTACAGAGTCCCACCAGGTGTATCATACATGTATATATGTTTTAAGGAGAATTTTATTTTAATTTTTTCTATCCACAGCTTTCCAGAACTCTAGTGTTAAGATATAGACCATTTTACTCAAGCATTTGTCAAATGCAGAAGTTATTGATTTTCACCTCTCAGAGATAATGATGCTCCAGCTAAAAATAATTGATACATAAAAGATACACACAATGTTAAAAGAAATGAGAATTTTTGTTTGTAGTGCCAGGAGACAGAAACATTAGGCCTGAGGTCCTTCCAAAAGTGCTAAAATCAGTAACAATGAAACATAAGCACTCCCTGGTTTTTTTTGGTGTGAAGAGCGCTTTACAGTACTTTGGTAACACAGTAACTTGTATAGTGATTATAAATTACACAAGAGGAATTCTGAAGGGTCAGTGTGCTGCCTGGGTGGCAGCATCTATCCTGCCTGCTGCAGCACTCAAAGCAGTTTTAATCTTCTGCTGGGTGGTCATCATGGTCTTTGGTGTCTTCTGTTTAATCTCTGGTTCCTCTCTGTGCCCTGTCTTCTCGCCCTGCCTGCTCAAACTGCCACATTCCTCTTTGCGACTCTCCTCTTTGTGGTGCTCCCAGGGGACCATTTAAATCTCCCACTGGAGCCACCGTGACCACCCCTTACCATCAAGAACCGTGCAGGATCCGCGTGTCTGTGCCAGCTGTCAGGAGCCCTGCCCCTGTCTGGGTTTTTCAGGGATTTCACGGCTCAAAGAATCTCCTCACTGCCTCAAAATGTCCACCCCACCACAGAACTCACCATCCTGCTGCCAGGTGCCACTGAAGAAGCAGTGTTAATGGCTTCTCCACGCTAAAACAAGATTTGCCAACCAGCATGGAAAATACATTCTTCATTTAGTTCTCGTTAAAAAATATTTCATAGTGTTAAAAAATTGTGAATGGCCAGAGTGAACTCTACTTTTAATTGTCTTCACTGTCTTCACACTTTCACTTCAGATCAGTCTTCCCTAACATGGCAGGTTTAAATTTTTTTTTATGTTTATATTTTTTTAGTATAACATATTACTCAATTTATTTCCTTTATATCCATACCTTTATGGCAATCTTTCTGCCTTGTCATAGCAGGGTGAACTAGAAAATTTTGGGTTACATTTAGAACAAATTGAACTCAAATAAAAAATATGTTGGCAATTGCTGAAAATCATATATAAGATATTGGAGGTGCAAGTGACTAGAGAACCCTGTAGCATAGTGTTAATCTTCTCTGGTTTTCTAGTTCTGTTGCATCAAGATGCTGCGACAATTCAGCACATGAAAGATGCCAGGCAGCTGGGATTGAAACTTTGTGCTAGTTGCTGTAGCATGATCAGCAACTTGGTTAAATATCTTTACACTGAGGAATAGCATTCCTCAGGAAGGTCATAGTATTATCATTATTTATTAACCAGAAAATGTATTTACCAAAAGTACCGAACTGCTTAAGACTGAAAACAAGTATATTGTATTGCTAGGAGCAGAGATCTCCAGAGATGAAAATGGTTCTCTCTAACTGCCTCTATGGGTAGACAAAAATCCATCTGTGTCTCTTTACCATAACTGTCTCTTCCAGCAGAAGCCAACCCATGAGTAAACACTAAGCCAGCTTTGAAAATTGATAAGGTCCAGTGGAAAAGGGAAATAGTGTGGCATGTATGTCAGAAAACTCATTTAATTTTTACAGCTTTATGCCTCTAATTATGTAGGTTTGGGACAAGGCAGGAGAATTCACAGTTTGGAAACTGAAACATAGAAAAATAAGGAGTGAAAAAGCTTTGTGTAGATATCTGGTTATTTCTTCCTCAGAAATGCAATGTAATTGTGAGATCAGAAAGGGATCATATGTTTTTGTTTGCTGTTTTGTCAATACAAATTGTTATTCCTTACTCCCACTTGAAATCCAACTGTAAACAAATAGGAAAATACTCAGTTACCCTTGTGTACCATATCTATACTAAATGTATTTTGACCTCGGAAGAAGTATATCATGGGTTATTCATAGTAGTAATTGGCAATTTTTAAAAGAATCTCTGCTTGCTTACATGCACTTTACTGGCCTCTAAAAGACTTTTCATAATTACAAACCACAGCAGAATTGTGGCTTCAGATCTTCTCTTTCCTACGTGTACAGGGAGCTTTGCATTTCTGCAATAAGTAGTGAGATGAATTGCTTAGTTGTCGTGTATTGTTTTCAAATTAAAGGGGGTGGAACCAGCTCCACACAGAGGAGGCTTCATATCTTTTAGGAATGACCTTCTGTCAGCAGTGTGATTCTTAATGTCAACTGATTGCATAGTATTGTCAATGAATCACTGTGACTTCTTAATGAGCAGGCACAGTTGAGGGAAAGCTCATGCAGGTGTTAATCCCTCCTCAAACCATACAGTGAAAGAGATGTCCTGGCACCAAGAAAATTTTAGAAGGAAGTTATTGTGGTCCTCTGTTCCCCTCTGTGATGATTTTCGGCCAGCTCTGCTTTCTGAGGATGCCTACCTTTGTCTTTCTGAATCCAACCTCTGCTGACCAGGACCAGACCAGTGTGCACTTTGTCTCTGTCGGAATGGGAAAACCCTACTGTTCATATTGCAGGAAAAATAGCAACATGTAACCTTTCAGAACTATTATTAGCCTGTGTTATGATACTGCTTTTGTGAAGAAAACGTGGAGTAGAGTGAAAAAAGGTATATCAAGAGATGAATAAAAACTTCAAGAACTGCTCAGAAAAATCTCCAGAGTTTACAAGTGTAAAGGCAGCCCAGTGTTTCAGCACAGAAAATAAAAAGCATTCCAAATCAGAAACAAAGATTTTAAAAAAAAAAAAGCACTTCTAACTTTACTTTTGAAAATCAGGTACTAGAGTTGACTGTATTTCTAATATGGTTTTATTTAAAAGCTTTAAACATTGTTGGGGGAAAAAAAAACCTGCTACTCAGCTTGACCTTAGCTCGGTGTGTTAGCAGCATGCATGGTAGGAGGCCTTTTTGATAACAAGAAGCAGCTGTTACTGCCCTCAGCACATAATTTACAAAGCTATTCAGTGGAAGTGAATAACTATTTATTATCCCTTTTCTTGCAAAACTTTTAGGACTAAACAGTAGGTTCATAACTATGCCAGAAATAGCACCTCATTTTCCACCAAGCAAGGTCAAAACAAGCCATTGAAAACTGATGATCACCTACTTTATGTAATAAGAAATGCATGAAACGTTGAATGCAAAGCAACCACACATGGACATCTTGCTTTCTGGCATAGCAAAGTGGGTAGCTCGATGAACCTAGGCACTAGTTACTGTTTGGATTTTTCTTGAGTGACATCACTACTGAATTTACTGTTTGGTACATGATACATAATAGATGTCCTTGTCTCAAAGGAGATTTTTAAAAGAGAAGATCCCCAGGAAGGATAGATCAAAGGCAAAATTCACTCTTAGGTCATATTATCTCTTCCCTTTTTCTTGATAGTGGAATAGAGTAAAATTTAGGCAGAAATTAAAAATTGGGCTGCTGTTTCATCTACAAAAGCTTGTGCCTTTCCTAGGTCCATGTGAAAATCTGAAGGATATGTTGAACGTTACCCTTACCAGCTTCTAGATTTTTCTCAGGAAAGTCTAAAAAAAAAGTTTTCCTCACTCTGAAATACAAAAAAAATGTCAAGAGGCTTCCTAAGCCCATGTGTACAAAAAATAAAGCTGGTATGATAACCATTGATACCATTGAATTAGGATGAAACTAACCTGAATTACAGATATTCAATCATAAATCTTCTTGAAACTATCATCTACAGTAGCCTCCAGAATTTCTCAGTTTGGCAAATTAAAAGTAAGGAATTTGTGTAAGAAAGCATGAAGACTGTTGCTGAATACTAAATTTTCAAAAATACACAAACATAATTTTTTCAAAATAATGTCACAAATTCCTTATGATTTAATGTTTTGTAAAAATGAAATAGGAAATACCCTTTAAAAACTAGTTTTAATTACAGTCAGATTCTTCCTACTCTGTTGTCTCATTGGAGTCCAGACCGTCAGTTCCATCAGGCTTAACTCTTATCATCCAGCACTGACTGTTTTAAAAGTGGAGATATGGATAGCAGGACTTTGTGAGCAGGTGAGCAGAAAATAGGAGTAGCTGGGGAATGGCTGAGAGTTGTGGATATTTCACGTCTTCTGGAAGTTAGGACACCAGCTAAAAGGCATAAAATGTTAGAGATGTTGAATAAATCACAGTGATTTGGACTTATAGCATGTGTTTTTCATTTGTTTCAAGAAAGAAAAATACCCCTAAAGCAACAAGCCAAAAGAAAACAGAGTTCCTAACCGAAGTTCTCATTTCTCTAAAATAAGGGGAACAGATTTGTGAATACATTGCTACAAGTTAATTTCTTTTTCTAACAAACAAAAATATTAGAGCCTTGCATATAACAGTCTTGTAACACATGTTCATTGTGTATCAGAGGTGCTAGGAAAGGTAACTTGCTTTGAGGGACTCTCTTTGTCTTTTACTTGCTTTGAAGTTTACAGATGACTTGGAAGAATGACTCAGTCCTAAATCTAAAGTTAATATCTAAATATATATTTAAGTCGTTGCTTGGGGTTTTTTTTCAGTGCTATGGATTATAATGCACATACACCTATGGCACAATGAATTTTTGTTTCTGCAACAGTTACCACAGAAACCTACATGACCTACTTCTAACCTTAAATACTGCAGAATAAGTATGAAAATGGTTAATGACAGAACAGGATTTTCCATTTACTAGTTATGAGAAAATTGGAAGCATATGTTCAAACTATGTGTCTTTTTTCCCATTTTGTTTATCTGATAAAATTCAAATAAGAGCAGGTTCAGGGCTTAGCAGCTCCTTCAATACCTAAAGGATTCCTACTATACGTCCAGGGTTTTTTTCCATATTTCCCTGTTTGTATAATCATACAGCAAAAAGAAACCCTTATGTTAGGGTGTAAGTAGGTGATACCAGAGGAGGTGTCTCACTT
Organism: Coccyzus lansbergi; assembly: GCA_033558105.1. NCBI lineage: Eukaryota > Metazoa > Chordata > Aves > Cuculiformes > Coccyzidae > Coccyzus > Coccyzus lansbergi. Next base: position 62,613 of record JAUMJK010000768.1, on the reverse strand, counting down.
GAGCAGAGAAGGACTGGTGGGAGAGTGGTGGTTGGAGTCTGTCTTGTGCTCAGCGAACACAAGTAAGGTGATGTAAGGAGTGCGGCCAGCAAAACCACTGCCATAGGCTTCACAAGACCAGCCCTTGTCCTGTTCAGGTCACTGGTTGAGAGAGTCTTTTGGGAAATAGTTCTGAAGGATTATGAGAAGCCTCTCCCCATGAGCTGCAAGATTAACAAGGGAGATAACTGGCAGAGGAGGGAACCTTTGCTGGAACTCAAGAGAAAATGAATATAGACCAGCAGTGTGCTCAGGTAGCCAAGAAAACCAACAGTTTCCTGGCTTGTATCAGCAAGGTGGTGGCAAGCAGGAGCAGAGAAGTGACCATGCTCCCATACTTGCTGCTGGTGAGGCTGCACCTTGAACTCTGTGTTCCAGTTTTCATCCCTGACTACAAGACATTGAGCTGCTGAAGAACATCCAGAGGAGGGCAATGATGCTAAAGGGTCTGGAACACAGAGGTTATAAGTAGTAGCTGAGGAAATTGAGATTGTTCAGCCTAGGGAAGAGGAGGCTGAGGGGAGACCTTTATTGCTCTCTACAACTACCCAAAAGGAGGTTGCATCGAGGTGGATGCTGGTCCCTTCTCCCTAGTAACAAGTGATGAGATGAGAGCAAATGGCCTCAGGTTGGGCCAGGAAATGTTTGGGTTGAACATTAGGAAAAAACTTCTCTACTGAAAGAGTGGTCAATTATTGGAACAAGGTGCCTAGGGGGGTGGTCGATTCTCCATCCCAGGAGATGTTAAACTTGCAGGTACACACTTCAGGACATGCTCTAGTAGGCAGGATGGTGTTGGGGCGATGGTTGGACTTGCTGATCTTAAAATTCATTTCCAACCATAATGATTCTATGATTCTTTAATTCTGTGGCATCTCCACTGGCACAGTTGAAGTTCAATTGATTTTGGCAGAGAAACCTTTGCCTCCATGTAAGTAGGAGGAGACTCACTTGCTCTTCAGGGTCTCTGATGTAAGTTTTTTGGGGAATGTTATTCACTAAAATAGTAGAAATAGCAACAGTTGGCTAGGTTCTTTGAGGAAAACACTCATCACACTGCAGAAAGCACAGGGAAGTTTGGGTACTGCTGTGAGAAGTGTGGGGTAGTTTTACCTCCTTGTGTCTGTATCATGTGATGCTAGTAGGTCATCACCATCTCCTCTACTGAGCCTCAGTTAGTATCATTAATACTGGGTGGAATACTTTGGCCATGAGTTGGACTGGGTTGCTACTACAGATGTGTGGAAAAGGGAGTGATTTTGATCAATTTTTTGTTACCCTGAAATTCTGTAAAACGAGGAACTGTCCAATAGGGAACAAAGCCATATTGGTAAATATAAGAGGCTGGCTGATATTTTAATGGTTAGTCTCCAACTGTATGTACCGCCAGAAGCATTCTACTTGGTTATTGCAGCTGTAGCTTCTGGACTGAGGGTTTATCTTAGCAAAAACAATGGCTTGTCTCCATCAGAGATAAAAGAACCTCTCCACTGGCTCCAGCTACAGGAAGTTAATCACACAAATGTATCTGCACAGGCACTCTAGTAAATGCATATACATTTTACATACACTACTTATTTCCAAGTCCTGGTCTACAGTGCTGGAACCTCTAGAGATTTTATGCAGTTTTCATGATTCCTAACTTTATTTGTTTTTCCCACATTGGTTTAGAGCATAGAGATCTAGAAGTACCATCTTCACACTTGCTTTATGCATTTCTGGGATTTGATATTGGCTGAACAAGAAAAAAAGAACAAAGTGAGTTAAAATTTACAGCTTTTGGTGTTATCTGTTTTTAGAATTGTGCTTTAGATGATAAAATTTACTTACACAGCACTGGGGTGAACGACATTTTAGAAATTAATAGATGTGGGCTTTAGACATGACCTTGCATTCAAGGTGTTTGAGTGTGAGAACCCTAGTCACTATTTGTACCTATTTGTGTGTGAGTGTGAGGCAGAGGAACAAATAAATCAACCCATCCACCAGAGGTATGCAAATGAGGGGCCCAGATTTACAAATCCTGAGCACTATTGTTGATGCTTTCTGTGAAGCTGTAATCAGGATCCTTTCTTTGTAGGACTTCTGGCTGTTTTTGCACTGCTGAACAGAGCACACAGGCTCAGCAACTGGCTGGGAGAAGTAGACTGTGGGGTAGCATACACATGTGGTGGGCACACTGAATTCAAAGACTTGTCCATGTGATGTTTCAAAGACGTGTAATTCTCTATCTAGGGTTTGGTTTTACTTCCTTTGTGTTTCTGTGGTTTGATTTTGGCTTTTTTTTTTTTTTTTTTTTTTTTTTTTTTAAACCAACTTTAAAGCTCTAAATCTCATTTTTGAAATTTGACTGGCAGTACAGGTCAGTGAGTTGAGTCACAAAGCCTTCACACTGATGTCTCTTTTTCAGGTATCAAACACATGCACGTTTTATGAACAGAGCCCTTCAGGCTAGAAAAATAAACATTCAGATGAGACACTTTTCCCACTGCTACCACAACCCTAACTCACAGATAAATGAAAACCTGATGAAGGATAAACGACAGGACCTATTCCAACTCCCCTGAATGACCTACATCTATCATGAGTGCAACTGGCCTCTGCCATAGGATGCAATCCAGGCAAATGTCAGTTCTGCCAGTAAATCGCTGCAGCCCTGAAGTTAAGCACTCCCCACAAATATTGCCATAATTCTTGATGTTCAAGTAGTCACATGCCTTATGGTTGTGAAACTTTTGAACGAGGTTCACTCATGTTTGTGTTATACTTGTTAGATCAAAAAGAAATGTGCCTCCTCACAGGGGAAGAAATGGGAGCAGTTTATTGTTGCTTCATTCTTGGGGCAAAATGCCTCCTTTGTTCTCTTGCCGGTAATAAGATGAGGCACCCACCACCACCAGGAGTATATGGCAGATGCCTTTGCTTCTTAGAAGAACAGAAGGTTTTCTAAGAAGAGTGGGACTTCTGGTTCCTCTGAAGTAATTGCCATGTAAATAAAGGCTGGTAGGTAGTGCTGTGCTGAAGAGAGCTTTCAGTCAGTTTTGCATAAGCAGCAGTGCGTACGTGGGACTTTGCCCATGTTTCATGATGTATAGAATGAAAGACACAGAAATGTGATAGAATAACTAGAAGGGATATTGTTCAGCCAACTTTCAGTGGTGGAGAGGCTTTCTTTTCTGTATTTAAGTCACTGAATCTCTTCATTGATGTAATAATCATAATAATAACATGGTACTAACTCATTGTCACATAGATTTCTGCAGTGTAAATGTGATTCCAGTGGGTCCAGCAGAGCTAGGATTCAGTAGACCTGAGCCCAGAAAATATTCTGTATAGTGACAATAACAGTCTTCCTGATGGATGACACTGCAGTCTGTCCTTGCATCACAGGCACAGTGCCTTGTAGGCGCTAGTTGAGCAGTGCATTGAGAAGAGCAGTGTTTGTTGCTGTTCTTTGTTCCTAACACGATTTTGTTGTTACATTGACAGTTTTTAGTTTTCAAAGTGGAACAATGCAGCAATTACTTCTATGCTAAGAAGAGAGATGCTTGTGGTTATCTGATGTTTCAGTTCAATGGGTTTTTTTGGGTTTTTTGCTGGTTTACGTTCTAGTGGCATTGTGCTTTATGAAGACAGCGGTTCTCTTGATAGTCTCATCCTACATGCTGACTGTAACTTCTCTCTTTTTTCTTTCCTGAGGATGACAGATGCATTGCCTCTGTGCAAGCAGAGGTTTCAAATCCATCAGTCAAGTTCAGTTGTGCTTACACTGAATAAACTACACATTTATTGGCACTCAAAAAGCAAGAGAAAATAAAAACTAATTTTGAAAAAGGGTGGCTTCCCAAATGCACAGTCATAAGCAAAGCTTCCATATTCTGTTAGAAATTGGAACTTAAACTGCATTTTTAAAGTCTGCTTTGAAATATGGTAGTAATAGTGTAATTGTGGATGTGATGGTCGAAAATTGGAAATGAAAAGTTTATTGGAAGGTGCTATAACCTTTGTTATACCACCTGTAGAGCATCAGAGGAAACAAGATTTAACTCTTGAGAAGAACATTTTCGATATCTGAAATGCAAGTATGAATTATTACACTAAGGTAAAACTAATTATTCTTGCCTTGATTATGGTAATCGATTACCAATTTGTGAGAAAGGAAGTTAGCAACATCTGAGAAATTTTATATTCTCTGCTACAAGACTCAGACATTCTTCATCTTATTTTTCCTTTCCCTTTCACTCTGGCAATAGGTTAACCATAACAGCCTTCCAACTATCTTGTCTCTAATCATCTGGAAGTCCCACAAATGCATGAAAACTCGCAACTCCAGTCATCTGTGAGGACAACTTAGAATCATAGAATCATAGAACCACCAGGTGGGAAGAGACCCACTGGATCATCAAGTCCAATCATTCCCATCAATCTCTAAACCACGCCCCTCAGTACCTCATCCACTTGCACCTTAAACACCTCCAGGGAAGGTGACTCAACCCCCTCCCTGGGCAGCCTGTTCCAGTGCCTAATGACCATTTCTGTGAAGAATTTTTTCCTTACGTCAAGCCTGAACCTCCCCTGGTGGAGCTTGAGGCCATTCCCCCTTGTCCTGTCCCCTGTCACTTGGGAGAAGAGCCCAGCACCCTCCTCTCCACAATCTCCTTTCAGGTAGTTGTAGAGAGCAATGAGGTCTCTCCTCAGCCTCCTCTTCTGCAGGGTAAACAACCCCAGCTCTCTCAGCTGTTCCTCATGAGACTTGGTCTCCAGTCCCTTCACCAGCTTTGTTGCTCTTTTCTGGACGTGCTCCAGAGCCTCAACATCCTCCTTGTGGTGAGGGGCCCAGAACTTAACACTAAGCATGTCTGAAAAATGTATGAATCTAGGCAGATATTGACAGATTTGGCCTGAACATATTTTTTTGCCAGAAATATCTTGCTGCTACTTTTATAGATAGAGGTATTTCACCTTGCCAGAAGCATTTCTGTCCAGCACTGGCATTTTGATGCTTTCTTAGTTTTTGGGAGGAGTTAGACAAGGGATGAAAGGAGCAATATACATACTGCCTTATCCATGCAAATGCCCAGCCAACAGTGGCATTGTGCCAGTGGGAAAACATTGCCCTTGAATCCTGCAGCAGAAAAGGCCTTTGTGTGGGTCAAAGAAGGGATTTTCCCCACCTCTCCCTTGTCCTGCTACAGCTGGGTAAACAAGGTTAATTTTAATGTCTCTTGTTACTCAGATCCCATTCCATATGTCCTAATTAACCCTGTCTTATTCTAGCTAAAGGTTTCTGTTAACACCTTCTTTTCAGTATTTCTTGCATGCTGAATAAGTTCCATTAACATGCAAATGCTTATGTGGCACTTTGTGTTGAACTTCATTAGTATGGGAAGATGCATTTCCCAATGGGTGGTCACTTGAACAAGACTTAATGCAATTCTACAGTTTTGATGACAACTCAATATCACCTGTGTGAATACAGTAACATTTTCTCTGGTATGTTTGAGGGAAAATGAATTTTATTTGAAAACATATTGCACTAATTTGCAAAGTTTTATGCTGAATAAACACGTTGGCTACCAATATTGTCAGCCAAACCAGTGAATGTGAAATAAGTTTATGAAATGGTTCTTGCAAAGTAATATTTGAATGTAGAAAGAAGAGTTTTTTAGTGCCAAATTTCTGGAATATATTTCTAAAATCTTTCACTAGTAAATATATATAGTATCATGATATATGCACGCCAAGTAAGCTGAGGTATTGGTACTAATTTTCCAGGGTCGAACACAATGCTTGCAAACAGTGCATAGTTAACAGAAAAAAAAAAGAGGGAGACTAATTATAATTTATAATTTATTTGTACTTACAGATCTAAAGATCCGTACAGTTTTGAATTCTATACAAAAAATGAGGTCAAATTGATTAATCTAAAAATTTTATTACGCAAATTCCTTTGCACTTAGAGCACTCGGTAGAAATTACATCATTGTGGGGAATGCACAGCTTCAATACTTATTATCTTTAATTCTATCTCAGAAGACAGATGCTTTCATTATCTTATTCATTCTAATGTGTAAAGAAATATAATATTTTTCCTGGAATATTATGATGAAAAAGACCTGGATTCAGCTGTGTTCTTAACCATCCATCTAATCTTAAAGTGCTTATATTGTTCATATCGGGAGACACAATTACCTCTGTACCCAAGTAAAAATGTTGTAAAAGTAAGGATGTAAACAGTGATAAGATCAGAATTTTAATTCAAAACTTGCAGTACTTATTGGAAGCAAGTGTACAAAAGAGAAGCAATGGTTAGTTGATCTGATCTGTGTCCATAGCGTGAGTGGGCTGTAGTGGAAGCCAGTAGCTACAGCTCGGGAGAGCAAAAGAAGATGCTGCAGAGCACCCTTTGCTGAATGGTCTCGTGTGGTCTCAGTTGATAATTTTTATTATACGGAGAATAGGCCTTAGGAGGAATGGCTGAGTGAGCTGGGGTTGTTTAGCCTGGAGAAGAGGAGACTGAGGAGAGACCTCATTGCTCTCTGCAACTACCTGAAAGGAGGTTGTAGAGAGTTGGCTGCTGGTCTCTTCTCCCAAGTGACAGGGGACAGGACAAGGGGGAATGGCCTCAAGATCCACCAGGGAAGTTTGTGCTGAACATTAGGAAAAAATTCTTCACAGAAATGGTCATTAAGCACTGGAACAGGCTGCCCAGGGAGGGGGTTGAGTCACCTTACCTGGAGGTGTTTAAGGCACAGGTGGACAAGGTGCTTAGGGGTGTGGTTTAATGTTTGATAGGAATGATTGGACTTGATGATCCAGTGGGTCTCTTCCCACCTAGTGATTCTATGATTCTATGGTTCTTTGATTCCATGGTTCTTTGATTCTATGAATGAGGAGATAGTGATTGCTCTGAGAAATCAATTAGCAGATTTGTAGGATTAATGTCATGTGTTCATCTTTGTCATCAAGCACAAATCAGTGAGACGGTCGCAGCTTACACATGCTGCTTCTGACAGTGGTCACTATCAAGTGAGTCCAAAGAACAACAAGAAATATCAGTAATGGCATTTTTTTGTGGCTTACCTTTTTTTATATCCACTGAGATTATTATATTATTTATAAGAAGTTCTATGCATTTTGGACCTGTGGTATATTTAGGGCTGCAAAGCTAACCTGTGACTATGAATTTCATGAATTTAATATGACTAGAATTTAATATTACCTTATATAAAAGAACGTATTTTAGCTTGTAATTAGCTGCAGTCAGGTTATTGAATATCTTTTGGTTTGGTAATTATTTTTAGAAGTCACAAGCCAATGACCTTCTCAACCATTGTAGTCTTGAAACATGTCTATCATTTCTTCTGCAAATTCTTTGTGACGTAAGTATGCCAAATAGTTCCAGTTTCTGTTCTTATGAAAGCCTTTTCATATTGCTATGGTGTTCTTTTGAGTATTTTCTATTGTCATAGAATGCCTTTTACAGTAGCCAGAGTTGTAGACGAGTACCCTGCTGATTTACTAAATGACTCCGTAATCCCTTTGGTGTTATTTTACACACATATGCTTTATATATCCTTAAACCCACATCTGTCCTTGTACATTTCAAAAAACATTTGCACAGATCTCTCCCTAGTGTCACCAGAATTCTTTGTGAGAAGACATTAATTCTTGCAATACTTATTGTTCTCCATGTCTTTTGTCTATCATGTTGATCACAGCTGCAACTTTCTCAAATTTTATGAAATTCACCATACTCTTCTCTCATCTCAACAAATCGAAATAATTTTGCCTCTACCTATAACTACTTTTTCTTTTCTCTGATTCTTAATGCCATTCTTGAATTGCTTCTACAAAGATGTTCTTGGAAAGCTCTTTATTGCCAAATATAGTGCATTTGCAGAACATAACATCTACTTCTCTCACAGTTATTCCTGAACCTTGTCTGGTATTTCCTGTGAAATATCATCTATTGAAACATTAAATATATATATCACAAGGAAAAATTAGGGTAATAATTTTGCTTAAACTATTTGTTTCTTTTTTTTATGCAATTTCAAAGACATAAGAGGACAGGCTGCTTTCCAAATGACATACTAAATTTCTATGTAGTATGAAGACAAGTAGAGTTATTTTAAGTAGACTTAACTCAAAGCTGTGTAATGGCTAAAATCCATCATGTCTCAGAACAAATCAGTGTGTAGCTTTTGCAGTATGGTGATGGCTTGTAGAAAGCCTGTTTGATCATAGTTGTCCATAGAAAGGTTGGATACCAAGCCTCTGCAAGGCATTTGCTTTTGGCAGAATGTATGGGTTACTGGCAAAAATACCATAACTGAATCAGTAAGAAGAAAGAGACAGACTGCAAGAATTTCCAAACTGAATGTTTAAGTGGAATATGAAGAAAAGTTGTAAAATAGTCCACATTAAGCAGCGCTGGAGCATCTATGTTGTGAAAAAATATTTCTGTTTGCTTTATAATTTTATTTTTAGAAAGATCTTGTGGTATCTGTAATGTCTGCAGCTTACTACTGTGCACTGTAAATAGTTTAGTTTAGCAGAGAAACGGTACCAGAACAACAGAAACTCTAATGTTTCTGACTCCACTTTCTTCAGAGAGCTGAAGCTGCTTCAGGTCCAGTTGCATTTATTTTACTTCATGATATATTAAAGAAATTTTCCAATTCCTGGACTGTCTTGCTGTTTTTCTATCAGAGATGCATCTTAAATAGTGATGATGGAATTATCTTAATTTATTTGAGAGTCTGAGTTCAGAGCTCGTCAACCGCGTCCCAAACAGCTAACCAGTCTCAGCAGCACATGTCAAATAGAAGGGAGAAGGACCTCTTGATTGGAGAAGAAATCTGGCAGAACCTATGTGCCAGGAAGAGAAAGACAGAAAATGGCCAGCACATCTAAGCTGTCTCATGAATTAAAATAATTTAATGTAATTGTCTAAATTCTTTAGATAACTTCAGAATGCATAAATCTGCATTGCAGTCTAAATAATCTGTTTTCAGGCAACTGATTTAAAAAACAACGACCTTTTCCACCACCTCTCCTTCTATGATAATGCACACATAGTGCTATAGAAGACAAAGAAGCTTAACTCTGATGTAGACCAAAAAAGCAGCACCTTTCAAAAAAACCCAACAAACTCTCCTTTATCCCAGAAGACAACTTTGTTTCCTAATTTGCAAGGTTAGCACAGTTGTAGCAACTTAGAAACAGTATTTTCCCAATGTTAAAAGATTAAAAGGTCTATTTCCTTTGTTTTGTAAAAAAAAGCTGATTTGAAAAACAATCTCTCTCGTCTTTTTTTTCTTGAAAAATTGAAATAATCATACTAGATTATAGTGAAATAAAACCCCAAATCATAATTGCTCTTCAGGAAAATAACACTAAAATTTAATGTGTCTTTATGGTGCCCTAAGGTAGCATTCTGGCACACCAAGTAAAACTTCCCATTCATCCCAGTAGAGCCACTATTTCATCATTACTTCCAAATATTAACTTATTCCCTCTCCCCTCTTTTTCCCCTGTGATGATTGCTTGCAACATCTTCATTGACAAACTTTCAATATAGGGATCTGAGGTTTTATCACTCCACATTGTTCAAGTGATTTAGAATACAAAGTATTTTTCCTGTAGGAAATTCCTATAGGGAGTTGACTTTTCAGAAAAAACTCTAAAGTATATTGTTCCAAAGACAAAATGTTTAGACTAGTTTGATCTGGAAGTGATTTACCCATGTTCATGCTACTTTCTTTAAAAAACCCAGCCTTCAAATAGCAATTTTTTTTTATGAAACAGTACTATGATGCTGTGATAAAGGTAGCATAGAAACAGGACAACATTGTGGAGTTGCAGTCAAATATATCTTCTGAAATCAGAAATAAAAACATCTGTGTTCATCTGTCCACATCACTCAGCATCTTTTTATTGACATCAGGTTGTTAATATTTAGGAAGCAAAATATAGGTATTCATGTATTATTTTTTAATTACTTGTTGAGGGAATGATTGCTGTTTTCCAGTGATCTCCCACTACCTGTAGAAACAACTACAACAGAAATTCCAGACAAAATCTTTTTTGAGGTAGAACTCCCTTACACTTCTCCAAACAACAGTAACAGCTCATTTCTAGCATTTAACTTCATGGTAAGGGCATATTACATGTGTACTTTATATGAACTGCATTTTGAAATAAATGAAGTTACACACTTTGTTCTTTAAATCTGTTTGATTCCCAGGACAACTTATGCAATATCTCATAACAGACTGCAGCCAGGATAATATTTCTGCCATCTGAATTACCTAAAAATCTTTTAATTTATGAGTTTTACTACATTTTAAAAAGAGCGTTTGGCCAAGTAGTTTTGTTTTCTTGTTTAAATATTATACACAGAGTTTATTCCTTGAAAAAACACCAAGAACACATTAGAAAAACCTTACCTTTTAGCAGATTTACTTCAATTGTATGGTATGGGAACATGTAACATTTTCATACAGGTTAAACAAAAGACAAGCAACAAAACTCTAAGAATATAAAGTATTATGAGACCTTTGTAATGAACTCAGTTTAAAAGAGATTATTTCTGCACTGTAGCAACACCCAAAGCTATTACTCTGTGGCAAATTTGACGTGTTGTGTTGTGGCTTCAGCAAACTCCACAAGTGTGTAAACAGTCAAAGTCAGAATCTGGACCATGTATCAAGCTTTGGGCTGAATCTGTTTTTCCTGTTTGCACTTGTCTGTAGTAGACTTGAAACAGTACAACCAAACTCTGTACATTTCTATGATTCAGCATCTGCTGTACTGAGCTAAGTAATCCACCTAGTGATTTGGAGGGATGAGCTAGGACAACTTTATAATTCTGTGTTATGTACTGAAACCTCAATATGGTGCATGGTTGCAAGGCAGAGCTACAATTTAGTCTGGGTTTTGCTGGGAAGAGCTGTACGTACGGTTGACTTCCATCTCTGCAGATGGGCCAAGAAGATGACAGAAATTCTCTGTGTGTATGTGAGGGCTGATTTGGCCTGAACATATTTGAATATTTCAATTGAAATTAAAAAACCCTACATTTGTTTGAACTTAAAGAGCAGTTTTGCTGGTATTTAATGTAACACCTTCCCTCCCAAAAAGCAAGAAAGCAAGTATGTAAAAGTTAAAAACTGAACTTTTTTTTTAGCGGTAAAAAGTATTCAGGGAACTGAAATTAAAATATGAATTTTTGTTTCTCTTACTTAGATAAAAACATTAGTTAATATTGACTCATGGCCTTTACCCAAGTCCTTAATTTTGAATCAAGTATCCTAACTCAAGTTTCTGCCCACAACTGCAAAAACAACACAGTAGGAAGCAGGGATGGCCTTAGGTCTGTGTTTTGACTACACTAGACAGAAGCTCCTGTGTTAAAGGTAAAGAGAGAAGTCAGTCCAGAAGGACACTTCATAACACAGAAAGGATGTAAATGGTATGGCCACTTTGAACAAATTAAGACATCCAGAAAGAAATTATGTTACAACCCTAATGCACCTAGTGATTAGAAGAAGGTCTTTAATTTGTGAGCCAGCATAATATTCAGGACGACTAATATCAACTGTGCTCTTGAAGAATTTTATACCTTTCTGAATATTGAATAATTCAATGTAAATTTTAGTGTTCAGAAGGTTTTAATTTACAGTGTGATTTCCACAGATATATTCTTTACTTGCACTTTGTGGCCCTGCTGGTGGCTAAATGGCTGCAGGTTATTGATAAAATACCACTGTTGCTGCATCTCGCTTAGAGATTTTGCTCTCTAGCTCGCTTACTAAAACCGTTCAAAGACAATGTCATCCCACAAACCACTGCAGCATGGCTCAAGAATCACACTGTGCCTTGAAAATGTATCCCTTCTTGTTTAATCTATTGTATTTAATAAATCTTCCTTAAGCTCTTATTCAACACATAGAAAATTTTATTCTTGATTTGGTACATAAGTATCTTAAAGAATAAGTTTTTTGGTGTTTTTTTTTTTTTTTTTTTTTTGTTGTTGTTTAGATGGGATTAGAGAGTAACAAAGAGTTATAAGGTTTTGCTTTATTGTGCTTTGTGGGGAGGTAGGAGGAGTTTTCTTCAGTGATATAACCTTTATGCTTTCTCACAGGCTTTCATCCAAGACCCTGTCTAGGGACAATTAGGCAAGTATTCATTCTAAGTATACATTATGAGGCAGTTAAATAAGAGCTGCTCTCCTCAGAGAGGATGGAGGGAGATCTGGGACATTAATTGCCAAGATGTCATGAGAAACTGTAGTGAAATAAGTCATCTGCTTCCAGCATGAACATGCAGCCAAGCTGCAAACTCACTGTAATTTGATACAACACCAATTTAGCGATAGCCCATTGCCTAGCTGGGTGTGTGTGCATGCTTGCTAGAAAAGGAAGGAAGACAGGAATAAGAAAAGAAAGTCTGCTCTTTAATGTTTTGAGTGGTGTGGGAGCTCTTCATAAGCAAATAAAGCAGCTGCAATTAAAGCTTCAAGAAGAAAATGAAGAGGCTACTGAAACTTCTCACTCCCCAGTTTTTAATTTCCATACTGGTTACTGAGATAGTCTAGTGAACTGTTTAATGTAAGAAGATTCAGAATCTGCAATTTAGCAAGTTTTTAGTAGGTCATAATGGTTGCTTGCACATTACATGCACGCTCTTGTACTGTGGTTAATAACATTAGAAAAATCACTAGCTAGTTTTAAGTAGCAAACCATGGAAGAAGAAATTTGCTGTAAACTCTTTTGTTTGGTGCACTTTAGTGAATAAGCCTGAATTCTCCATGGTTGAGAAGCCAAAGCAGTGAAAAGGCAGCTATAAAACTGATGATTAATTTCATACTTTCCAAGTTTTTCCCATATATTCTGAGCACAGTGGGACTGACTTACTTTCCACAACTCTTTCTGGCATTCTGTGTGAAAAGGCAAAAGGCATGATAATTGCAAAAAGGTGTTCACTCCTGATGACGAGGAGAAGGATGATGTAAAGAACTACACTGCAGCTGGAGGACCACAGCAGGATGACCAGCAGCAATATTTTGAGTGGAGGTGAGCACTGTGAATTACAGCAACACAACTGGTGTTAGGGCTTGAGGAAAAGCTGTAAGAGATGTCTGGGCAGGAATCAATATGGCTTTCTTAGGAGGCCATGTTACCTTGGCCATAGCATTCCTTTAATGCCCTTACATGGTTTTCAGGCTGCAGCTGACTTGTGCCCATCTGCCTTCTAGTATCAGTTCTTGCCTAATACTACCCCTCAGTGTAGACATTTCTCAAGATGATTCATTCTCAAATAAGACCTTGACTGGAAGGGTTGAACCTTCAAATGTTCTGAAACATGGCCTGCAAAATGTAGACTGGCAATAATGTTTAGGCTATGGGTTTGAGCATTTGATGGGAAGGTGAAAGAATCACTCATGATGGCAGAGGAAATTGAGCTGATGGGAAGGTGGTAGAGGAGAAGATCAAAACTTATTTTTCCAGAGTTTAAGTTGTCAGCTGGATCTGCACTGAGACATGCTATTGGGAAGGTAAGAGAGCTATACCAGGCAATGAGGAAGAGGATTTTTTTTTGAGTGGGTGTAGTGTTGTCAAAGATGGACTTAAGAACCTCCTCTGAACAAATAGCAGGGAGCTGTTGTGAGAGAGAGGAGGTGTGAACTAGAGCCAAAGGATGACACTGTAGAAACTTGCTGGATTTCCATGTATTTTATGATCATGAAATTATATTTGCTCATGTGCCTTTCCTTACACAGTGGATGTGTATAGAGATTCAGTGGGCCAGTAGGCTCTCAGTGTACCCTTTTCCGGATGCCAGCCTCCCATGGTACCACATGGTGTCACTAAATCATTGTTAGCAGACAAATGTCGCAAGAGAACTGACTGTGGCCCAAACATGAGACTCAGCATATGATCAACTGACATTGCTAGCAGAACCAACAAGTAGCTTAGGGAAGAATTTAAATGCTCTTTGTCTTAGTGTCTAGAAGCTCATTTCTGTAAAAAAATCCCAAAACCAGAAGAACATCTTGAGTATGGATAAATATCACAGGCCCTGCAAGGAAGTAAGGAACTGCCTTTCCTTGCAGCACGAAGGCTGTGATTGATTATATATTAGTATTTAAATGTTTTAGTATTAAAAGAAAAAAGAATATCTTGCAAGCTCTTTGCTTAGCTTTCTTTCCTGTTAGGTTTAGGGTAAAAAGCAAAGAATCTTGAAAGCTCACAAATATTTGTATTTAGCAATTCAGTGGTTTTATCTCAGCATGAGGCCAGACTAGGACAGAGAATACCTTGGAAACACAGATCAAACCAGCTCTTTAAAGAGTGGCTCCCAACCTACTCCCTGAAATTTCTCATGGTAATTTAATTAAAATCAGAAAAGAGGTCTGAATAGCACCCGTGAAACTCAGGGACATATATACGTAGTCTGAACTTCAGTGCATTTACACAAAATATGTCTTTATGTACAAATGTGAGAAACATGGTAGACTGCATCCAATCGCTATGGGTCGAAATAATTAAAAATGTGCCTCTTATTACTATTTCTTTCTATAATTATTACTATTTCTGTTTTTTTCATCTAGGAAAGATAGGAAATATTGCAAAACATATTCAAAGTAGTCCAGTAAGCACAATCAGTGAACAAGCTGTCTTCAAATCAAGCATAAATCTAGTCTGCAGTCTAACAAGAATTTGGATTAACTGAATTAATAACTCACCCTTTGATAATAAATGGGAAGGCTTTAAACATCTTTTTCTGCTTGCTGAGTGATTTTCTGAATTCTGGGTAGTGAGCTGCTGCAGAATATAGTGATTCTCAAGAGCAGACCACTGCAAAATGCAGTAAGTGATCATGCACATTTGGATAGCAGGAAGGAATAATTTCGCATTGGCCAAGATTGGCTGTACCCACTTTGCTGGCATAAATTCCCTAGCTGTGAGGTGAGGCAAGTTAGTAGCTAAAACATGCCACATAGTGGGCAATGGCAGTCAGAGGAGGATACGAAATGATAAGGACATGCTAAGAGAGGATCCTACCATAGAAATTTAATTTGTCCTTTCCTTGTGAGCAGCTGGAATCCAGGACAGCTAACTTCATCCCTTCTGCATTTGAAAGGCCATTTCTGGGGATAAGGAGGGTCATGAGAGAAAAAAAAACTTCTCTTTGAGTCAAGTGCATTGGCTCATCCTCTCTCCTTATACTTTCCATATGGCATTGCTAGCATGTAAGAGGAGGTCAGGTAACCAGACTGCAGGAGCTGGGAGCTTGTCTTGCCTCCATGCTCCTCTAAGATCCTTTCACACTCTGTGGAGAGAAATAGGCACTGCTAAGGACCTGATTTATTATCCATCCTGGAGCCCTGGCTTAGGACAGAATGAATCAGCTGTGAGAAGTGAATATCTCTTTGCTGTCACTGTAGAGGGAAAAGAGGCTGCCTGATAAACCTGTGAATTTTCAGTGGCTTAAATTGGGTGGGATGACTCTTGCCCTGAGAATCAAAATGTGTGGAGGCATGCATCTTAGCATGACAGTAGCGTCAGGCTGAAGTGGAATGCAGGAAACCACAAGAGTAATGGGAATTTCTCTTGATACTTAATAACGTCTGAAGCAGTTACTGTTTTGGGAAGTAGTTCTACTTTCAACTCATCCTGTTCTCCTGTAACATTCATGTGACTCGCTACAACAATGCTCTGAGGATAGAACTATCACAGTCTCAAGAATTGTTTAGAAGTCTTGCTCAGATTCAATGGGCATACTCCTACAGTGTCTCAGGACAAACATCATCCCACCATCCCACTCCTGGAGTCACTACCAACAATCAGCTGCAACAACAAATCACCAGGACTTCAGGCAGGGGAATATACCAAATCTGACACTCAAACTGAAGAAAAAGTGTAACTGATAACATGCCTTACCTGCCATAATCATGGCATGTGAAAGCTTCAGGTGTGCTTATGTGTGGAAATCCACAACACAGTATGACTTTTCTTTGGTCAACACCACCTCTTACTTTTCTGAAATGAAAGCAGTGATCTTGTTTTATTTAAGGGTCATTGCATGGTGGACATCTGAAGAAGACAGATTTTGCCTTGTGAGAGTAATGTGACACTTCATTGCACATTTATGTGCCTGAATTTTTGTGTGCAAAATATCACAAGACTTTCAGCCAAATTTAATACAAATGCTTTAAAATTAAATCATCTTATTCTGAGTGTTGACTCCCAGTGTGTTTATTTTCAAGAGCTTAAAGTTTTTTAAAATGTGGAAATCACTGTTAGAGAAAGATTGAGAGAAATAGTGCATTAGGTGACATATCTTGATAATGTACGTTTTGTACTTAGACTTTAATAAAGCTTTTGTCATTATTTCCCTATAGCATTTTCATGGAGAAACTGGTTGCCCATAGCCTGGATGGGTGTACTCTTTGCCGGGTAAAAAGCTGGATAGATGGAAAGTCTCAAAGTATTGTGGTGAATGGAGTTAAATTCAGTTGGCATCTGGTCGCAAGTGGTATTCCTCAAGGCTCAGTTTTGGGGTCAGTTTTGTTCAATATCTGTATCAATTATATAGACGAGGGGATGGAGTGCTCTCTCAGAGAGTTGGCAGACGACATCAAGTTGTGTGCAAATTTGATCTGCTTGAGAGAAAGAAGACTCTACAGAGGTAATTGGACAGGCTGTATCGGTGGGCTGAGGCCAATTGTATGAGTTTTAGAACAAGGCAGAGTGCTGTTCACAGCAGCCTTAGGAAAGAGTGACTGGAAAGCTGCCTGTTGTAAAAGGGCTCAGGGGTTGGCTGAACATGATACAGAGATGTGCACAGGTGACCAGGAAGGTCAATGGCATCCTGGCTTGTATCAGCAAAGGTGTGGCCAGCAGGAGTAAGGAAGTGATGGTATTTGGTGCTGGAGAGGTTGCACCTTGTCTCCTGTGTTCAGTTTTGTGTCACTCGTTGTAAGAAAGACATTGAGATGCTGGAGCACGTCAAGAGAAGGGCTATGAGACTGTGGCACAAGGTTTATGAGGAGCAGCTGAGGAAACTGGGGCTGTTCATACTGGAGAAAAGAAGATTGAAGGGAGAATTCAGTCTCTCTATAGTCTCTCTCTACATTTACCTGAAAGGAGGTAGTAGTGACCAGGTGTTGGTTTTTTCCAGGTAACAAAGAGTAGAGGAAGAGGAAATGGCCTCAAGCTGTACCAGGGGAGGTTTAGATTGGATATTAGGAAACACTCCTTCACTTAAATATTTGTCAAGCATTGGAATGGGCTGCCCTGGGAAGTGGTTGAATCTCTGTCACCAAAAAGTATTTAAAAGACATGTAGATGTGGTTGTTGGGGGTGTGGTTTAATGGTGAACTTAGTGCTAGATTAATCATAGAATCATAGAATCATAGAATCATAGAATCATAGAATCATAGAACAACCAGGTTGGAAGAGACCCATTGGATCATCAAATCCAACCATTCCTATCAAACAAGAAACCATGTCCCTCAGGACCTCATTTACCTGTGCCTTAAACACCTCCAGGGAAGGTGAATCAACCACCTCCCGGGGCAGCCTATTCCAATGCCCAATGACCCTCTCCGTGAAAAACTTCCTCCTAATGTCTAGCCTAAATCTCCCTTGGCGGAGCTTGAGGCCATTGCCTCTTGTCCTGTCCCCTGTCACTTGGGAGAAGAGGCCAGCTCCTTCGTCTCTACAACCTCCTTTCAGGTAGTGGTAGAGAGCAATGAGATCTCCTCTTAACCGTCTCTTCTCCAGGCTAAACAACCCCAGCTCTCTCAGACGCTCCTCATAGGGTCTGTTCTCCAGCCCCTTCACCACCTTTGTTGCTCTTCTCTGGACTCGATTGAGAGACTCAACATCCTTCCTGTGGTGAGGGGCCCAGAACTGGACACAGTATTCAAGGAGCGGCCTTACCAGTGCTGAGTCCAGAGGGAGAATAACCTCCCTGGACCTGCTGGTCACACCATATCCGATACAAACCAGGATGCCATTGGCCTTCTTGGCCACCTGGGCACACTGCTGGTTCATGTTCAGTCGCCTGTCAACCAACACTCCCAGGTCTCTCTCCTCCTGGTATCTTTCTAGACAGACTTCTCCTAGTCTGTAGCTCTGCATAGGGTTGTTGTGCCCCAAGTGCAGGACCCGGCATTTGGCCGTGTTAAGCCTCATGCCATTGGACTCAGCCCAGCAGCCCAGCCTGTTTAGGTCCCTCTGCAAAGCCTCCCTACCCTCCAGCAGATGGACACTTCCACACAGCTTTGTGTCATCTGCAAA
This sequence comes from Coccyzus lansbergi, assembly GCA_033558105.1. Classification (NCBI taxonomy): domain Eukaryota; kingdom Metazoa; phylum Chordata; class Aves; order Cuculiformes; family Coccyzidae; genus Coccyzus; species Coccyzus lansbergi. The sequence goes on along the minus strand of JAUMJK010000768.1, from coordinate 44,254 downwards.
CTTGCTAAGTGTACCCTCAATGCCTTCATCCAGGTCGTTGATGAAGATATTGAACAGGGCTGGACCCAGCACTGAGCCCTGGGGAATCCCACTTGGGGTAGGACCTCATGATCTTGAAGGTCTTTTCCGATGTAAATGATATTGTTATTCTATAATTCTACAATAAGGAGTTTTCTATAAGTGGTCCATAAAGAGTACCAACCACTTGTCATGCTGATAATCATAATTCAGTGACAATTATAAACTGAGACCTGTCAGTAAAATGGAGTATACAAACTCGAGACATGAAAGAAGATACAAGGTTTATGACTTCCTAATATTGAGTTGAAAAGAGCAGTGCAAATGTAAATTAAAACCAAATCTGCAACCAGACATACCCATAGACTGGTAATAAAAGACAGTGACACAGACTCAACCTTGGCTAATCTTGTTTAAAGGGTCTAAGACTGAGTTACTAAGAAAAATCTTTAATAAAAGTTTCCAAGGATTTAGAAACCCATCATAAAGTTGCTGATGTAAAGGACAATATGAAATAATTTCTGCTTCAGTCTGTAAAAACATACATTCAAAGAACTTGAAGAGGAACAAGTGCAGTTTACACATCCAATGTGAGGAATAATTAACAATCTTACATGAAAAAAGGATGCTGAACATACTTTAAAAATAGGCACAAACATCAAGTATCTTCCTGCCTTCAATCAAACTTTATTCATAATGAGTAAACATGTCACCTCATAATACTTTGCTGACTTAACAGGAATTTTTTTTTTGTTCTGAATGCTCAGTTGCCTGGATGGGGATGAAGAGAAGAAACACAGACAGGCTTGAACCTACAACATCTATTTCTATATTCTGTTGTTATTACTGGAATTGTGTTACATTTTTCCTGTTGAAACTGACAGGAATTTTTCTTCCAGTATAGTGAAAAATGTTAAGCTGCTTTTATTGTTCACATAGCCTAAAACTCAGGAGTCACCAATCAAAATCATAATGTAAACAAACTAATTGTAAATTCTTAAAATAAATGATTCAATTTTATTTTAAAAAACTTTTTTTTTCCTAGCTGAGAACATCTACCCTCCTGCCTCTAAACATTCATCTGTTATGGGAAAGAAATATCTAGTTTTGACCATCTTTACTGGAGTTCATTGACGCTGTCATACTAAGACACTTTTCTGTCCTGTTCTACTGAAGAAACCGGGATTTGAGAAAGCCTTTATAAAAGGAGAACTTTATCCAAACACAGCTGATGTCATATCTAATCGCTTTTCTTCATGATAAAAGAATGTTCTGGCACTAGAATTTTATTTAATCTCTTGCACTGGAAGGGAGTAGTATTATTTTTGTACCTATTTCTTCTATTTATTTATGTCTAGTCATAGCAAAATGAAACACCAAAGAGATGGTCACTGTGTATTTTATTAGTAAGTTTTAATATAATTGTAACTATTTCATTGTTTTTATTTGTGCAACTGTAGTGGCCAGAAATCCTCCCCGTACGCAAAACAGCTTTTGAGATGGGTGCTTTCCAAACCAAGCATGAAAAAATGATCACTCCCTCCAAAAGCTTGCAGCAAAGAAACAATAAACCTGTATTGTTTGGCAGGAATCACTATAATCACAGTACTTCAGCAAATACACTCACAGCAAAAGACTTTTATGTCACTTCTAGTGGGATGTCCCTGCTCATAGCAGGGGGGGTTGGAACTAGATGATCTTTAGGGTCCCTTTCAACCCTAGCTATTCTATTATTCTATGATTTCCTTAGGAGAAGAGAGTGCTTGTGAGGTATTAGCAATTTAACTGACTCCTATGAGAGTCACACAAAATTCTAGGTTTTTTTGAAAGCTCAGAATAAGTTATTTTGAATTTTTGAGTTAAAAGTTATTCCTAGCTCTCTACCTGTTAAAAATCATTAAACATGTAATCACTAGTGGAATGGAAATGGTTTTCATTCTGTCTGTCAAAGCTCTGCTGAGGACCAAATCTGACTTAATGATATGCCAAATCCCCTACAGACTGAAAAAACACAGAGTGCTAACTAACCTGTTCCAAAGAGACTTTAACAATATGCCATTAATCACAGAATCATAGAATCATTATGATTGGAAAAGACCTTGAAGTTCATCAAGCCTAACTGCCAGGCCAGCACCACCGTGGTTACTGAACCATGTTGTGAAGCATCACGTCTGCACACTTTTTGAACACTCGAGACTTAACAGGTAATTTTTAGCCTACAAACCTCTTCCCATAGCCTGAAATACTGACATTTCCATACCTACATGGGAGATCAGCTTTAGCCACTTAGAGGGTTACCCAGTGGAGACATAAACTAGTCTACCCATGCTTCCACGGGATGTAAACCTTTGCTCTTTCAGTGCAATGGGATAATGAGTAACTGTACAAACTGTCAGATGTGAGGTCCTGGAGTGCTTTCTCCAGCCTACATAATGAATGAACAACATAGATAACTCTTGGAGCAGTGAGTGAAACCCTTGTTTTGTGAAAACCTAATATATTTATATTAGTTCTCCTCTTCAGCAGCAATAAGATTTCAGGAAACCAGATGGGAGAAGGCATTCCCATATCACTTTTCAGCTGACAAAATATGTAGTATTCCCATGAGTACGAATCAGGCTACACTGTACAAGTATTTCTTCTAAGTCAAACAGGCTAAAAACAATATTAGCAATAAACTTTGTTCTTAGGTGTAAAGAAGCACTTAAATTATCAACTCTATTACTGAGTCTACATGGGCATATGTATAACTGATGCATCTATTTGCCTCTCTAGCTGTCTGAACTGTGTGTGAAATTGCTTTTCTTACAATATAGGCTGTGAACATTTGAGTTTGAGCCTAGCTAGTGTAAGCAAAAAAAAATATAAAAAAAAATCTGTGGTTGGCTAATACTTTAAAGCTTTGAAAACGTCTCTCCTCACCCAGAAACAGCTTCACTTAAGTAAGACCTTGTGGGCTTGCTTGAAAACTCCTTTGTTTTTCTGTGATGTAATGGGAACTCATGGGAGAAAACTGTAGCTAGGGATGAAGGAATGAGCAGTGAGCCATCTGAAATTTCCATCCTTGCATTTCAAGCTAGGCAAATGTGTGTGTGAGTAGGTACTGTTTTCAAACAGTCCTAGTAATCAAAATTAGGGAATGAAATCTATAAAGGATTTAGCCATAAAACCATAAAATAAGCTTATCTCTTGTTCTGCAGCAATCACGTTTATTTGGGGATGTAATTGTCCATCTTCTGTTATAAAGCTGGATTTTACTCAAGCAAGAAACAGCAGTCTACATTGTTCTCAAACATACTTACAATTTGGCTGAATGCTATCAACAAGGTAACAGTACAAACTGAACTTATTGTAACTAAATTATCTAAAGTGGTCAAGTAAGTGACTATAAAGCAATTTAAGAGTAGGATTCCTATGGCTCTTTTGATTCCTTTGAATGAATAAATTTAAAAATATTTATGAAAATGAGTACAGTTGAAAAAATATTCACCCAGTTCTTTTCTTAACAGCACTGTTGTGCAGTCTGCAGGAAACTGGTATTACTCTTCCCCATTTCTGCAAAATACTCAATGAGTTCAAATAACTCTTAAACCTACTGAGACAGTTGAATTATTGCAAAAATCTGTCTAGGGCTGTAGACATGTGTTCTTTTGAATCCCTCTCCATCCTACTGAAAAATAAACTACTGTTCTCCGTGGCTTATTTTGTCTCTGTCAAGGAACTGTTCTGTTCTCATCTCAGGAGAATTGTACAATAGCAATTTGATCCTGACCTTTTTACCTCTTCCTTGAATAACAGATGAAAATTGGACAGTGAAATGTGGTGTATGCTCCATAACTTGTGTCCCAGACACAATCTAATGACACTCTTCTTATAGTGAAAACAAAAGTTGCAGCAAAGGTTAAGGTAAACAGGTTTAGCTAATTACCTCTTAATCAAATCCAGTTATATTTTACTGCTGTCTTCTGAAAATCTGTGCCTGTTAAACCATTGACTTTGGTTGGATTAGCTCATCTCAGATAAATGCAGTGTGATTAACTTCTCCCACAGTACAGCAGCATGTAAATATCAAACTGGAATAACATACAACCAAGTAAACTCTACTCATGCTCTATCACAGCAGAACTCTCCAAGGCCCTCATGTACAAAATACTGAAATAAAATTTGTTTTTTTACAGAAGGCCATGGTGGGGAAGTAATCATTTTTGTGTCATTCTTTGTCTCATGGACAAAAAAGAAAACATCAGATGCGAAATGCATTACCACTTTCATGATGAGGAAAGTCACAGTGCATACATAAAAATTTACGCTTTTTCTTCTGCAAGTCCTTGCTATAGGCATGTAAATCAGGTGTATACATGTGAACATAAATATGCATTTGTAATAGTAAGCTTTGGACATAGCCAAGTGGCTACTTTTTTTTCCTAGAATATGAAATAACCTATTTTTCATCTAAGTAAGAAGAAATAAAGAGAGCTCAATTAAAAATCCTCTTGAAATGCTTATAGGAGATCTGAAAATGCATATATTTTTCTAGTTTGTACTTTGGTTTCAAACTCTAACTGATTTAATCAAAACGTTTATTACTTTTTGAGCAAATTTTAGACTTTTTAAAGAAGCGGCTCTGAAAAATGATTCTGTGTCAAAATAGTAAGGCAGCCACAATCCACCTGAGCTTTCTTAAGTAGCCCTGTGAAATGCAGTAGTTTCAACTCAGCTGCAGTTTTGGTGTTTTTTTTTTTTTATTTTATTCAAAGGCAAAATCAAAGACAAAAGAATACGTCTGCATTAAGTCTTTGCTGCAGGAGAATAGCAGAGCTTAATACAGCTCTGTCTGTTGATGATCAAGCATGCTGAATAGGATAGAAATATTTTACTTGACTTAGTGATTGTAAATATAAGTCTGGCTTTGCTTTAGGGTTAACTTTGTTTCAGTACCACTTGCTTACTGCAAAGCCCTTGTCCAAAAAACAGCACAAAAATGCTTCCTAAGTCTGACACTGTATGTCCTTTCCCATGCTCTTGAAGATCTGCTTGTACACTGTAAACACTTCAAACACGTATTTGCACTTCTCCATGGTCTGCCATATACTGCTTGCTCCTGTATTTTTCTCTAGCAAAAGCTGGGACAAATTACTTCACAGATCTCTCAACCAGCCTACTTTCAGTGTATTGAACATCCTTTATTGCAGGGACAACTAAGCAGAAATTCCTCTATATGTAACGTAGTGGATTGATGCTTCATAACTACAATATTGAACAGTGATTTTCTATCATCCACAGACATTGGGGCTCACTGTCTAAAGGCAACTGTGAAAGGTAACTTAGAAAACAAAACTGAGCACAGCTGATTTGAATATCCTAAATGAGGACCAAAACCACCTGCTATCACTACTTCTTAAATTAAAAGGACCACATATGATGAGTCTTTCACACATCTAAACTGGCCAACCTGTCAAAGGAACACAAAATTTAAATGGAAAGAGCTGGACTTAAAAGTAGTTCTGAAGAGTCTATGCTAGAAAGTGACTTTGAAGATAAACCACAGCCTTTCATAGAAATCAATAAACCCTTTCACTTGGGATCATATTATGATGATGTGCACACCATAAACAAATAATAGGCAGAGCATTAGGTGCCTTAAAACCTTTCCTTTGTTGTGCAGATGTGCAGTTATCACTACACTTTTATTTTCTCCATTCTACATAAATTTTTGTTAATTTTTCTGTTTTGCACCCTGTGAAAGCAGACTTTGAGTTCAAGGCTGTGTATAGTAGTTGGATTTTTCTCAAGGCATTGGAGTCCCTGCCAGTAGGTAAGAGTCTAACAGGCCAAATTAATTCCATCATCATCAAATTGAAACAAAGTGTCTGAGACAAAGTGACTGAGTGGTCAAGGAAATCTGCACCTGAGAATCAAACTGAGGCCAGTAAGGAATCCAATACATTAAAGGTGAACTAAGGTGTATTTATAGAACTCAGGGTGCACTCCAGTAACTGCATGCAAACTTTCTTGCTTTTTGTGTCTTTATCTTGTATTTATTGATGACTGAGGCACAAGGATTACTCTATGTGAATTTTCCTTCTTGAAATTAATTTTGTATGGTTGCTGCATTTAATATCTGAAATGACTTTCTAGAAAAACATTTTAAACTCTACACCTGTGCAGGAAAGCTTTGTGTGTTTGACAGTTCTGGAATTGTCCAGTTAGAAGAAGTGTCAGGGTTCAACTTACTAGGCTTTTAGTAGCTGCAAGACGCTACATGAGCTGAATTGCCTGTCCACCGGTGAACACCCGTTTTCTGCTTCCATTTCCTTGTATGGTGATGGGCAAAGCACAGAAGAAATTAATGCACAGGTTTTATCCCCTGCAGGGCTGACATCTTCCTGGCTAACAGATATAAACCTTCAGGTGATCAGACAGGACAATTGTGTCTGCTGTGTAGTGAGTATGCTTTATACCAGCACTATTGCTTAAGACACACTTCCATTCAATGGCAGGTCTAAGAAAATAGGGAAAAAACATGAGCTATCTTTTGGGTGAAAACAGCTGTGAGTTTTTAGTTCAATTGTAATTCTGCACCTTAAATTCATGATCCTTTAAATATGGTGTCATGTGAATGCTCATTACTCATTCTCTAAGGGAAAGGAAAGCCTGAGAAGCTCTCACACTTCCAAACTGTTAGGCTCTTCATGATTTTAAGCTGCATAAAAGTAATAAGAGTTCCACAAGATACTGCTCAGTGGCTCTTGAAAAGGCCATGAAATAGAACTTACTCAGCAAGTTTGTATAAAATTCAGTCTCTTGTTTTTACAGTGTTTATGGATTAAAACATGAAATGTAATTCTGACTAAAATCTCTGCCTCTCCACAAAGCTATTTCATATCAGACCTGATGCTTTTTTATTACCTGTTGTGGATTGCCAGCTGACTTTCTTTTACCAGAACTGGGCACTGGAACACTGTTCATGTTTCAAAAAAGGATCTATTGTACCTTACCCTACTCAAAGTGCCAAACGGACCCAGGCTAATCAAGGTTGGCAAAAACTTGAGGATTCTCCTCCTGCCTTTAGGGTCCTCCTTGCCTCCTTTCTCCCATTTCTTTTCACTCCTTTCTACAGTCCTTTACACAAAAGGTGACAATTTAGTCTGATCTCAGCCGAGGGCTTCTATTAGAGCTTTGCCTCTTGCCCTAGACTCCCCTCTTCAGAAAGTGTATGAAGGAAATTTTATGAAGAGGGTTATTCAACCTGTCAAAAATATATCACCATCTACATGTAGAGTTAATTATGCTGGAAGGCTCCAGGACACTTTATCTAACTTTTCATGAGGGTAGTATGGAATTCTGTGTCTGGACTAATCTCCTTAGGTATCCTCCAGAGTTAAGGAAGAGAAAAAAAGGCACTTTAAGTCTGTAATTCATGTTGTGACCTAAACTAGTGAGTTAAATCTCTCTCTCTCGTGTTCCCAGGGATCGGTGGGATGCAAGGTGATACGAATCTGAGATGAATCACAGCATCTGGTAATACTTATGGTCACTCCGGTGTCAAGGAGTCCCATCCTGGCATGACTGGCTTTTAACCTGAAGAGCCTCCAATAAAAATCTGATAGATTCTTAGGATGGGCCTAAGCAAACGGAATCTGTTTTTTTTTTAAATTGTTCCTGCATGGGGGAAATAACTCCATTAAGTAATGATGAGTCTCTTACAACCAGATAAATCTTGGTGGATGTTAAGAGGCTAGTGTTGCAGGTTATTTACACTGGAGTGTTGAATTGTGCTAAATAATTACAGTTATTGTTATACTATAGTTATTTTGTGAAGAAATTTTTTTCCTTTTCATTGGTGTGATGAAAGAAATGTTTCCTTTCTGCACAGCATGGTTATTTTATCTTGGATGTTTTTAAAACAGTTGATAAGGTTTGGAAAGTTTTTCAGCTGATTGAAACTGATGAATTTGGAGGCATTAATAAATGTAATCTGCACTGGGAGAACTGTATCAGTTGTAAGTTTGAAAGCTTATTTCTAGTGACAGTAGCTCTCAAAAGTATTTTACATTTGAAAAAGCTTGGAATTCTGCTGTTGTCATGTCTAATGAAAAGCAGAGATTAAAATATACACGTTTTTCCCTTCCATTTTCATAGTGGAGGGTTTGCCCATGTAGATTTTATGGACAGTGAGAGAAAACAACTCAGCCCTAGCCACGTGACATCGGTCTCTGTCGCTCATTTGTCAACAACTGCAGGTGGTGAAGGCACTAAGTGAATAATATGAGTACTTTCATCATTCTTCCAAGTTTCCATGCTAGCATTGCAGAAGTATAATCTTTGAATTCTTTTCATCTCAAGCTAATGCTGAAGTTTTCACTCATTACATGTGATGGTCAACAGCTGGACCTTGAGTATAGAAAGTAAAAAGGATGTTTAAATTGTGGGTCTTCTTTGGATCGATTAAAGTTTATTTACATACAGTGAAAGCATCAGCAGAACAGTTAGCAGACTTCCATCTTTCTCATAGCATGTTTGTTGGACTAAGCCTTAAGAGTGAGCAGGATAGAAAAGCACTGTCAGAAATGATATTGCATCTGAGGAGTCCCTGCTTACTCAGCACTGTTGCGTCCATAGGAATTGAACTTGGTTTTTTGGACTCACAACTATTGCAGTGGTTAGCCATTCTGGTCACATTCCTTTTCAGGACTGTTCTTATGTCCTGGAGGTGTCAGAACTTAAACTGCTGTCTCTTCCATGTTTTCCTAGTCTGGAGGCTCTTTTCAACATGTTGGCTTTGCTGAGTTCCATTCTTACTTTGACAACACTCCTCCTAAGTTAACTGAGAGCACCAGATCCAAATCTATGGATTCTGTGGAAGAGAGCTGCTGCAAGCTGAGTTTAAACACTCTCTATAAATTCAGTTGCTTTGTGGATACCAGCTGTGTTTGGAAATTTGACTTAGGATCTTAAAGTCACTTTGTAGATCCAGCCCTTGGGCACCTTTGAAAATTCCTCTGTAGGAAACAAGGGTTTTTCACTGTAAGTGTGAAATAGAGTAAAACACTTAGACTTAGATCATGTAGTACTTTTTATAGACTGGCAAAGCATCTAAATATGGTCTGTAAACCAGAAGGTGTTTTAAGGGGCGCAGACAGAAAGGAGTTACGTCTGCATGGGATCTTTGCCATCTTTATTTAAAGCATGGGGGAAAAATTGTGATGCCCTTGGGGAGGAATGCAACTACTTGTACTTTATTTTATTCTTGTAATTTGAGTACTGAGACCCTGAAGTTGAGAAAAGATGATTCTTTTTCTTGCTTCTGAACACCGAGGTAAATAAATAATGAAACTTTGTACACTGGTCCACTATATGGAACATTAATTCATTGAAAAGCTTGAACTTTAAATGATTACTTGTATTCCCATTTCATTATTTTAAGCAGGTTAGATTTTCAACACTGAGCTTTCTCTGGAAAAAGACACTTTCATGCATTAGGTTTTGCATGAGTTTTCAAGCAACATTGACTTGCACAGGCAGAAAAAAAGCCCCTGAACTCTGTTAACTGTCTGGATGTATGTTTCACTGTAGTGAAGGGCTCTTATAACTGGGCTACTGTCATGTACCTTTTAGTGCCTGAGATAAATGTTGTGGATCTTGTTGGAACAACAATTGCTTTTGTTTTGTGAAGGAAAAGTATCTAATAGTATATTTGTTTTAACAAAAAGTACTCTGTGACGTGGTCTCTTGGGGAACTGAAATTTTACCATACTGAGTCTGGACTGAAATTCTTAGAAGCTTGGGATTGTTCAGAGTCTACAAATGCCCTGACAAATGTGTGATTTAATGCGGAGAAACACTAGCACAATGATCCTTTCATAGACCTCTTAAAACATTATTGTTTCCTGTCTTCCAGGGATCACTTCTGGAAATTTGAATGCAATGCTGAACCCTTCACTGGTTTTAATGTCACCTTCACATAACTTCTCCCTTTTGGAAAGAGATGCACAGCTGTTAATCTACTTATGTATTTCAGCTGTGTTACTCTTTTAAAGAGGGTTATGAGAAACTGTTCTCTGTATTTTGGATTTACTAACTTTCTATTTCTTTTGCTACAAGAAGACTTTGTGAATACATTCACAGAACTTTCTTTTGTGAGTTCCTGAAGCTTTCAGGGAATTATTTCTTGAGTTTTATTTTTGACAGCAAGATTGTAGGAAAGCAGGATCAAAATCATCAACTGTAAGTTATGTTTTGAAGTAGCCTCATGTCTTCTGGAAGAAACTTCCAGGTACTGGAGATAAGGACACAGCAAACTTTCTTCTTGTATTCACACAAAATCTCATTCTTGCAAATCAGTTGCATCGTAATTGCTTTGTTTACTCAGATCCTGAGATGACACATTCAATGTAAGTTTATCTATACTAGCTACTTATGCCAGCATTTGCTTGTATCAGGTAAACAGCTGCTCTTGATGTTTTGACTTACATTTTTATTTTAGCAGATAACTGCCTCGAAACCATAGGGCTGTATGCTATGTGTTTGCTTTTCACGTTTTTCATTCTTCTTTAAGGTGATTTAATTGTTTAAGAGAGAGGTGATGTGAATATAGATAGCTGAAGTTGAAGCAAATGGGCTTCATTCAGGGGAAAAATACCCTAAGAAAACAGATATTTCTTCCATGATAGATCTATCATTGCAATTATCACTGTTCTTCCTTTCATGAGAACAATTAATTCCCATGCAACTGTCTTGATCAACAATATATCTGCACCGACCGTGTTCAGAGAAAACCACTCACAGAAGGTGCCAGTGCAGAATGTATAAGATAGATAGCATACAGGAGATTGTATCAAACATATATTTTAGTGGCATAAAGAGAAGTCCATGGGCTGAACAGCTCAAATAAGTGATACTGGTGCCCAATATGTGTTTGTTTGGAGTGTTACAGAATGTTCAAAGCAGGTTTCAGCAGAGTGGCATTGTTCATGTGTAAAGTCAGGTGGTGACAGGCGGTTGATGGGGTGCAGTAGCCTGTGTGGCACCACTACACCCAGAGCTTCAAACTTCATCTTGTCCAAGGATGCTCAGACTCCTGAGATGCATGATGGGCAAGATTCTTACAGATACCAGTCCAGTTTTTGCTTGAACTGCTTTATTGTGCATTGTGTTTTTTGCCTACTAGCTTGCCTCCTCAGACATCTGTCAACTTCATGTCCACTATCTGCACTGTCTCTTTTTCTAACATCTGTTTGATCTGCCAGGAACTAGATAGATAAATGAGATGTGGATTCTGCCAAACACAGCAGAACAGAGAAGCTTGTTAATGAGGTTATACTGCAGTTTTAAGATCCCGATAGTAAGGCCATGGTTAGCGCACTTGGTCTTTCTAGGTTTGAAGCTTGCCTTTAGCATATCACGATGCTGCAATGATTCATCTGTAGGTTTCCCTTCCACATATGCAGTGATTTTCTTTAAGACACAAATGATATAAATAATTTTAATGGTAGAGAAGAATTAAGCAGAACAAGAGGTGTAGATTTTTAGATGTTTTGACAAATGCTTTCCATTCCTGTGCTTTCTGCTGAGTCAAAAGATTTACCCAAGAATAAACATGAATTTCAAAAATTAAAATAAAAATCTATCCCCTACCTTTCCCCAGCTCTTTGAATGTATTGTCAGGCAAGCACAGTGGAGCATAGCCAAACCTGATACAGGGTTCATCAACGATGAGTTGTGATTTTGAAGTTGTATTTCCTGAAAAAACCAGGAAACTTCCATTTGAATTTCTTTAAGAAATATTTTCCTCTAATGTTTAATTTCAGGAAGAGGATTTGAGGATGAGATCAGAACAACTGCTTCACAAGTACAGAAGTCGGTTTATGTTTCACTGAGCGCTGAAAAGATCTCCTTTTCTATACTGTCTCTGTGTACACTTAAGTTAATTAAATGTGGATGTTAAATAAAGCCTCAGCAAAGGTGCTAAAAGGTTTTAGTGTCATGCAATGGTACTACATGGAAATGGGAAAAGAGTCCAGTCCTGCATGTATTTTCAGGATCACTTAGTCTGCACCATCACTGCAGCTTTCCTATTGGCTTCTCCCTTCAATTTGGCTTCCCATGTCCTAGGCTGATGTGGGGGCAGACCTGTGAGGGACTGAGGGAATAGCAGTGATGTGGCCACGCCAGCAGTTGCCAGCCTGTGCCAGCTGAAACTCTACATGTTTTTAAAGATCTTCTCACATCAGTTGTTCTGGCAGATGAGAAATTTGAAAGCCATCCTCTTATGAGTTTGTTGCCATTGCTATTTCTAGTTGGTGCCACCATGATACGAGGAGGGTTTGACCAAAGACCCAAGCCCATTGTTCTGGGATCCATACAGCCATAGAATAAGACAGACAGTGCCTGAAACCAGCTTAAAACACTGAATTCTGTGGCAAAAGATCATAAGTGGAAGAGAAGGAAAGCAGCATCTCATAAAGAATGTGAAGTCAGTGGGGTGCAGGAAAGACTCCCACAGGTCAGCCAACACATGTCTAATGGGGAAACAAGAATACAGAAGTCTCACATTCTAGGGTAACATCTCGTTGTAATACCCATAGCTGAGAAGAAAAAAGTTTAGGTAAATAGAGTGATGCTTTGCCATGCATAACAAGAACCTAAGCAGCAGAGGATACAAAAGGATGTCTAACTTAAAGATTTCAGCCAAGAACCTGAAAGGCAGGTTAGAATGACAGGTAGACTGAAGAGGTGAGGTGGACTGAGGGAAGAAATACAGTTTTGTTGTAGGTGTGTTGAAACTGGGAAGTGGCACTCTGCAAGGAGTTATCAAAAAGATAAGATAAAAAAATTTAGATTTGTCCAGTTAAGCAAAGGAGACAAACCACAGCAGAGAATATCTACAAAAGACTGCAAAGGGATGGCAGTCAAATTTATGTGAATGCTGTTCAAGATGGGTTCAAGAATATAAAATACTTATATATTCCTGTACATTTAAATTGTGCAATGTTCTCATTTGCTGTAACACTGATGGAGATTTATTCAGTGTGTAAAGGTATTTTGTAGTCAGCTCTGCTACACCGTCCCTATAAGCATGCCTGCTTTTGAATAAATGAGCAAATGATACCATGTATCAATTTTACTTCATGGTTTATCAAATATGTGCTCTTTATACAAAAAATACTGCTGTACCTGGGCACTGGAGAAATCAGATAAACATTTTCTGTCAGGTAAAATAGCACAGTCCTTCCATTATTATGAATACTTCTCAGTTACAACAAAAAACCTAGGAGATACTTAATCTTTTGTCTTATTCTGCACAAATAGATACAAGACTGAATATATTTCTAGTATTGAATTACTTGTTCATGTATTCCAAGTTAAAGATGCTAATTACTATCTCTATTTTCACAACCTTATCTGATTATATTACCCTGACTAAAGGGCAGCCAACATTCAAGATTAAATTTCAAGATAACACTAATAGATCTATTTCCTCCCTTAATTCTTCTGTCTTTTGGCTGATTTTCATTAGTTAAATTATAAGGCTCTTATTGGCCCTAGCTTTTTCAATACAACATACCACATAGACATGGAAATTTGATCTTGATGTTATGATTCATTATTTAAAATCTAACTTCAGATCTGCCTATTACCCAAGGAAAGGAGGAGAATGCAAATAATGATCTAAGATTCAATAAAGCAAACATTCAGAGAAGTAGAAAAGTCTGCCTTGAAAATATCATCTGGAAAGGAGGAGCTGAAGGATAGTGACAAAGTATCGCAGAGATGTGTCTTACAGAAACTTTCTGGAATAGAAAACCAGTCAGCAATATGTTTTGGGAATTTTCCCAATTATCTCTCAACTCAGCAGCTTTAATACTCTCTGTGGGATGTGTGAAATACAGAAAGGCAGAGAAAGACAGTTTTGTCAATGTTTTCAAACTTATTATCAGTTTGACAACACTCGGCTACTAAATTATATGCTATGGTCAGAAAGTCAGCTTATGTTAAAGCAAGGATACATTCCTGGACAACTTAGCAGTACTAAAAACAGTGAAAGTATGTATATCCACAGCTATGACGAAAAGAAAATGCTATTTTTAGAAGTCTCCTGGAGCTTTAGCCAGTGTTCTTAGCTCCCAAGTTATGATTTTTAAATTCCTAGTGTTAGTACTAAGGAAATTATTATTTTTAAGTTATTTTTTTCAGAATTAGTGAAAAGTGATAGCTGGAACCAACTTAGGTCACTAGGTGACTGTTTTTTCAACTAGTTGGTATTTCCTTCTTCCCTCCTTCAGATACCCAGAGCTCAGAAGTAGTCAGCAATACATGTGTATAGTTCTTAAAACAAAATGGGTAGGAGTTTCTATGGGGCAAAAAAAACCCCATAGGGTACAGAAACATCTAAGGGAAATAAGCAGTAGGTTAGTGTACTGTTAGTGTCAGTTCTGGGAGAAGGACAATTGCAGCTGATGGATTTGGCTATTTTCCAGTTTGCCAGCTCCCTGTAGTATTTTGCACAATAGTGTTAGTGACTAGCAGGGACTTTTGCTCTTCTCCAGGAGGACCAATGGCGCAAGCTCGGCTTGTATATTTGGAAGGGGCAAGGATCTGTTATATGTATTTGCCACATGCATATAACCCTTCCTCCAGAAAGACTGAACTTTGACTTTTATGTACACTCAAGGAGATGTTTTACAGGAAGGGTGAAAAACCTTATTGTTTTACTGCTCAGACACAATGGGAACACCAAACTACATATTATGCCTAGTACACAGTATATCTCAAACACTGTGAACAGAGAAGTGCCTGAGGAAAATTAATGTTTCCTGTAGAAAAACTGCAGTAACTTAAATACTCAGAAAACCTAGATCTGATCTACTGAAGGCTCATTCATCTGGCTCATTTTTCTTAATGAAAAATGTGACAAATCCATCTCCAGAAGAAAACTCTTAAACACAGGGTTAGACGTAGCTTCCATGTCCTGGTATTTTTTATACCCCTGGCCAGCAGTAAACCTGTACATGTAGAGATGCTTGTCAAATCTCTTCACATCCTCTACCAGAAGTCCTGGCTGACTGGGGATGCTCTATTGGACTGGAGGCTGGTAGATGTTACACCTGTTTACAAGAGTCACAGAGAGGATCCAGGAAACTGCAAACAAGACTTACCTCAGTGCCAGGGAAGGTCATGGAGCAGGTCATCTTGGGTGCCATCTCACAGCACATATAGCACAACCAGGGGACCAAGCCCACCAAGGACGTGTTTATGAAAGGCACATCCTGCCAAACTAATCTGATCATCTTCTACAACAAGGTGACCCACTTGATGGATGAGGAAAAGACTGTGAATAAAGTGTACCTGGAATTTAGCAAAGCTTTTGACACACTATCTCTCAGTATCCTACTTGAGAAACTGGCTACCACTAGTCTGGACAGTTGTACCTTCTACTGGGTTAAACACTGGCTGGCTGGTTAAGCCCAAAGAATTGTGGTAAATGGAGCTAAATGTGGCTGGAAGCCGGTCACAAGTGGTGTCCTCAGGACTCAGTGCTGGGTCCAGCTCTGTTCAATGTCTTTATCAATGACCTGGATAAGGGGATCAAAAGCACACTTAGCAAGTCTGCAGATGACACTAAAATAGGAAGATTTGTCAATTTGTAGGAGGTCAGGGAGGCTCTAGAGGGAGATCTGAACAAGTTGGATTGTTGGGCTGAGGCCAGGGGAACAAGGCTTAACACAGCGAAGTGCACAGTCCCGCACTTGGGACACAACAACCCTGTTCAGCACTACAGACTAGGGGAAGAGTGACTGGAGAGCCACCAGCACCTTGGCTTGTATCAGAAACGGCATGACCAGCAGGTCCAAGGAAGTGATTCCCCCCACTGTGCTCAGCACTGGTGAGGCCACCCCTTGAATAGTCTGTTCAGTTCTGGGCTCCCCACTACAAGAAAGACATTGAGATCCTGGAGCTGTTGGCCCCACTCCCTGCTGTGGGCATGTGGCCTTCTCCTATTGCCATCATGTTGACCAAAGGTTGTGCTACTCCTATGCAGGAGCTGCTCTCCTCTCCTCCTCCTGAGAGTTGTGTTTGTGAACACTCCTAAGCACATTTCAGTCAAAATCAGTCTGCAGTAGAAATTCTAACACAACTTCACTTGCTTGAAAGGCATTTTAGGGGGTGCATGAGCTGACTTACGTAGTACAGTGTGGAAACAGTCTGAGACCTGTGAAAATAGACAGTACTGGGAAGCTGTGGGTGGTTGTGAGTTGCAATGGACCCTGTTGGGAGGGGACCTGTGCCTGGGACCCTGACAGTCCCTGGCTCAGGTCCTACCCACGGACTGCCCTCTAGCAAAGACACAGAGGGCAGACTGAGGATGATCAGTTCTGTATATTTTAAGGTATTTTCATTTCTTTTAGGAAAATGAGGTTAGATAAAGGGGTTTTGGTGTGAGTTTCACTGGTCTGGCTAGTTAAAAGACGAAGTAATTATTATAGATCTTGTAACACAAGCCAAAGAGTTGGAGTAGGCAGCATCCCCTAAATGAGAGACTGCGTGTATTAGTTTGTTTCCCTGGCAAAAACTGAGAATTGTCTGTCCTTCTTCAGATGGTCCAAAAATGTCAATTTATATTTTCAGCAGCACTTGATACTTATATATACATGGCTTTATGTTAAAATTGTATAAAATTAATAAACTGCTAGTGAAACTGCCACTGAACTGATCAGAGCTCATTAGTTTACTTCACATACATTTTCATTATACCAAAAAGATCTATAATCAGAAGTCAATACTAATCTCTTTATTCTAATAATTTCTATAAATGCTGTTAAGGTAATAGAAAAAGAAAAATGCTTATAGCATAGTGCAAATGCTTTTACAAAACAGAAATAAGGGACTTTTTTTGGGAAAAGTATTTCTCACCCCAACTGCCCTTTTAAAATGTGACAGATCAGTGTATTAAAATGAGCATTCGTATCTCCAGGTTTTAAACATTTCCACACCTGAATATCTAGTTTTGTTATCGCTCTTCTCATTGACATAGTACCAGATCTAGATGCTGCTAAAAGTACCCACAGCCTTGGAACAGAAACCTCAAGTTATTGTTAATCAAGATACTCCATTCAGTGATATGTATTCCAGCTGAAATATATATAAGACTTCTAGCACTATTATTTTTAGTTTAGATGTGCACAAACATTTGGTCATCCTTGACATAAGAGCAGGGGGAAAATTATGCATTTCTGTTTATGTCAAATCGATGGGGTCACATCTGGGATATGCACAGGGAGCTGGATTTCAAAACTATATCTTAATAAAAAAGGAGAGCGCTATCTTAATTCATGACCTTGTTGTATTCACATGCAATGTTTCCTCCATTCCAGGTAGAAAAAACCCCTTATTTCTTGCCTTTCAGTAATAAATTGACATTACAAGGCATTGATTAGGGCATATGTGACAGACTGCTGCTTGTACAACATTCAAAACCTTGTGGTTATAGTGCCACATACCCACTGGCATGCCAAGATTTCTTACTGTGTTCACATTAGAAGCCAGATCCTCGGCTCCATAAAGCACTAGAGGGCAGGCTAGACTAGAGTTCCCCCCAAAATGAGGAATAAAAGAAATTGTGTCCACAGTTCTACTCAGAAGTACAACTTGAAGGTAGAAAGAAAGTTTCACCATACACCTAAAACCTTTAACAAGATTTAGGCTGCTTCACAAGGAATTTTGTTTACTCTTATTGGGAGGTTTTATTTCTGAGCAGAAGCAACAGGCATTTCTGCAGGGAAGCAGAAGTCAATTATGGTTAGGTTCAGCCCTGAAGTGCTGACTCCACAGTTCCTGTGAGGGATCTGCTTTCCCTTTCCCACCAGGC
The DNA here is from genome assembly GCA_033558105.1 of Coccyzus lansbergi. Classification (NCBI taxonomy): domain Eukaryota; kingdom Metazoa; phylum Chordata; class Aves; order Cuculiformes; family Coccyzidae; genus Coccyzus; species Coccyzus lansbergi. The sequence goes on along the minus strand of JAUMJK010000768.1, from coordinate 26,367 downwards.
CTGATGCTGACAGCTGTGCATCTCAGCTTCTTCAGAGGAGGCAGCACCATGCATCCTCCCTGCACCTTGGTCACAGAATCACAGAACAACCAGGTTGGAAGGGACCCATCGGATCTTCTAGTCCAACCATTCCTATCTAACACTAAACCAAGTCCCTCAAGACCTCATCCACCCGTGCCTTAAATACCTCCAGGGAAGGTGACTCAACCACCTCCCTGGGCAGCCTATTCCAATGCCCAATGGCCCTCTGCTTGAAAAACCTCCTCCTAATCTCCAGCCTAAACCTACCCTGGCGGAGCTTGAGGTCATTCCCTCTCATCCTGTGCCCTGGCACTTGGGAGAAGAGGCCAGCTCCCTCCTCTCCACAACCACCTTTCAGGTACTTGTAGAGAGTAATGAGGTCTCCTCTCAGCCTCCTCTTCTCCAGGCTAAACAACCCCAGCTCTCTCAGACGCTCCTCATAGGGTCTGTTCTCCAGGCCCTTCACCAGCCTCGTTGCTCTTCTCTGGACTTGCTCCAGAGCCTCAACATCCTTCTTGTGCTGAGGGGCCCACAACTGGACACAATATTCAAGGAGCGGCCTCACCAGTGCTGAATACAGAGAGAGAATCACCTCCCTGGACCTGCTGGTCACACCGTTTCTGATACAAGCCAGGATGCCATTGGCCTTCTTGGCCACCTGGGCACACTGCTGGATCATGTTCAGTCGGCTGTCGACCAACACCCCCAGGTCCCTCTCCTCCTGGCAGTTTTCCAGCCAGGCTTCTCCCAGTCTGTAGCTCTGCATAGGGTTGTTGTGCCCCAAGTGCAGGACCTGGCATTTGGCCGTGTTAAACCTCATGCCATTGGACACTGCCCAGCGGTCCAGCCTGTCCAGGTCCCTTTGCAAAGCCTCCCTACCCTCCAGCAGATCGACACTTGCACACAGCTTTGTGTCATCTGCAAACTTGCTAAGGGTACCCTCAATGCCCTCATCCAGGTCATTGATGCAGACATTGAACAGGACTGGACCCAGCACTGAGCCCTGGGGGACCCCACTTGTCACTGGCCTCCAGCTGGACTTAACACCATTTACCACCACTCTCTGGGCCCGGCCATCCAGCCAGTTTTCTACCCAGGAGAGTGTGCGTCTGTCCAGGCCAGAGGCTGACAGTTTCCTAAGGAGAATGCTGTGAGAAACTGTGTCAAAGGCTTTACTGAAGTCCAGAAAGACCACATCCACAGCCTTTCCTTCATCCAGCAGCCGAGTGACTTTGTCATAGAAGGTGATCAGGTTGGTTTGGCAGGACCTGCCTCTGGTAAACCCATGTTGACTGGGTCCTGCTCCAATAGCTGCCTGAATGATGGTCTTCCTTCTTTATTTGCCTATGAAGCAATTAACTGACTTTTGGATATTAATGGCCCAGTTCTGCAAGCTTTCCTATTTACAGAGCTGCATTTTCTTCTGGATTATCCAGGCATTCAGGCAGAATGAGATTGGTGATGGTTCAGCATGCAGGATGCAGATCTGAACCCTCTGATCCCTCTGCAAGGAATCACTGCTAGTTTCTCAGTTCTACAGAACCCAAATTGCACAGACCCAGCCTGACATTGCTTCTGGTATCATGATACCATTACTTCCATTGACATGGCATTCATTTATTGGAAGCCTCTGAGCTGACTGATATGAAGCAGCCTGGCTTGTTGGCATGGAACCATCGATTGAGATAACACACTGGTATAACTAAATTAGCCCTACAGCAGTTCATACAAAAGGCATGGAGTTTGTGTTTTACTGTACATATGTATTTTTTCGTCTCCGCTTACATTTTGTGTTCACTACCTATCAGTTTCCATTCATATTAATCATCCGACCCAAACTACCAATGAAACTTTAAACCTGTTAATGCTACGCTTTAAGTGTACTGTAAAAACAATTTACACTAACTATAAAGGAGACATCTTAGATAATTTTAACCATTCATCAGTCAAGATAGAGTGTTTTTTACAGTGTGTTTCTTAGCATCTTGTACAGTTCGAAAGTTCCTTTCATTTACAGATTTCTTCCAGGATTTTTGAGGCCAGGGAAGTCCCCAATATAACATAAATTGTTGAAACTCTCTGACTCTTGGTCAGAATAGAAGTGCTCTGTGATCAAATTATTATTAGTTTCAAGGTATATTACCTGATTTCTTACAATGTTCTTCACAGAATTTCCTACTGTGGGTCACCCTAACAGGGCTATCATTTCTCCTTTCACCTTTCTGATATGAAGCTGCAGTAATTTGGCTAGATGAAAGATAAAATTAACAAACTTGCATGAAGGACACATATTTTGAGAAGTGCATGGGTCTGCATTGTCTTTTCCTATACACTACTGATGGTCAGTGCTGCTGGTGGCTCTGGAGCCAGTTGAGGCTGCACCGTGTCCTGGCAGAGCCTCGGAAGGGATGTGGGGGGGGGCTGGTGCTTCCCCTTCAGCAGCAAACAGGGTAGTTGACCTCTTCCCAGGCCAAGGACCTCTTGGTGCAGCTGGTTGGCTCGGCACGTGGCGTGCTGCCGCCTGGTTCGTGCAAGCCAGGGTGGCTGCAGCCTCTTTCCTAGGCACTGGGAAATTACCAGGGCATTGGGAAATTACCACCTCAGCCACCAACCCCGGGGGAAACCCAGGCTGGGAAAGTCAGTGCTGGCAGAAGCCGGTGCCCGATGTGGCAGAGAAGTGAGGAGCAAATCTCCAGAGGCTGCTCCTACACTCATCACTCCTTGAATACTGTGTTCAGTTCTGGGCCTTCACCACAAGAAGGATGTTGAGGCTCTGGAGCGAGTCCAGAGAAGAGCAACGAAGCTGGTGAAGGGGCTGGAGAACAAGGATTGCTAGGAGCATCTGAGAGAGCTGGGGGTGTTTATCCTGGAGAAGAGGAGGCTGAGGGGAGGCCTCATTGCTCTCTCCAAGTCCCTGAAAGGAGGTTGTGATGAGGAGGGAGCTGGGCTCTTCTCTCAAGTGACAGGACAGGAGGGAATGGCCTCAAGCTCCACCAAGGGAGATTTAGGCTGGACATTAGGAGGAAGTTTTTCACAGAAAGGGTCATTGGGCACTGTCAGAGGCTGCCCAGGGAGGGGGTTGAGTCCCCTTCCCTGGAGGTGTTTAAGGGACGGGTGGACGAGGTGCTGAGGGACGTGGGTTAGTATTTGATGGGAATGGTTGGACTCAGTGATCCTGTGGGTCTCTTCCAACCTGGTGATTCTATGACTGAATGAGGTGAAAGGAATTATCAGTCTCTGTTTCTGTTTTAGTTCTTAAGATTTTTCTTTCAGGCTTAAAAAAATCCTGAATTCTCAGGATAAACAAAAATTTGGCTGGGTACTAGCCAAATAAAAACTCCCTTTAACACCTTAGGAATGTGCCTTGTCTGAAGAAACACGGAAGGTGTTTTCTGAAGCTTTCTGCCTTTGTCTGCCCTTGTGTCATAGGAACTGAAAGAGATTTTGGAGGAGGTGAATTGCTCTGATGTCACCTCTCTTTATACCATTGCATGGCTTTATAATATGACATGCTGAGATTGTGGCTAAGCTGAGGTGAGCATTCTGAGAGACAGAGCACAGGGGAGATGCTTTCCTTGATCAAGGAGAGATCAAGACTGTGTCAGAATGTTCCAATTCACCTGTCAGCAGCACTGACCTGCTGTACCTGCTCCACAAAGTGCTGATTGTAAAAGTGAGGGTAGAAAAGTAGATGACCAAAGTTCATGTACTGAAGTCCATTGGAGACGATGGACAGATCCTCACTGCTTTTGAGTTTAACTTCAGGGGTACAAGAGCAGGATCACTGACTTATTCATAAGCTACATCTGCCCAGATCTACTCAGTCACACAGCTAAAGTTTGAATTAAAGAATCAAACATGATCAGAATATATTTGTTTTCTATGCTACATATCTCTGTGGAGTACAAGAAACAGAATATTTGTAAGCCAGAGATTTTTATGGTGGACTTGTGATAGTGTCTTGACATTTTCTAAGAACACAGTTAATCTTTATGATTTCCTTTGTGTACAGAATGGTGTGCACCTCTTTGTTTCAGTCAACAGGGATGACTCTGTCATTGTCATTGTAGACAACTGCAAAAGAATGGGCTCAATTTATGAGCAGGGTTCTGGAGTTCACATTTGAGTGTTTCCATAGCACTGAATAGGACTCAAGGAGTACTTAATCTAGGCATTTGAGGGTCCTATCAATGGGAAAACCTACAGTTGAAAGGCTGAAGGAAAAAAACAGCAGTGTTGCTTTTATCCTCTGTTGACTTTTATTGTCTTACCTCGAATTTTAGCCTTTCCCAAACCCGATACATACTCCCACATAGTCATAGGCTGCTTCTTCAAATAAGAAAACCCCAAACTGGAGAATTTGGTTAATGTTCAGTTCTGTTATGCTATGTTATGTTACCCGCTCAGTTATTCTGAAATGCCTCAGCAGAGCCCCGCATTCAAACTTAAAGGTAATGTTACTTTTAAAAGCTAAATTTCAACAAAGCATTTAAATGTGTGACTTTGTCTCAACCTTGCATATCTGATTTGCAACCTAGAGTATATTCACTATAGAATGGGTTTCATTTATCAGCAGAGAATGCATTACTTCAATGTTGTACTGAAAAAGCCAATTATTTATGTGATGTATAATATATAGATATATATCATAGTAGTGTATAGCACATACCACTATACAGTACTACAATTAGTACTACATAGTATAATATTATAAATTACATATTACATGTTATATATTTAGTATAATGTATTATCTATTAATTAGTACAATTGCAGTACTAAGATTACAGTACAGCATTACATATGTATATATGTAACATATGTAGCAAATCTATATTTCATAATTCATTAATATTTATTTTACATGTAATTTATAATGTGTAATATTATACATCATAACGGACAGCATTTAGCATACTCTATATATATTTAGCACACTATATACATATTTGTAGATTTATGTAGATAGAAATTTATTTTGCTATCTAAAGCCTGAATTCTTTATTAATGGAATAAATGTGGTATTTTTGAAGTATAAAGTACTCCTGAAGTCAAACTAGTGGCCTCTTAATCCCTTTTGCTAAAAAATGTATTTACATTACATAGTCCATTTCTGTTGGATGTGCTCTGTTTTGTGTACATTTCCATATAGGAAAACTAGATAATATTCTTACTATTGAATTGTAAGTTCTATTCTTGTTCTCAGGAACAAATGTGAGCTATGTTACTGGACAATTTGAAGCATGTTGTGTATATAGTATATAACCTTGAATAAATACTTAAAATGTTTTCTGTACTTAGAAGGGTGATTCCCTTGAGGACATGCAATTTTTTAAGGTAGGAGTTAATTCCAAGCTAAAGCTGAGTGGCTGACTTCATATTCCACCAGACTGCTGAAATGTTAATTGATTCAGGAGCTAGTCTGGAAAGTGATGATGTTGATGTTAAAATAAACATAATTATTCGTCCTCAGTAAACTACACGGAAAAGAAAACCCCACAGTAAGGTCTAGTCCCAGCAGAGATGTCACACATAACTTGAGTGATAGCTGATGAATAAAGCGTGTTTGGTGGTTTAATGATAGATTTTTGTTGTTTATCCTTGATCTTAGTGAGTCAGGGCTTGTCAACCAGGAAGGAAGACCTCTTGATAAAGATGAAGCCTATTGGTTAATAAATTGAAGCCTGCCCTGAATCCACCCCCAAGATCTACCTGGGGATACTGCTGCATTCCAGGAGGGGTGCCACCTGAAAAACTAGGAAATTAGTGTTTTAAATAGCAAGAACTGCAATTAAATGGAAATTTTGCTATCCATAACTTGGTGAATGTCTAATTTCAAGCACGTACTAGGCAAGGCAATTTACACCTTATCTATATAACACATAGATAGAAGAATATAACAGCACTTCAGACATTTCCAAGATGACATCACAGAGGATCAGAGATGCAATTAACTTGAAGATAGAATCATAGAATCATAGAATCACTAGGTTGGAAGAGACCCACCAGATCATCAAGTCCAACCATTCCCACCAATCTCTAAACCATGACCCTCAGTACCTCACCCACCCACATCTTAAATACCCCCAGGGAAGGCGAGTCAACCACCTCCCTGGGCAGACTGTTCCACTGCCTAATGACCCTTTCAGTGAAGAATTTTTAACTTATGAAGCTTGTCCTCTCATTTGTTTTGAAAGATTTTACTCCTGCTGGCCCAAAGCAGCTAGCCAGACTGCTTGGGAAAAGCCTCCTGAGCCCGTATGGGGTCTTTGCCCCAGTGAGAAAACAAAACCCTAGATGTGACTTACTGAATGAAATGCCAATCAGTTTTCAGCACAATGGACAAATGAAAATTAAACAAATCTGATGATCAGGGAACAAAACAGCAATAGAAAGGAAGAGTCAAAACAGTCAAAAGAGAGCTCCTCAAATGTGACAGGAGAATGAGGGATAGAATATAAAATTATGTTAAACTGGCCTTGAGTCCATCAACAGAATCTGCAACATCTTCCATCACTACACAAGGTTTAGCATTTTGTGTTCGGGATCAACTCTGATACAGTACAACAGTGAAAACTTATTATTCTACCTTAAAAACAGCTAAGCTGTGAGAAAAAAACTGAGAAGCCTCGTCTGGGGACTGCGCTCTATGCTTGGAAGCTGTGTCTCAACTCAGGCCCTTGCACCTTGCCTGAATTCAGATAATTCAGTCCTGATTGTTTTGAGACTCTTTTTCACTGCTAAAAAGGAGTTAATGATAATAAAGTATCTTAGAGTGCTGAGCAGACCTACTTCCATTGTTTCATCAAAAAAGGTCTTTCATAAAAAATATTAATTTCATTGTCAACAACTATTTAAAAAAATATTAAGTAAAGCTGCATTAATAATGTTCTTCTGAAAGGAAGGTTTAAAATTTTGTTGACATAATTTTAACCAAAAAATCTGTAGAAGTCTTGAGGAATCAGAATGGTGTGTCGTTTTTAATATTGAATCATGTTTTATAATTTAAGTTTTACCAGAAATGACAACTCTTTTGCCTATTGTTTTGTAACAGAAAGAATGGAACTGCATTTTCTTTTGCTTGAGAAAACAGTAAATACAAACCTTACCTTCCCCAAGTCGTCCTCTATGTGCTAGTACTTCTAGGGTTCATCTTGTTAATGCATGGGCATTCCTGGGTATAAAAATACACAATTAACATCTTTATCATAAGTAAACTGTACAATCTTTTAAATCTCTTAGTTATTTTTGCAGCGTTCTAGGAGTGTGCTTGGAAATACTTCTGATTTTCAGAATAATAACAAACAAACTCTTTAACAGAAAGTTCTCAGAAGAAATCCTACTTAGGGTTTTTTTAATGTTTTGTTGTTTTTGTAGTGATTCACATTTTTTAATTTAAGAACCGAAGTTTTGAACACAAGACTGCAGGCACTTCTGGTAAAATGCACTACTTTTCATTGAATTCCTGTCTGAAGGACTTACCTGAGGAACACTAGCGTGCTGGGAACTGTGAAAATAATTAGGTCTAAGTTCTAGCCCATTAAATCCACTGGCAGAAATTCCATTCACTTTGATTGAGCCAAGAGTTGGGTTTCACCCACAGTAAGGGATGATCCTTCTCTACAAACTGTAGACCTCACCATGCTTTTGTTTTGGCAAATGTGAAAGGAAACCTCACCAGCCACACATACACAGAGTGAATGCTCCAAGAGGTTCCTATCAATAGGACTAAAACAGAAACAAACAAAACCCAAGGATGTAGCCCATGGAACAGTGCAAGTCCCTTTGTCTCTTTTCTGGAACTCCTTCTAGGCCCCTTGATTTCTAACTGAAATCTGTAAAATGCCAATTTCATTATTGTTTCTCCATTATGATTTTAGGCAGAGGCAAAGACTGTTATATATCACTGCTTGGTATCGGCAGCACACAGACTGATAGACGCAGACTTCATTTAGTGTTGGAGAAGTATTCTTCCTGGAGTTTGTTGTTTGTTTGGTTGTGGGTTTTTTTTCTTATTTTATTTCAAATAGTCTCAGACTTGAACTCCTTGCAACTTTTAGCTCCAGTTTTGGAAGTACCTTCATGGTTAGAGACTTCAGAGTTCGTATTCTCTACAGTGTTCTCAAACTGTAAGTTTTTAAAATATGTCTTATTCTTCAAGCCTGGATAATTCCATGGAGTGAGAAAAGTCACAGAAGGGTATGTGTTGCATCACCTTCACATCCTTTCTTTTGTTGGGGTATAGGGCTTCTGGAAGAAGAGGAGAAATGGTTCAAGGCTTCATCAAAGAAACAGGATATTTGTCTATTTACCCTTCAAAGCACCTCTTGCTTCTCCTGACCAGATACATTTCAGGGGAAAAAAACTGACTCTACTGAAGTGACTGGTATGGGATGGTACATATAATCTAAATGAAGTTATCAAGACATGAGAAACAAGTAAATCATACTGCTAATGTAACCTGCCCTTCTGTTATTCTGGCAAATTCTTTTGTTGACTGAGATAAAATAAATCTGCAGTGAGGTTGTATGAAGAGGTAATATTAACATTCAAGTTAGGAAAAAAAAAGGGGCTAAGCTTTTGGGTATCTAAGTTATCTGACTGTCTTAACTATTTTAAGAAATGATACTACTCCTTTCTACAGAGAATCATAGAATCATAGAATCACCAGGTTGGAAGAGACCCACTGGATCATCGAGTCCAACCATTCCCACCAATCTCTAAACCATGCCCCTCAGTACCTTGGAAGCCTGACATTCTCTTTTTAAGATACATACAGTCATATGTACATATTCACAAATCTTTTCTGTGAGAAGAGGGAGTTTATTACAGAAACTGTAGTTTGTCTCCGTTCTATATACATAGTACAACATCGCAACTGTAGAACAGAAGATGCCGTATGTGGACCTTTCATCCCCATAACTCTTCTGTTCTTCCAAACTTATGGATCAGGGTACTGAAAAATATCAATATATTTTGGAAAAACACTGCTAATCCAGGGTAAACATTAGTGTTCTCTGTAACATATGCTCCAAAAAGAATCCACATTGAAGCACTAATTGAACCAAACATCAACATAAAGCCGATGAAAAGCCAGAGACAAGGACCTGTTCTTCACCTGTAGCTTAAAAAGACCACACCTAGCAATTAAAGTGTTTTTACTGTATCTTATCTGTCCCTTTGCAGAATCTTTCTCATGAATGTCTTTTTGAGGCTATGAAGAGCTGATAATCTCAGCATTTCATGGTTTTTGATTCACGTTGTACTGCAGAATGTAAACAGGTAAAGCTCTAATTTATTTCCATTTACAGGGTACCAAAAGTAATCCTGATATTCTTTTGACTGATACATTTTGACCAATCTAAGTTGTACCCCTCTTGTGGGACTGTGAACTTCTAAAAGAATGGATTATTGAAAATCTTAAAACTGTTTTTTATCACATTTTATTCTGTCACCAAATTTCATATTTCATTAGGCTTCTCCACAGTTCAGTTCCATCATTGTTCCCAGAGCTGAATGGAAAAAAGCCAGAGAAGGCTGAGAAACATAAAAGGATAATATGAACAAAATAACCATCTTAAGCCAAATGTTGGTGGGAGGTGCTATGCATAATATGGTAATCCCATGTTCCTGCAATAAAACAATCACATGATAGAGGATAAAGAAAAGTCACAAATAATGGTGGGAAAATCTTCTCTGAAGAACTTCAAGAACAAATATAATTACAAAAGTCATTATTAATTGTCAGGAAAATAACTTTGACTAGCCTTTCCTGTGATTTAGAACATTTGCCAGTGGTGCAGACACCATTCACCAAGTCATTAAAAAGAAAAGGCTCTAAAAATGTTAGTAGAGAGAGGGAGGAGCCTGTGTGTTGTACCCCAAAAAGCATTTTGGTAGTGCTGAACAATCTTCGTACTTCTCATAAGTGTGATTTTTACTTGTGCCCAGAACAATGTCTGATGTAACCTTGCCAGCCTGCACTGCCTGCAGGATTTGTAACGTACTTTCCAATGTCTTAAAGGTACCTGTCTACAGTTCCATGGTCCCAGCTGATGTGTCCTCTGTGTTCCCAGGATCATAACCTATAAGCAGTTGTCACACTGTAAGTTCAGTGCTTTCTTTCACCATTCTGGCACCAAATCACTTAGTGAATGTTGGAGCTGTGCTACTCAACTCTTCTAGCTGGCATAAGAAACCACAGCAAGGCTGAGGCTATCACCCCACATAGAGAAGCAGTTTGGAAAACAGCAGACTAAGAGGTCAAGTTAAGCACGACACACTTGCATGGTAACTACTTTGGCATGCTTTGAAAATCCTCATTCCCTAAGGAAAGGAATTCTTTACTGGCTGAATGCTAAACTGTCATGACTTCTATGTATGAAAACTACCTATCTGTAACTATTGAGAGAGTCTTTCAAAGATATAGTAGGTTAACTATATTCAGACTAGTCTGCACAATACAAAACCTTTGGTCATCTGCAAGTATTGAGACTCTTCAACAGGAAATCTGCCTGACAAAGTGCCAGAACTATTTATGTGGGGCCAAGGGCTGGTTTGCAAATCATGTTCTATCATGTTAAGATCTGTGTTGATATGATAAGGGCTATGTTAGTTTTTACTAGCTGGAATCTGTATTTTTATTTATGTCATAGTGTCAGAATGAGAGATGACTGTCTTTACAAGTCTAAATATATATATATATGAGGACATTTTTATTTTAACTGTAACGGTCTGAAGGGTTCTTTGTCAGAAATAGACAGAATTCAGCAAAAAAGGAAATGAAGTCACAAGAAAGCTATATGTAAAATGGAACTGAATTTGAGAAAGATCTCATTGAAGACATACATAAATTGGGCAGCAAAATATTGTCACTAGTTGCAGTGACTAGAAATCTGTCAGCTTTATCATGTATAGATCTCCAGCTTCTTTCAAAGCTGTTGTCCGTTCCTGATTTAAATATATACATTCTACTTAATTATTGAACGAATATGGTCAGCATTTTCATGAGCAAACCATCCTATATAGCCTGGGACCTGTTTCTATCCTAACCTTCATATCCTTTTACAGTCCTATCATAGAACTGAGAGTACAGAAATCTCATTATCTGCAGGTCACAAAGAGAAGCCTACTAGTTCATGAAACAAAACTACTTTCAAGTCTATTGCCCATACTTCAGTAGAAGCCTGTTCTCAGAATGGTTCATCATTGCAGAATGGGAAGTAGACCTGGGAACCAACAGGAGTGTCCTCAAGCAATAGATAGTTTCAAAAGTAGCTGCTTACAATTGCTAAGAGGTCCAGTTTATGTTCAAAAAGTCCCCTCTTGTTCCTTTCTGATACCTTGCCTACTAGACTGAAAATCCAGACAGCTACCAGTACCAGTATTTATCTTGCCGAGTTCGTCATTTTATCTTAGTGTGCAACCACACAAAATGAGAGAAAAAAACCCACATACACAAAACTTTGTGAGCACTGAGCCCACATGGGGCACATTTGATATTTTGGCAGTAAGCTTTCAATTTTCCAGCTGTACCAAGTCAAGAAACATGTTAGGAAAGGAAACTAGTGCATAATTAAGTCTTCCTCCACCCCTCAACCCCCCCTTCCCAACTTCTCAGTTGACTTCAATTATTCTCTCTGTCTCTTTCTCTCTCTGCTTGGGAAGTTGCTTTGTTTTTACTTTTTTTTTCTCAAGTGAGCTTTCTTGCCAAACAGGTTTACTTTAGTTCTCACCATTCTACTGATTACTAACAAAACAGTTCAGCTTTCAAATACTAAGCAAGGAGAGTTATATAGTGAGGAAATAGAAACAGGGATGCAGTATGAATATTTATTTTATCACTATTGATGTTATAGTGTCAAGGCTGTAAAGTGCCTTCTGTTGTTGATGTTGCCATTTCAGTCATGAGTCCTCCCCCTTTGCTTCCTGCTCCTGGTAATGATCTGTCTCCTTTTTCTATGTCCCTTGTGTGAAATTGTCCTTCAGCCAGCTTCCCACTCACCTTTTTTACAACTCTGTCAGTATGGCTCCTTGCACTCGTGAGTGTAGTTAACCATAGGGATAGGACAAAGAAGATGTTAATAACAAGTGTTTGTTGAGTATGACTTGTCTTATTCATGCTATATTTTCTTGCAAGCCATAGTCCCCGGGAGTCTGAATCCAGGGTAAGGCATTCTGAAATATAACAATTAGTAAAGAAACTTCTGATACAGGACTGCAAAACCCTCAGTCCCATACAATGATGATCCTTAAGATCCTAGAGCAGAATATACATGTATTATTTTCCCTTCCTGTCTGATGCACTGTGGGATTTTTATATTTCTTCCAGATTAAAGGAAAACACCAGTCTGTACTACCTGAGTTGGGGCTTCTCAGTTTAAATGTAGGTCCTCACTGAAAAAGGATTTAATGGTAAAACCTGGATCATGGTGACAGAAACTTGCTGCAGCTATTTGTGAAAATTAGTTACTCCCAGATTCATACAGTACTTACAGAAACAAAGACTATAAATTATTTCTGAAGAGAGGAATATGGCTTTCTCTCTTGCCAAGTACCAGACATGGTGGCTTCATGTGCACTAACTAAAATATCCATTGCCTTTTCTCAAGAAAAGGCTTGTATCAGAAATGGTGTGTGACCAGCAGGTCCAGGGAGGTTATTCTCCCTCTGGACTCAGCACTGGTGAGGCTGCTCCTTGAATACCGTGCCCAGTTCTGGGTCCCTCACCACAAGAAGGATGTTGAGGCTCTGGAGCAAGTCCAGAGAAGAGCCACGAGGCTGGTGAAGGGGCTGGAGAACAGACCCTATGAGGAGCGTCTGAGAGAGCTGGGGTTGTTTAGCCTGGAGAAGAGGAGGCTGAGAGGAGACCTCACTACTCTCTACAACTACCTGAAGGGAGGTTGTAGAGAGGAAGGAGCTGACCTCTTCTCCCAAGTGACAGGGGACAGGACAAGAGGGAATGGCCTCAAGCTCCTCCAGGGGAGATTTAGGTTAGAGATTAGGAGGAAGTTTTTCACGGAGAGGGTCATTGGGCATTGGAATAGGCTGCCCAGGGAGGTGGTTGATTCCCCTTCCCTGGAGGTGTTTAAGGCACGGGTGGATGAGGTCTTGGTTTAGTGTTTGATAGGAATGGTTGGACTAGAAGATCCAATGGGTCCCTTCCAACCTGGTTGTTCTATGATTCTATGATTCTAAGACCAAGTGGAAAGTTGTGTTTGGGTTCAGAGACCTAAAGACTCCTCCTTGCCCTGGCGGGGGAGTAGACTTGTCCACCTGGTATTGAGAACTGTCTTCAATGTGTGTCACCTGTGAACTACACAATATCCAGGGGAGAGCTGGCCAGGACGTTGTATGACTGAGCCAAGGCATGAGCTAAGACTCTTTCTGTCTGGGTAATGGTGGATCCGTAATTGGATGTTGTGGATGTCTCATCTGTGGAGGTGCTCAAGACCAGCTTGGATGAGACTTTGAGCAACCTAATCCAGTGTAAGGTATCCCTACCCATGGTGGGAAGGTTTGAGCTGCATGACCTTTAAGGTCCCTTCCAGCCCAAACTGTTCTATGATTCTATGAACAGCCCTTGTCCCATTCAACATGAAAGGAAACATTCAGCTGCTGGTACGTAGATGGAGTAAAAACAAAATGGGGAAGGGCTGTGTTTCACCTCTTTGCACTTCTCCTAATGAGCTGCAAGAAGGTTCTAGATCAAATAATGTGAATGGTATTAATTAATGAATAGATTTTAATTTAGAGATGTATGAAGTAATATATGGTCCTTCTTGTGGGAAAATAATCATGTAATTATGCATGTGCTAAAAATTGTTTTTAAAAAATGGATTTGTAGGCAGTTTGGGTGTGCACTTTGTTGGATTTTTTTCAAATTAAGTAAGTTCAGAAAATGAAAAGATCTCATTAATTCAATGAAAGAGGTGTCTTGTCTCAAACTCTAATGTTTTCAGAGTCTTTTTAAAAAAAAAAACAGTAAAACCTAAAGATCTCTCTTTTAACTCGAATGTTGTTTCCATCTTAATTTTAAAAAAATAGTGCTTGAAAGGCAAGAATGTCTTTTCCCCCAGGATCTCTTATACAGCAATTTACACTATGATCTGTCTGTATCTTATGTTTTCCTGAACACAAAGCCAAAAGATTGCAAAGAGTATTTATGCCAAACAAATAACTACTTTGTTGGACTAAGATATCAAATGTTTAGAAAAAGTGTTACAAAAAATTATATTTTGCCCCATATCCTGAAACTGTTCAAGAACAGTAAAATATCCCTGCTTTGCAAAATGTAGATATAAATGTTCAACCAGATGTTCTGCAGTGCCTTCTGATTCCTGTCTTCTTATTCAGATAATATATTTCTTGTAATACTAAGAGGAAAAAGTTCCAAGCAGTCATATAGGAGGCTTGGATTTGCAGAGATGCTTAGGAGATTCAGACACTTCTTTTCCAGAAAAATAGATCTTAACTTGAAATTCAGAGTCAAAATGTTTTCAATCCAGTTTAAAAAGATCTTTTTACATACATAAAATATTATGGGAGAATCTGTTGTTGGCAGGGTTTTTTTTTTCTTGATTTGTTTTCTGCCTTTTTTACTAGGAACAGAAATCTGAAGCTTGCACCACAAACTGGAAAGACAGCTCAAGTCAAGACAATGAACAACAGTGAGGAGGAATGTATCCACAGAATTAGTCAGGAGGAGTATTTCTGCCCACCAGAGAAGAATTCCTCTTCACCAGCTGTGATATCATTTAACAATGACAGCTCTATGGTTTGTCAGTGCAGCATGTGTTTTCAATGCCTTATTTGCAACTGTTTTCTGAAATAATGATTTAAGCTCACTTCCTGACTGCTCAATCTGCTTGTAGTTTCTGTGCCTCTGACAAGACAACTGCCATGAGCAAGGTGAATAAGCTTGCAGACTCCAAGGGAAAATCCCCAGTGCTTCAGATCCTGTATCCATCCTTAATCAGTAAGAGTTAGGGATAAACTTTCTCTGTGGGTGGCCTGGGTCAGCCATGTCTCCCTTTGAACTACATCATCCTGGCCACAGTTGGTGACAAGGTATTAGATGAGACAGCAGTCTCTACATTCATAACCATCCCTAACATTTTGCTCTGAAGACATCACAAATACCTTGTTAACAACATTTTACAGGAACCACTTTGGGAAGGGAAAGAATTGGATATATTCCCATGAACTTTGTTACCCCTTCTCCCTCCCAGCCCCCTGAAACATTAGTCTTAAGGCAGCTAGCATGTGTGTGATGAAAAGCCACTAATGCATATGCTCATCTTGCACTAAGTGAGATGTAGCTGGATATTTACATGGCTTAAGGAATGCTTGATCTTTCTCAGGGCCAAGAAAAATAAAGTCACCAGCCACCCCCTATAATGAAAAATGAGGTGCTGCTCTCAGCCATCTGCAGCAAGACTTGCAGCATTGCTTGATTGTTTGTTTGTTTTATTTTTTTAATAAAGTTCTAAAACTTGGTTCATATTATTTTGTTTCCAAAGTCTTTGCCCCTTAAGAGGTAAATAACCTTTTAGGTCTTTTTTTTTTTTTTTGTCTTTTTATTTTTTTTTTTTTCTACAGAAATAGAAGTATATACACAGGGACATCTGTGCATAATTTTGAAAAAGCGTGCTACAGGAGAATGCAGGTTAGTTTGGGACAGGCTGGAACTGCATGCTGACAGCAGGAGATGCAAAGAGGGCTATTGTCTTTGTTAAAAATAAATAAATGAAAGCTGGAAGAAATTCTTACATTAAATTGGAAACAGCAATATCCAAGGAATTTGCAGTGTTAAATCATGTAACTCTAAATTAAAACTTTTGGCATGGTAACATTTAATTTTAGGACTCAGGTTAGAGATAGCAGCAAGTATCTGATTCTTGCCCTGAGTGCATGGAGGCATGAATATCTTTGAACACAAGCTTACCATTCAGGCAGGCCCTGAACAAGGGTGTGTGGGAAGTGAGCTTGCTCCATCAGTGAAAGAGAAAATACTGTGGCAGGGAGATCATCCTGCAGAAGAGGTACCCTGCCTGCTGAATGTGCAAGCAGCAGGATGCACAGTTGCTGCTGGCTATGTCTATAAGAAGGTGGATTTTTCTGCAAGAGATAAAGCCATTGCTCTTGCAGTTTGGTAACTCCTTCCTGGTATTAACAGGAAGACGATTCATGAGCAGAATTCATGCAGAAATCCCTGTTTCAAACACTAATGAAAAATCGCTGATATTAGAGACTCTGATTTTTTTTTAATAGGTCGTATGTTATCTCATGGTAGGACAAGGCTGCAGAAATAAATAGATTCCTTCATCCCAAAGGGTTATTAGAAGGGAAATGTTCTCAAGAAATAAATGCTTTAAAAACATTTACATTTAGAAACGTCACAGCATTTTTTTGCAAGTCTAATCCACATCTGCCAATACAACCATGGTTATTTAGGGGTATTCTGGTACACACTTGTATTGCTTTCATAAGCTGGACAACACAGCCTACTGCACTTCATATCATTTAAGTCCCTAAATCTGCTCTACTGTAGAACAGGAAAGAAAACTTTTGTTTTGTAGGAAGTACATATATGCAAACATGCCCAGCACACTAGAGCAACTTCAGATCCCATGATGACTCCATGGTTGTTCACACTAATGAAAGTTAATCAAACATCTGTACACAATTCCTTGTTAACTCCAGTGACTGGTGCTCTGAGAAGTGAAGTTTTGTGTAATGTCTCAAATACTGAATTCTGTATGCAACTATAAATATTTAGCTATGTAAACTTCTACTGCATAAATATTGCTAAAACAGAGAATGAGAATTTCTTTGAGTGTCAAAAGAAATAAAATCACTGAGTCCACCAGTGAACACTAAAATAACTTACGAAGTGATGATGGATTTGCCTTTATTTTGAGCGCTTAAATGAACTTGATTGTCCCTTACCAGGGATGCTTTTGACCAATCACCACTTCTTGAGATTGGTGCAGTAACTACGAGAGCTACAAGAAACATATTTATAATTATATTCTATCTTAGTGAAGATGTACTTAGTAGCCACTCATCATTTGTTTTCTTATCAGTTATGTGTTCCGCTCTTTGAGTACCATTCTGAAAAAAATATTAACAAGATCTAATTTATTCATAGAATCATAGAATCACCGCTTTGGAAGAGACCCACCAGATCATCAAGTCCAACCGATCATGGTGAGAATTCTGACTTTAATAGGCAGGAAGACCAATTGATCTCCTTCTGTAGTTTTGAGATTTTTCAATGAAAACACATGAGATCAACCTAGAGGATGCTTTTGGTTGATTTCATAGAATCATAGAACAATCAGGTTTGAAGAGACCCACCGCATCATCGAGTCCAACTGCTCCTACCAAACTGTTCCTATTTGCTCTGGGATCCATAAGATTTCTTTTTTTCTGAGTTTTGTTATCCATATGTTGACACCATCCAGTTCTCACTGTCTCACCCAGAAATTCACCAGCCATGATTTTGCATTTATTGAGCCTACTCCTTATCATGTGGTAAAACTGCTGTAAGACATATGAATTCACACCTACCTAGGTATTACAGACTTCTGCATATGGGTATAATTTCAAGTGATGCACTTGCCTCAACATTTCTTCTTATTGAACAAACATATCCTTTCCACGTATCTGGATTTAAATGCATTCTTGAAAAAGTCTAACAAATATAGACTTAATTGCTTAATTCTTCCTCAATAAAATCTACTGAAGAATACTATCCTGTGACACAAGATAATGTAGTTATTTGCAAGGACTTAAATTGTAACATTTCACTTCAAAAATCTTCCATGATTTCCTGTGAAATAGTGTTAGTATTAAATCACATGAGGATTATACCACATATAATCACGCTTATCTGTTTCAAAACTGTTTGGAATCAGTGACAAGTTAGTTATGTGTAAGGTGCAGGAATAAGGTAATATTTTCTTGGTACAGTATGGGAAGGTTAATTACATTTGCAGAAAGTACACTCTGTCATATATTTAATAGATTGCATCGTTTCAAGACGTTGATGTAGAAGGCAGTATGTTGGTGGACTTAGAATGGATGAACCCTGTTCTGTCTGATTTGCCCAGGGCTCTTCCACAAGGAGAGTGGCTGAAGAAAGGAAACAGTAGGAAGAATGTGAAGTTTGCCAATTATGTTAAAATGATAATGTTATTTCCTTTCTTTCAGGTCTGTTCAATAGTAGCCAATCACATTTCTCCTTACTGAATTTATCAAAAAAGTGGAAATTGTGGAAACAGAAGAAAACTGAAGATACCATTTATGAATGTCCTATTCAGTGAAGCAAGAAATTAACAGCAATAAAGATTTTTGCAACTTGAAAGAAGGATAAATTTCTGATGGGCTTATGTAGAGATACAGGGACACACTACTTGCTTTAAAAGATGTTAATAGAGTTAAGATCTTAACAGAGTTGTCTTAACTACTCATATTAGCTTAATGGTCTCTTCACAGGAGATGTATATAAACATGTATGAATTCTTAATCATTCTTCTGATGTCCTGGTATTGGAGAAGTTACTGCACAACCAAGGAGCTGTTCAGGACAGGCAGCAAAATGCTAGATATTTGGGGTGACAGTGGATAGTTCATTAAAAATATGACTTCAGCACAGTGAGTTGAGTTAAAGCAGCAATAAGGATCATTATAAGGCAAGTGTTACCATGTAACACTCAGATTAGATGGAGTACAAATAGATATGGCCTCCTTGCACTCTGTGACTTACATTCTGCTGGCACTCCATCTCAAAGCAAGTCTAAGAGAAAGCAACAAAGGTGTCAAGTTTCAAAAGATGTGTAGAATGACTTCTTGCTGCAAAGCTGTATGAACTGTTCTTTTCAGCTAGGAAGAGATAGTGGAGGTATAACAGAAGTTTATGAAGTCATAAATGACACTGATGCTGCTGTGCTGTATCTCATGCTTTTGCTACAAGTATTTTCTGTGAGTGGCAGTGGAGGGAGGGCAAGGGCCTCTTTTGCTTGCACTTACTATGGTGTTTTCTCTCTCTTCATTCTTCTTTCTAGCTGAGCACAGCTCTTCTAACAGTGTGTGTGTGGAAATACTCCTGGCTTTGGGGAGGTGTTCGTTGCTATCTCAGAGCCCTGCTCTAGCAGTTTTGTCCTATCTCATACCTCCTGTCACAACCAGGCTTTGTCCTTCACCTTCCAGTTTACAAACTAAATGAGATATTTCTATAACTTTACCTAGAAAGTTCCCAGGCCTTCCTCTTTCCCAAATGTGAGTCTTTTATACCATCTGCTTGTATGAAATAAGAGAATCTGCATTTGTGTGAAACAAGAAATGGATGTCACATTCTGGGTAATACTTAATTGCATCCACACTCTTAAAAGTGAGGGGAGGTAGTTGTACTAACAGGCTGCTTATTTTATATTTGTCAGAAATTAACCTGAGAAGTGCTCGTCCTGACAATTTTCACACCAGGATCCAGGGTTCAAGGAGGTCTTTTTTGTTACCATGCATTTTCTATTAAACTGTTCCCTTTGATTTATTATTATCTGTATGGATAGTTACCAAAGCAGAATTATCTACATTATCTACTCTCTTCTCATCATGAAGGATGGGGGGATTCTGGTTTATTTCTTGCTTGATTTACAGACAAGAGTAAAACTAGGAGGGTGGGAGGAATATCTGGATGTGTCTCTTCTACAGTGTTCAGCTTCCAGTACAACTGCTCTTTCTCTGATAAATGTCCAAGTAGGGTGTATCCAGCATCCAGAGCTATCCTTGCTTACAACACTTCCAACCACAAGAGAAAGGGCCACTGCAAAAAGCATGACATCAGCTTTACTTAAATTCATGAGGTGTCCCATTAACTTAGTTGAACAGGGAGTTGCCAGATAAAGGATTTTCAAAGGCAAGGAAAGCTGGCGGGTGACAGGTGATGTTTTGAAGATGAAGTGAATTGAGTTCTCTCACTCTACTAAATCAGAAGGGCGTGGTATTAGGTCTTTTCCCCCACCCAACCCTGGCTGAGTGTTAGACTGAAAAGACCTTAGTGTTGGGTATTGCAATGGATGTTTTCCACTTGCTCTAACAGTTGCTTGTCTGACATGGTTGAAAATATTTACCAGTATTAGGACATCATGTCTTAAGCTAACCGATGATCTGCTCCAGGTGATGTCAGCATAAATTTGGCCTGACCAGGGAGGAAAAAAGAATCAATGTGAAATTGTCTTGTACCAAACCTTTAAATGAAGAAAGATAAAGTTGCCAGAAGTTTGAAACACATTCGTTCTTTCTGAAAACAACTCCAAAAAGAAGCTCACTGTCTTCTAAGGTTCATCTTGTGTGTTTTCAAGGTAATGAAAAATAATCTTGATTAATGTTAATGCAAACATTTATCATAAAAAATGTGCTAAAGAAACATAGAATCTTTATCTATGGTACCATATGATAACAGGTGAGTAGTGGATTTTTTATATATAAGTTACTTAAAGGAAACAAAGTATGTGAGAAATTTCCCTGGAGTTTTTTTTTTTGCCCATATACTTATTGTGTGTTTCCTAAAACAATTTTAAAGAAGCGGTGCTAGGTTAAAGGGTTCAGTTTTAGAAATTAGGTTTGTAAAATACTGGGAATCATCTATTTGAATTCATGTACAGATCATTATTATTAAGGCTTAGCATTTGGTTTGTAAATATATTCAATTTATATTTTATTTTCACATGCACCGAGTTCTCAAATTACAGTGTCATTCTCAGAAGCTTTAGCGATGTCTTCTGTCAAAGCTGGGTCATAGGTGAGTGAGAGGTTAAGACATATATAAAAGGTACTTAAGGGACAGTTTAATCTACTTTGAAAGCTGTGCAGACAGGTCATCTGGGGAAAGCTTCCTACTTAAGGGATGGTTTATGCAGTGAAATTGTTTTTGGTGCAACTTGTACCAGCTATAGCAAGAAATAGTAGCAGAGGTGAACAAACCTATTCTTCAGCTCAGGAAGCTGTACTTATGCCAAAAAATTTTCAGGTCAGTAATGGTGCAGCCTTCAGAAATTGCTGCTTACTTGGATAAATCAGAAACTGCATTAAACAGAATTGCAAATAATTTCCAAGTAAATCAGTGAAGGGTTTTAATGTGATTACAGACTCCTGACAGTCTTATTTTCAGCTTGCTTCTGTTTGCAGTTACTGTTGTAAAACCTTAGATTTGTCAGAGCTGAGGTCTAGTAACTTTAGGCCATTTTCATATTCCCTTGTCCCAGTAAAATTACCAGACACAATCTGTGAACCCAAAGGTTTCTTCAGAAGAAAAAAAGAACTTAATTTAATAAGTACTATGCTGCATGGAACTGGTAACTGAGCACATGGACTTGAGAGGCAGATAGGGAATGGAAAGTTGCTTATGTAAGGGGATATGAAGAAATAATGCGATGGAATTAAGAAATGGATGTTTTGGGATGTGTATCAAGAAAAAACTTCCTAGTGGGTAGGACAGACTGAAAATAATCACTCACAGGAGGCATTGTTCAAGACAATTTAACTTGATAGAACAAAAACGCCAAGAAATGACTGAGTGAATCCAATTGAGATTTTCTTTTTCCTCACATACATCATTGAAGAGTGCAAAAAAGGAAATAAGAGGTGAACATTTTTGCATGAAGACAATGAAACCAGTACTTCTGCTCCAGTGAGGACAAGTCAAGATTAACTTCTAGATTTGCATGTGGGCCTAAGGACTCTGGTGTCTAGTGTGAAACTCTGAGCTTCGTGTCCTACCTCCTACAAGAGGGACTCGGACTGAGGCTGGAAGCACACAGTGAGATTCCTCACTGCCAGGGCTAAATGACAGCCAAGTGTAAGAGGGTTTTTTTTGGCTGGATAGTCTTAGATCTGCCACCTAATTTGGGTGGGGAGTGTTGTTGTTTCTCCCCTGAAGGGAAAGAGGAAATGAGAAAGACCTGTCTCTGCACAGGCTCTCCAGAGCTGTCCACACTGAAGAAAAACCACAAAGTTTTGGGTTTCAGTTGAGGTTTATATTTAAGTTTGATTTATTGTTTTAAATGACCCATGTAACTCCTGAAGAACTTCTTTCTCAGACTAGAAGGGAAGTGAAGTATCTGCTGTCTCATAGGTAGTAATGTGTAAGTATCTGTATTTCCTGACTGACACACCTGTATCAACGCATACATTTGATCTGCCTCAGTTGAAGAGCTCCTGTAGATGTTAGTGAATCCAATGGGATTTAGCCATGTTTTAGCTTTCTTTCTTTCTTCATGGATTTGAAACAATTACCAGAGGAAAACCAAAAAAGCCTCCTATCATAAAGAAAAGAAATCCCTTCCTCATCTCTTCTTTACTATCCCTGATTAGGCTTTTTAGTGGGTCCTGATGTACTTCCCCACAAAGCCCTCTAAGATTATTTTTTCCCGTCATGTTTCAAACAAATGGAAGTCGCTTAGATAAAACCACACACAATGTGTTGGAAAGCTGCACGCCTAACTCTTTTGAGCTGAATGACAATGGGTTTATTAGAACAAAGTAGAGACACAGCTAAAGCCTGAGCACTGGAGATTTCTATTGCTGCACCGTGCCCAGTTTTTCTCCCAATCTATGTACAGCATCATCAGAGTTCAGAATAAACAATGTGTGGAAATACAAGAGGTGAGCAGGATGCAGATGCAGATTCAGGGTCTGTTCTGTTGGATGTTTTATGTGTCAGCTACTGAAAATATACAGATAGGCAGAGGAGCTCTTGTTGTCTAGAAAACAAAAGAATCCAATCCCAAATCTAACATTTCCAGTGAGATAGTTGGAAGAATCTTCTGAGATTATAGTTTTGTCACTATTTTTTTAAGTTGTACATTCTTCAAGAAAAAGCTGTTTCTTCTTCTGAATTAGTATTCACTGAAAAAGATTCAGGGAATTCTGTTGAAACTGTTCTACTGGGAAGTTTTAGGACAAGTTTTAGTGTTTTATTATAGTGTATATTCAGCACAAATTTCAGTATCACCGATTAGGAAGCAATATATTTATTTACACCTATTGACTTTTTTTAGTGCCTATATTTATTTCCACTTTTGACTGTTTTGGATTTTTATCTGAGCTAGGGAAAAAAAAGAAAAAAGTTTTAAAAATTCTTCTGTTTCTTCCATCTGAGTTACTCAAAACCAAGTGGTATTAATTTTTGTTGGCATAACTGCGTATCTTCCAGGGGCTACCCATCTTAGTTGTTTGTTGCATAAAGACACATAGGAAATGTTGGTGTCTAGTAAGAAAGAAAGGAGGGAAGGAGGGAAGGAGGGAAGGAGGGAAGGAGGGAGGGAAGGAAGGAGGGAAGGAGGGAAGGAAGGAGGGAAGGAAGGAAGGAAGGAAGGAAGGAGGGAAGGAAGGAGGGAAGGAAGGAAGGAAGGAAGGAAGGAAGGAAGGAAGGAAGGAAGGAAGGAAGGAAGGAAGGAAGGAAGGAAGGAAGGAAGGAAGGAAGGAAGGAAGGAAGGAAGGAAGGAAGGAAGGAAGGAAGGAAGGAAGGAAGGAAGGAAGGAAGGAAGGAAGGAAGGAAGGAAGGAAGGAAGATTCATTTCTCTATCCTAAAATAGTTTCAAAAGCACCAGTGGGAAGGCAGGGGACAGGAAAGGAACATGGCAATGCATAGTCACCTTCATGTTTTTATTGAGAAGAAGAGACACAACTGGAAACCAGTAATGAAAACAGCTATGCAGGCAGATGTTTATTGTCTTTGTGGAACCATGTGCCATCATCTCCTGTCCAACAGGGATTTACAATGAAATGATTCAACACACCTGGAATTCCAATAGGAAGATTGTTCCTGAAATCATATTAGAAAAAATCTAGTCAAATTGGATAAGTAATGTAAATACATTTTGGTAACCTAGCTATTTCTAATCATTAAACAACATGAGTTGATATAGGCCAAAACAAATTAGGAGCATGTAGTTGTAGCACCAAAGTGGATGTCAGCAAATCTAACAAGAGGACTGTAGTGCTGATTTTGTAGGGTATTTCTGGGTGGATATCTGCTTTCAGGGCAGGATCTAGAGTTTTTGTCTCCAGGTGAAATGGGAGATTTTTCCTCAAGACCAGCAGCAAATTCAGATCAACACTTCTTAGATATTCACATTTATTTCCAGAGCTTTAGTTTTGCTGAAGATACCAACTGTGTTGCATGACAAAATTACAAGTAGTTGTTTAATGACATCCGTACACCTGAAGCAGTCACCTCAAAATCTGTATAGACCTCCTTATCTCTATCCCACCTTTATTCTTTTGCACTGTAGACTTTGTCTACAGGAGATCTTCACAAATTACTCTTCTTTTGTGACTGTGACCTTCTAGATATCTTTCCTTTTTAGACTTCTTTCTGTTGTTTTTAAAGGGATTGAGGAATTGTCTAATCACAAACTAGTCTGGCTCAGTGAGGTCCTTTGTAGCAGTGATACTGGAATAATGTAAAGTCAGAACCTTCAACGAAGGCATCCATTTCTGCATAGCCATTTTTGACAGGAGATGTGGAAGGGTTAGTCAAACCCATCACAGGGTAGGTCATGCCTGTTTATGGCTTTCATTAGTGATGCAGAACAGAGCCAGGCTTTTTGAAATTCTCAGTCTTTCTGACAAATCTGGACTGAACAGAGAGCAGGCTGGCAGGTATTAAAGGTCAGAAAGAACTTTCATCATCATCATAGAGCTGAATGAACAATTGACAATGAAAAAATTCATAGTTTATTCAACAGCATTAAGTATTTTTTAAAATGCTAATCAAGAAAAAAGGGATGTGTTATTAAAAAGTCATATTGAGAAAAAAACCTCTACTAACATATGGTAATACTTCCCATAAGGCAAGCATATTTTAATTGGAAGTGAGTGTTTTGCCATATCTTATTATATGAGATGAGACTATGGTCAAACAACCCATGCTTTTCAAATCAATAGGCTACTCTAACCACACTATCTGTAAATGTCTATCTGAATTTCATTCTACTTACCATCCCTGAGTATCCTGAAGAATTGTGAGAAAGCATGAATACATCCCAAATCAGGAGGCAGAGCAGCACCTGACTGCATAAAAGTCATTACTAATTAAAAACAAAGGCAAAAATCATGTCTTAAATGTGGACACTGAGTTTCTGAAAGTTGTCTTTCTTGCCTCTTTAACTTCAGCAGTTATTACACAACAGTCAATAAACTAAGTCATTAACTAAATTGGGATAACCAACCTCTGTCTTTTTTGGCTGAAAATACTAAGTGTGAGATTTCTACAGCAGCTGTAATGACTGAAGAAGTCCAATCTAAAGAGTTCTCAGACTGTGCTGGAAAAGAAAATAAGATAAGTTTTTGTGATGCAAAAATAATTTGCGCACTTTGGATGAGGAAGAACAAACTCCAGGACTATTGTGCCAGCCCCATAATAATAGTGTTCTTATACCTCTTCCAGAAGAGTCTCTCAAAGTTTCCAAGTGTTTTAGTCATTCTGTAAAATCCTGCAAAGTTTTGGAAGAACTTGAGGGAAAAACAGGAAGTGCCAGCTTGATGAAACTGTTTTGTCCATACTAGTAGGTGGCTACAACCACAAATAAATGATCTGTTTACAAAGCACATTCCACACCATGGTGCTTGTAGCTGCAATCTTTATTTGGAGCTAGACTGGGGCATGTGAAGAAAGTCTCAAGCAGATCAGAGCATATTGTTCTGGGAAGGACATGAAGACATGTTGCCTCCTGGTTCTCATCTGGATCACGATCCCCAACCAGGTTCCTCTTCAGAGGGCAGGAAAATTTATATTATCTTCACAGGGGAAATATCCTTGAGTTTAAAAAATACGTCACTGTTACAGCAGCTTTTCTCGCTTGCACAGGAGGGGTCTTTATCCACCTAGTTGCCATGATCTTGCCTGCAGTAGAACTAGTACTTCCCATCCTATTGCATCCTCATAGCTTAGCTTTTTGGAAAACAATTAATTCTGCATTTATTTTTGAAAAAACCAAACTTTGATTAAATTCTACATGTTCACTTACTGATTTAAACTAACAAACAAACAAACAAACAAACAAACAAACAAACCCCTCACAAATTGTCTTGGTATGTTTTTCCAGAGGATGGGGGGAGGAGGGGTAATTGCATGCAGAGATGTGTTCCAAACATATGTCAGGAAACCTACACTAAACAGTTTCACTCATCAAGGCTTTCTATAAGTTATTCTGCTTGGGTTTTGTTCCAGGTAGAGTTTTCAGTTTGGATGCAAGCAAATGCAAAGTAAAGCTTTTCTGCCATTCCTCAGTTTGGTACATTTTTTGCTGACACCGTAGAAAAATGTAAATATTGTATG